>OX104122.1:60525215-60970232 GCA_944474755.1 Limnoperna fortunei | reverse complement strand
ATAAATCGGTTTTCTTCTTTAAGGTTCACCAAAGAATGTGAGTCCTAATCCAACATTACTTGGCAGTATAAAGCAGCTAAAGTTAAAGAAAGAAAAAGATGACAACACCAGAAAGTCCGATAGTGGTCTTGTGTAAGATTACAGTTTTTTTCGTGTTAAACTGTTAACCATTTAAATTAGGATTTAATCATTGAATACTCCTTAGCTAGTTTTAACAACACCATTTGCATATTTACATACGCCGGTAAACAGAAATTTTTTCCTATATAAATAATATCAAATAATCAAAAGCCCTATAAATAACAATAAATGAAAAAAACACAGTAATCTGTTTATCACTGCTTTGTATATTGTTTTTCTTAGAATTGACTATAATATATCCATCTCATAATAGTAGAGTGATATTGGATTTTTAAGGCTTGCACAATCAATGGAAAATTGAACAAAATAACCATTAAAGTACTCAAAAATGTTTAATAATCATCTAGGAAAAAAAATACAAAAAAAAACTGATAAAGGTGACCAAAGTAAATAGGTATTTCCTTTTAAATCAGAAGACTACAGTATGAGAACTTTTAGCAATGAATATTAGATTCTACATACATGGGTTGTTGTTCCCATACATGTAACACCTCCACATATTCGACGTGGTGGAATGACTTGGGTCATTCTAGTCAGGCTGTTATTGAATCTTGCCAGATTTTGCACTATTTGGAGATTATTGTTGAGTATTATTGAAGATTTTTTCTTCCTTATTTCAGGAAAAACGGCAGCAAACGAAGAAGAAGTCGCTCATTCTCACCTGATAAAAGGTATTACTTAATCAATGTATAATAATGAAATGAAATGATTGATAACATGTAGTTGGATTTTTTACCCCAACACACATCTCGCTTTACATTTCAATGTCTCCCTTTTATATGACTACCAGTTATATATAACTTTAAGGATTTTGTTGCGATGTGTTGACAGTCAACTATTGATCACATACCTGTCCACACTTAGGTGGTGGGTTTAATCATTACTTGGGGCATGAAGCACTTTCAACTTATTGACAATTATCGCCATGAAGCACTTTACACTTATTGACAATTATCGCCTTATTTCCTGCCAAAGTCTTGTTTTCCGTTGATAATCTGTTTTCCTTCACTAATAAAAAATGGATGCCATGATATTAAAATTCCTTAAGTGCATTTAAACTCCATTTTAAGCCCAGGTTCTGTTTTACAACATTTGTAATGAAACTTGTCATACACGATAATGTTTGTATTCTTACAGATCATCTGGTAGTAGTCTAAGCCCAGGAAGAAGTCCAATTGCAAAAAAGAAGAAGCATAAAGACTTTGATTCGCGAAAAGTAAAAAAAGAAAATGTTGACTATTACAAAAATTCAAAGACATCACACAAAAGAAAGAAACAAGCATCCAAATCATTGAGCAGGTCACTTAGTAGATCACCAGAGAGAGTGTATAAATCTAGTCATAACAAAAAGTATTATAAAGAAAAAGAGCGGTACGACAAAGAAAGATACAATGAATACAAAGACAAATATGATTACAAGGAGAAGGAACGCTACGACTACTCACCTGACTATAAATATACCAAACGACACAGAAACGGACATCGTAGCGCTTCTCCAGAAAGATATGATAGGCATCGGCGATGATATATTGTTATCTGTGATATTGGTGCAAAAAACAAAAAACCATGTCTTTCTTAAGTCCGGAATATTTTAATCTCAATATTTTCTTGAATGAATTGAGAAAATTGTTATCTTTCAGTGCTGTAGATATTTATTTTAATTGTACATAAATCAATTTTATGTTAAAAAGGGATCAAGCCTTAAGAAGTATGCAAAGGGCATTGTAACATAACATTTTCTATTGTGAATAAAAGGTTGAGAGAAAGCTGTGGTATGGTAAAATTGTATGGATCTTTTTTTCAGGTATAAATGGTATAAGTGAGCGTGCAATGCGAGTTGAAATGTATTAAACAAAATTATGATATACTTTTGATATTATTTGGGTAGTGCATTTTTATCAACATCTTTTTTTATATAACAATTATTTCAAATTCAGGATATGTCTAATAATTGTGTGTTCAGTTTATTGTGTTATCATGATTCATAATGTATTTCTCAGGGTATCACACCAACATTCAAAATATTGTACAAGATCTAAAATCATGAAAAACAACTATACATCAATTAAAACAAGTTTGAAATATTTTTAAGTGTTTTGTTCAATATTCAGTTTATAAGAGCCCCGGCACTTGGTGGCGGACGCCCTATAGTTTTCAGTCTTTCCATTCGTTCCAAAACTAATCGAGTCCAGGCTTAACTTTTCTATCTTTTGAGGTAGGCTTTTGATTTTTGGTATGTGGTTAGAAAATAGCAAGGCAATGTGTTGAAAACCATTGTTGATGACTTTTGACCTCGAGATTGGGGGGGGGGTGGGGGGCACAGAGATGGATACCATCTGGCTGATATTTTGTTCTTTTTGCCTTAAGAGCAATGATCAGTGTAAAATGTATGTCTTCACCTCTACTACAGGGAGACGTGTTCGCATTGGAAGTGAATGAATATTCACACATTTTTTTTATGATGCGTGTCAGTATATCTGTGAATTGGTGGTTTCCAGGTGATAACTTGAAAATGTGTCAACAGATATTGTTTAAACTTGGCACAGCAGTTAAGTACTATAAAATGAAGAAAAAGTTTGATTTTCAACACAGTCCAATTTGTAGTTTTCAACTTGGGCCAATTCACATTTTTTTTGGTCATCAGTTGGTGGTTTCCAGATAATTTCAAATTTGTAAAGAGATTTTGTTTAAACTTTGCACAGCTGTTAAGTACTTTAAAATGCAGATCAAGGTCAATTTTCAGCACAATCCAATTTGTAGTTTTTCTACTTGGGCCAATTATTTTGGTCTTCAGTTGTTGGTTTCCAAATGATAACTTAAAAACGCATCTACAGATTTCGTTTAAATGCACAGCTATTAAGTACTATAAAATAAAGGTCAAATTCTATTCTCGGCACAATCCCATGTTTAGTTATTCATTTGTGTCAATTTGAAATTATTTTTATAGGTCCAAGGTAAAGGTAAAAATTGTCTTTGGAGATGGACTTGGCATGCTCAGCTGTTACTGTTGGCTGTTTGTAAAAAGTAAAATGTGTTGATGAATATTAAAACAATTCAACGTGGCTGGGTATCTTTAAATGCCCTTTTTGTCTCGCCTGCGACGAAAGTCGCTGGAGGCGAGACATATGTATGGGAATCCGGCGGCGGCGGCGTAAACACTTGACATCTTGCTTCATATCTTTGTAAGCCCAAGCCCTAGGTCCATCAAATTTGGTCCAGAGGTAGCTTATGATGAGTACTTGCCAGTCAGTCACCTGTCACCTGACCTTGACCTCAATTTCACGGTCCAGCGACTACGTTAAAGTTTTTGGGTTACGACAGTTCCTCTGTAACTACGCATGGTAGGATGACAATATTTGGTGTATAGGTTGCTGATGACTAGTACATGACTGTCTGGTAGGTGTCACCTGACCTTGACCTCAATTTCACGGTCCAGCGACTACGTTAGTTTTAGGGTTACAACAGTTCCTCTGTAACTACGCATGGTAGGATGACAATATTTGGTGTATAGGTTGCTGATGACTAGTACATGACTGTCTGGTAGGTGTCACCTGACCTTGACCTCAATTTCACGGTCCAGCGACTACGTTAAAGTTTTTGGGTTACGACAGTTCCTCTGTAACTACGCATGGTAGGATGACAATATTTGGTGTATAGGTTGCTGATGACTAGTACATGACTGTCTGGTAGGTGTCACCTGACCTTGACCTCAATTTCACGGTCCAGCGACTACGTTAAAGTTTTGGGGTTACGACAGTTCCTCTGTAACTATGCATGGTAGGATGACAATATTTGGTGTATAGGTTGCTGATGACTAGTACATGACTGTCTGGTAGGTGTCACCTGACCTTGACCTCAATTTCACGGTCCAGCAACTACATTAAAGTTTTTGGGTTACGACAGTTCCTCTGTAACTACACATGGTAGGATGACAATATTTGGTGTATAGGTTGCTGATGACTAGTACATGACTGTCTGGTAGGTGTCACCTGACCTTGACCTCAATTTCACGGTCCAGCGACTACGTTAAAGTTTTTGGGTTACGATAGTTCCTCTGTAACTACGCATGGTAGGATGACAATATTTGGTATATAGGTTGCTGATGAATAGTACATGACTGTCTGGTAGGTTCCACCTGACCTTGACCTCAATTTCACGGTCCAGCGACTACGTTAAAGTTTTTGGGTTACGGCTGTTCCCCTGTAACTATGCAGGGTATGGTGACAATATTTTGTATACAGGCCGCTGCTGATATTTAATGCTATTTACGTAATGCTTATGACGAAATTTATTTTCGTTACTGATGCGGAATGCAGGCGAGACGTTTTTCTGTGTCCACACTTGTTTATACCATTTGTAGTGTGTACGAAGCATATGTTTTTTAGTTTTTGAATTTCTTGTGGGCTTGCAATATTAAAGGAGTCGAGGGTAGACCTATATTATTAGCTCACCTGACCCAAAGGGTCATGTGAGCTATGGCCATCACTTGGCGTCTGTAGTTGTTAACTTTTCTTTAAAAATCATGTCCTCCAAAACACTGAAGGGATTGCTTTGAATCTTTGCACATATCATCAGTAAAATGTCCTCTACCAAGTTTGCACAAATTATAGCTGCAGACCAACCAACATGTCCGCCTTGGCTAAAAATAGAATAGGGGGGGTCAAAATAGCGTTTTTGACTTGCAGTTCAAAAAGTATAACAGATACAGGAAAACCGAAGAGACCTTCCTTCTTCAGCATCAAAAGCTCTACAAAACTCTATTGGGTCGAAGTTGTATGATGACTCCTTGTAGGAGTTATTGCCCTTTAATTGTTGAAATTGATGATTTTTGCCATTTTACCTCAAAATCTTGAAAATTATTAGAACTAGAGTAAAAGTTAGCATTGCTTAATTGTTCTGCTCTATGAGAGCTACAGAAATGACTTTAGGGTCAAGATTGTCTGATGAAGCGTTTAGGAATTATTCTCCTTGAACATTTTTTTAATGAATTGTGTCTCCCCTTCATTGAAGGGAATCATTGTTTTACCACGAGTTCTTCATCTTATTCTTATTCTTCTCAGCAAAACTTGTCCGGGCCATTTTGACATAAGCCTTAGATATTTGTTATGTAAGTAGGTCACTACAAGCCGATGTGTCGAGTACCATCATGGTTGACCTTTGACCTCGAGGTCATTTTTGATATTTTGGACCATAGTCTTGTCCGGGCCATAACTTTTTTGTCTTTTAACATAGGCCTTAGATATTTGGTATGTAGGTAGGTCACTACAAGCCGATGTGTTGCGTCACAACATGGTTGACCTTTGACCTCAAGGTCATTTTTGATATTTTGGACCATAGTCTTGTCTGGGCCATAACTTTTTTGTCTTTTGACATAAGCCTTAGATATTTGGTATGTAGGTAGGTCACTACAATGCAATATGTCACACCAACATGTTTGACCTTTGACCTCAAGGTCATTTTTGATGATATTTTGGACCATAGTCTTGTCTGGGCCATAACTTTTTTGTCTTTTGACATAAGCCTTAGATATTTGGTATGTAGGTAGGTCACTACAATGCAATATGTCACTTACCAACATGTTTGACCTCGAGGTCATTTTTGATGATATTTTGGACCATAGTCTTGTCTGGGCCATAACTTTTTTGTCTTTTGACATAAGCCTTGGATATTTGGTATGTAGGTAGGTCACTACAATCATTGTGTCGCTTACCAACATGGTTGACCTTGATCTCTAGGTCAAATTAATGCTTATTTTACATGCAAAGTGTGTCGGCCATATCTTTTTTATCCTTTCAACTAGGACTTTGATATTTGACGTGAATGTATCATAATGAGACAATATGTGAAGTGCCACAGTAACCTTCATATGACCTTGACCTTTGCCCCAAGGTCAAATTAATGCTTATTTTAAATGCAAAGCGTGTCTTGGCCATATCTTTTTATCCTTTGACATAGGGCATAGATATTTGGCATATTGATGTATCATCATGAGATGATGTGTCCTGCATCAGAATGTCCTTTATATAGCCTGGACATTTTACCTCAAGGTCAAATTTCTGTTCAATTATCCTGTCTGATGGTACTGAATCGATACACTACACATTCGTATTGTTCAGCTCCAATGTGTATATTTATTTGCTCCCATGTAGAAAGATATTCCTAGTATTTATATTTGCACCCACAGATAAAAACATCCACCTTGTTGATACTATGGAAGGGGAGACATAGGTTTTAGTGCGCTAAAACAGTTGCCCCTAGTTTTAATTGATGTTAAAAAATCTTCTCTTAAACCAATGAAAGGACTGCTTTAAAACATTGCACACATCATCACTAGGATGTCCTCTACCAAAATTGTGCAAATCATGACAGCTGACTACCTACATAGCTATTTTGGCTTAATATAGAAATGGGGGGGGGGGGGGGGGGTCAAGAGAGTTTTTGGCTGATAGTTAAAAAAGTACAACAGGTGCAGCAAATTTGAAGTGAACCTCCCTCCTAAGCATCAAAAGCTCCTCCTTATAGGAGTTATTTCCCTTAAAAGGTCAAAATTAATGATTTTTGCAGAAGTGTTGGGCAATTCCTTACAGGAAAGAAAAGCTGGATTAAAAAGGGTTGCTTGGTTTCAGGTTCAGGTGAGCGATACAGGCTCCTGGGAGCCTCTAGTGTGGTAAAAACATGCATCATCTGCACTCGGACTCTGATTTTGACTATTGAGCTACATTCATGATACGTCTTGCCAGTTTCTGTGTATAAAGAGACAGATTAACCTTGTGAAGTTGCCTGAACAAACCCTCAACATACTATAGTTATGTTTTTAAATAACACTTTTTGCAAAACAAATCATCAGGAGTAAGTTTTAATACAAATTGATGTTACTTAGCTGTTAAACCAACATGACTTTATTTTAAAAAATGTAAAAATGTTTCGAGCTTATAATAATGTACATAATTTGCACCCTTGTAAGTTGAAGTAAACATATTCAATTCCATGTTACAGTATAAGCATAATTGGCCAGGTTGCATGAAGTGCAAACCCGGGTTATAGTATGGGGAAAATATGGTATCTACTTTTTGTAATCAACTCCTCCTACAGTTTTCAACCCAGAACTCTGAAACTTCACAGAAAGATTGCACATGTATTAAAGTTGTCCACCTGCTATTATGGAAGTGTTCCAGGATTTTTAGGGCCGTGCCCTATAGTGATCCTCGCGTCTGTCTGTCTGAAGCTAATCATGTCCAAGCTATAACTTTATTATCTTATGAGGTAGGCTTTTGAAATTTGGAATGTGGGTAGATAATATCAAGGTGATGTGTCGCATACCATGGTTGATAACCTTTGACCTTAAGGTCACATTATTGCTTTCTGAATGACAAATTCATGTCCAGGCTGTAACTTTTTCATCTTTTGAGGTAGGCTTTTACTGTTTAGA
This sequence comes from Limnoperna fortunei, assembly GCA_944474755.1. NCBI lineage: Eukaryota > Metazoa > Mollusca > Bivalvia > Mytilida > Modiolidae > Limnoperna > Limnoperna fortunei. The sequence goes on along the minus strand of OX104122.1, from coordinate 60,962,662 downwards.
ATGTGTGTAGATAATACCATGGTTGATGACCTTTGACCTTGAACTCAAGGTCGGCGGGGCCCAGAGATGGATACCATCTCACTAATATCTAGTTTTTTCTAATTTTCCAGCCTTGGGAACTTAGTCATTTTTCAGAACATTTGCAGAAGAAGGTACCTATTTTGTGTAATCAACTCCTACAGTTTTCAGTGATCAAACTGGAAAGCCTACAAACAGTGGGATTTATTGAAAACTACATTTAGAAACTGGATGCATCACTGAACAACTATTGTAGCTAAAACAGAAATCGTTTCAAACATGTTTAATAGATGCACATGCAATTGCAACAAAGGATTAAATCATCCTTACATGGAAAAAAAGCTAATTCAAGTCCATATATTTAATGACTGCTGAAACAACAATATAATATTTTCTTTGGACTGAAACTAGCAGGCAGGAATTGCCACATGGTATCCGGCATTTTAAGGTCTTCATTGTTTACATAGCAGTTGGACTAATCCTCCTGGAGTGCTATAACCATAGTGGTTTCCTGCCTTGTAGTTCTACAGATACAGGAACAGACAGAAAGTGGTTTAAAAACTAGGATATACAAGGAGTTGAATGAATCTTTGCAGAATTGCAATTTTAGTCCTGAGTGAAGGTTTTTTCTTCTTGTTAAAACGCCACTTTCAGCAATTTTTTTTAGCTATATCATGGTGTCCAGTTTGTATTAGAAAGCCAGTGTACCAGGAAAGAATCCCCAACCTTCGGTAGGAAACCGGGCAATCCTTGTCAATTAAGATTGGAGTTGAGTGCACACTGCCTGCAGTGAGACTTGAAGCCACAATCTTAGTGTTGACAGACCACATGATCAATAGTCGACGACCTACCTTAACCACTGTGCCACCAAGTAGACTAGAAAGGACAACAATGCATTAAACATAAACATAACTTAATTTATTTTATGTAGAACAATGTACATCGAAATGCACAGGCTAAATTGATAAACAATAACATGCAATTTTAAATATGATAAAATTAATAAAGTTCAAACATTAAAAAAATATAAACATTTTTTTTAGACTAGTGATGAAAGCTGATGAAAAGCAAATGATTAAATAGTCTAGCAATTGACACAAAAAAATGTCTTCAAAAAGTACATGTATTTATATCAAAAGTAAAGTATCTGCTTAAAACCAATCTTCAGACAATAAACAATTCTTATCAATATGACTTGACTTGATGTTTAATGCCACTTTCAACAATTTTTCAGCTTTTATTTTGGCATCCAGTTTTTATTGAATTAAGGAAGCCAGACTACTAGGAGAAAAAAAAACTGCATTGGGTTGGAAAACTCTGGCAATCCTTGTAAATTTAGATTGAAGTTGCGTACACAGTAAGACTTGAACCCACAGCACCAGTGTTGACAGGCACATGATCATTAGTAGACTAACTACCTTAACCACTAGGTCAACGAGGCCCTGTTAATTTTGTTATTTTTGTAATTCATTTTGTATTTACTTTAGCTTTATTGCTTGTATATGTTTGGAATTAATTTAAGCATCTCGTTATCCACAGACTAGTGAATTGATTAACCAAGTATTTCTTAATGTCCTTTACATGAATTTTTGTTATTAATTTGCTTAGCACATTTAAAAAAACCTTAGGTTTGTTCTGTACAATGTTTCAGTTAAATATATAGTATTACTTTTACTTAACAAATTTTAACAAGAACTAGAGGCTCCCAGGAGCCTGTAATCGCTCACCTGGAATCCAAATGACTTCAACTATATTTAAATTTTTGAAATTAACAGTTTCAGTCTAGTTGTTATAGCTTTTAAGTTACTGTGCAAAAACTAAACATTTCTTCAAAAATTTTAGTTAAATACAATAAATCCTATCAAGTGCCATCAGACAATTTCTGAAAATTAAATGGTTTGTAGGCATTGTCTTTTAGGGTACTTTAGAAATTTACAGTTTTACTCTACTAGTAGGTGTATTATAGACTAATTTATAATTCAAAAACTGTTTATTTGTCCAAATTCTTAATGAAAGGCAATAACTCCTATAAAGAGTCATCTTGCAATTTTGGACTAAGCAATCATTTGTAGGGCTTCTATTGCTGATCATTTACACAATTTACAGTTTCAATCTAGCTGCTATAGTTTTCAAGTTACAGGACAAAAATGGAAAATTTCATAACAAAATTGTCATTTAAAGGCAATAACCCCTATAAGGAGTCATCTGACAATTTCAGACCAATTAAGTGAACTGTAGGGCTTTTAATGCTGATCATTTTTGCAATTTATAATTTCACTCTAGCTGTTATGGGTTTTAAGTTACATTACAAAAATGGAAAATTTCATAAAAAATTGCAATTTAAGGGCAATAACTCCTATAAGGAGTCATCTGACAATTTCAGACTTATATAGTAATTTGTAGGACTTTATTGCTGATCATTTTTGCTATTAACAGTTTCACTCTAGCTGTTACAGTTTTAAAGTTACAGGACAAAAACGGAAAATTTCATAAAAAATTGTCATTTATGGGCAATAACTTATTTAAGGAGTTGTCTGACAATTTTAGACCAATCAAGTGAATTGTAGGGCCTTTATTGCTGATCATTTGTGCAATTTACAGTTTCAATCTAGCTGCTATAGTTTTCAAGTTACAGGACAAAAATGGAAAATTTCATAAAAAATTGCCATTTAAGGGCAATAACTCCTATAAGGAGTCATCTGACAATTTCAGACTAATACAGTGAATTGTAGGGCTTGTATTGCTGATCATTTTTGCCATTTACAGTTTTACTCTAGCTTTTAGTTTTAAAGTTACAGGACAAAAACAGAAAATATCATAAAAAATTGCCATTTAAGGGCAATAACTCATATGAGGAGTCATTTGACTATTTCAGACTAATCAAGTGAATTGTAGGGCTTTTATTGCTGATCATTTTTGCCATTTACAGTTTCACTCTGCTTCGTATAGTTTTCAGGTTATATTGTAAATACCAAAAATTTTGTTAAAAATCGTCAATAAAGGGCAATAACTCCTACAAGAAGCCAATACACAACTTCACACTAATTGCAACTATTGTAGACCTTAATGTGCTGATCAATTTGAAGTAACGGTTTTCTCTATAGCTATTATAAATTTTGAGATAATGATCAAAAACCTGTGTTGACCCCCATGTTCTATTTTTAGTAACAGTGGCCATATTTGTCTGTTGATCAACACCCTGGGTACAAACTTGAAACTAGGAACCCTAAGGATGATTGTGACCAAGTTTGAAAAAAATTGGCCCAGTGGTTTCAGAGGAGAAGATTTTTGAAAAAGTTTACGACGGACGATGGACGACGGACAACAAACGACGGACGACGGACGCCAAGTGATGGCAAAACTTTTTAGGTCACCTGGACCGAAGGACGCCAAGTGATGGCAAAACTTTTTAGGTCACCTGGACCAAAGGTCCAGGTGAGCTAAAAAGTTTACCTTGTGACCACTGATAGCCCTGCTTAAATTTTTACAGATTACTTTCAAGGGGGCATAATTCCTGCAAAGCTTGTCTGTTCAAACTCCTCAAAATATTCTCCACAATATTTTGTTTGGGTCCCTACTGCTTCATAAGCATCTCAGTCGTATTGTATCAAAATTTGAAAAACTAACATAATATCTAACCTTCTGACTGTGAGTTAGTCAGAATTTTATTTATTTGTGAAAATTACTAATGTTTTTGGCAACTGTGACCTTGACCTTTTAACAGATTTTTTCTAAAATCAAAAAGCTTCAATACCTCAAAGTTTCACTGAAATAAAATGCAAACTTTTCGAGTTTTTGTCCAGAAATTGCATTTTTGTGAAAAATTCTAATGCTTTTGTCAACTGTGACCTTGACATTTGAAAGAATTCCTCCAGAATCAATAGGCTTCTTACCAAACTGATATGTAATAATATTCCATAGTTTCATTGAAACCAAATTGGGATGGATGACCTAACTAACAAAGGACAGACATGGGGAACCCTACTGACTCTTGTCTAAACATGGTATAAAAAAGTTAAAAGTAAATTAAAAAATTTGAATATTATGTGGCAATTAAGTTTCATTATAAGAACTACACAAATTTATCTAAAATTAAGTATATGCATTTTGTCAAAATCTGTCAAATTTGTGATTGATACAAAACCTTTTATCTATATAGGTGATACAAGATATATTTTTGTCACTAATTTTGAAGTTGTGAATAGAATACGGTCTAGAACGAATAATCGTACCCTCGCTTTTTTTTTTTGGCGAGGGTACTAATTTAGTCCCATTACACGTAATGTAGCAGAGCGGGAGTGAATCGCTCCTGGCACTTTGATGTCCAAAAGAAGTTGCATATACAATCAAACGTGGTCGATCTTGATATCTTTCGACTGTGTCACCATTTTTTTTATCGGTTTCGTGTTTAAAATCGATCATTATTGATATGTGATGATAGTTCTTGCCATTTTTAATAAACCGCTGTGCGTTGTGTATTAATTTACATTTGTGTATCTATTTGATTACGTTTACTACATGAAAACATTGAGAAACCTGAAACTGAATGGTGTGTTGCATCTTGGGTAACACATATGTAAATTACTGGATTCTTACTACGGAATGGTTGTTATAGTATGCAAATTAGCACGTTTACAATAAAATTAGGTCACAATACCCATATCAGAAAAATGATCAACATAGAATTTTCCACATGCATCTTCAAAGACGAAAAAATAAATTTCCTCAATAAAGATCGTTTCCCGTTAGTTTCGCAATGTCTAAAGCTTTAATAACGTAAAGAAGATAAATATTATGTTTGAATTTTGTATAAATAGACCGAAATTAGAATTTTTTATTTGCTATTATGAGCAATAGGACTGAATTCTGCCGTTAATCAGACAAATCACAAAACTAACTTCAGATTATAACGGCAGTAAAATTCGGCCTAAATACTATCATTTTATGAATGAAATGTGACATAAACAAGTTAGATATTAAGTACTATTTTATGTAAAAATGTTTATTTGAATATTAAATTCTGAATTTCAGTTTTGTTCTGCCGTCTTTATACTTCTCCATTTCTATACATTACATACATTCAGCATTACAACTGGACACTAAACATTACGAAGTGACATGAATGTAAACAACTCTCAACATCATACTGGTAGTTGTACCTACACATAATGTATGTAATAAGCCTACTGGTATATCAGTGTATATACATGTGTTTAGCAATATTTGATGCAGCAACCTTACTTGATAAACATGACCTGTAATTTTATTGCATATGAAATTATGAATGGTATGATACAAAAAAATTGTTTAGTACAGAATGAAGTTTCAAAAATATATAACATATTTACATTGATGACTTATTCACCATATTTGATACAAATTATTTACTCTAACAGTATACAGTGGGTAACGAATAACAATATCCAATTAATACAAGTCAGAGAAAATGTTTGTTTGTTTGTTTGTTTTCATGGTATTTTCAGTAATTTTTCACCAAGTTATATTTCTTTAAAAAAAATGATTATGTACTAAAAATAAAGAAAATAATCTTGACAAACTGTACAAAAAAACAAGACTTGTAATGAACTATACAATTAACAAGGCTCAAGAAATTGTACAGTGAACAAAACTCATTAACAAGACTTCTCACTCGGCGAAGATATAAATAGGTCCCATTAATAATAATGGAGCAGACACACCCTCAGGTCTTGCACATATTTTCTGCTATTAAACTGCTTTTGTGCTTTAATAAATAATTTTCCATTTCTCCACGAATTATCCAGTTTACAGTTATCTAACATATCTAGGGTCTGTATGATGTGGGAGCCTTTTTCTTGGTGCGAGCTCTGAGGGCCACATAAGGCCATCAATGGTCCAGGGAAAAGTACTTGAGGTAGGGTGACCAGAATGAAATACCATGTGTTACATGTCCAGAAAATAAAACAAGGTTTAATTGACTGCAACTGTCATGGATGACATACAGGGCGGAATGATAGCAACAGTAATATTTGTGTTAAAATGATGTGAAAGCCTTTGATTCCAAGCGTCTGCTTGGCTCACACCACAGTCTACAATACCTAATTATTGTATTCCAAGCATCTGCTTGGCTCACACCACAGTCTACAATACCTAATTATTGTATTCCAAGCATCTGCTTGGCTCACACCACAGTCTACAATACCTAATTATTGTATTCCAAGCATCTGCCTGGCTCACACCACTGTCTACAATACCTAATTAATGTATTCCAAGCGTCTGCTCGGCTCACACCACTGTCTACAATACCTAATTATTGTATTCCAAGCATCTGCTTGGCTCACACCACAGTCTACAATACCTAATTATTGTATTCCAAGCATCTGCTTGGCTCACACCACAGTCTACAATACCTAATTATTGTATTCCAAGCATCTGCCTGGCTCACACCACTGTCTACAATACCTAATTATTGTATTCCAAGCGTCTGCTTGGCTCACACCACAGTCTACAATACCTAATTATTGTATTCCAAGCATCTGCTTGGCTCACACCACAGTCTACAATACCTAATTATTGTATTCCAAGCGTCTGCTTGGCTCACACCACTGTCTACAATACCTAATTAATGTATTCCAAGCGTCTGCTTGGCTCACACCACAGTCTACAATACCTAATTATTGTATTCCAAGCGTCTGCTCGGCTCACACCACTGTCTACAATACCTAATTATTGTATTCCAAGCGTCTGCTTGGCTCACACCACAGTCTACAATACCTAATTATTGTATTCCAAGCGTCTGCTCGGCTCACACCACTGTCTACAATACCTAATTATTGTATTCCAAGCATCTGCTTGGCTCACACCACAGTCTACAATACCTAATTATTGTATTCCAAGCGTCTGCTCGGCTCACACCACTGTCTACAATACCTAATTATTGTATTCCAAGCGTCTGCTTGGCTCACACCACAGTCTACAATACCTAATTATTGTATTCCAAGCGTCTGCTCGGCTCACACCACTGTCTACAATACCTAATTATTGTATTCCAAGCGTCTGCTTGGCTCACACCACAGTCTACAATACCTAATTATTGTATTCCAAGCATCTGCTTGGCTCACACCACAGTCTACAATACCTAATTATTGTATTCCAAGCATCTGCTTGGCTCACACCACAGTCTACAATACCTAATTATTGTATTCCAAGCATCTGCCTGGCTCACACCACTGTCTACAATACCTAATTATTGTATTCCAAGCGTCTGCTTGGCTCACACCACAGTCTACAATACCTAATTATTGTATTCCAAGCATCTGCTTGGCTCACACCACAGTCTACAATACCTAATTATTGTATTCCAAGCGTCTGCTTGGCTCACACCACTGTCTACAATACCTAATTATTGTATTCCAAGCATCTGCTTGGCTCACACCACTGTCTACAATACCTAATTATTGTATTCCAAGCGTCTGCTTGGCTCACACCACAGTCTACAATACCTAATTATTGTATTCCAAGCGTCTGCTCGGCTCACACCACTGTCTACAATACCTAATTATTGTATTCCAAGCGTCTGCTTGGCTCACACCACAGTCTACAATACCTAATTATTGTATTCCAAGCATCTGCTTGGCTCACACCACAGTCTACAATACCTAATTATTGTATTCCAAGCGTCTGCTTGGCTCACACCACAGTCTACAATACCTAATTATTGTATTCCAAGCATCTGCCTGGCTCACACCACTGTCTACAATACCTAATTAATGTATTCCAAGCGTCTGCTCGGCTCACACCACTGTCTACAATACCTAATTATTGTATTCCAAGCATCTGCTTGGCTCACACCACAGTCTACAATACCTAATTATTGTATTCCAAGCGTCTGCTCGGCTCACACCACTGTCTACAATACCTAATTATTGTATTCCAAGCGTCTGCTTGGCTCACACCACAGTCTACAATACCTAATTATTGTATTCCAAGCATCTGCTTGGCTCACACCACAGTCTACAATACCTAATTATTGTATTCCAAGCATCTGCTTGGCTCACACCACAGTCTACAATACCTAATTATTGTATTCCAAGCATCTGCCTGGCTCACACCACTGTCTACAATACCTAATTATTGTATTCCAAGCGTCTGCTCGGCTCACACCACAGTCTACAATACCTAATTATTGTATTCCAAGCGTCTGCTCGGCTCACACCACAGTCTACAATACCTAATTATTGTATTCCAAGCGTGTGCTCGGCTCACACCACAGTCTACAATACCTAATTATTGTATTCCAAGCGTCTGCTTGGCTCACACCACAGTCTACAATACCTAATTATTGTATTCCAAGCGTCTGCTCGGCTCACACCACAGTCTACAATACCTAATTATTGTATTCCAAGCGTCTGCTTGGCTCACACCACAGTCTACAATACCTAATTATTGTATTCCAAGCGTCTGCTCGGCTCACACCACAGTCTACAATACCTAATTATTGTATTCCAAGCGTCTGCTTGGCTCACACCACAGTCTACAATACCTAATTAATGTATTCCAAGCGTCTGCTTGGCTCACACCACAGTCTACAATACCTAATTAATGTATTCCAAGCGTCTGCTTGGCTCACACCACAGTCTACAATACCAAATTATTGTATTCCAAGCGTCTGCTCGGCTCACACCACAGTCTACAATACCTAATTATTGTATTCCAAGCGTCTGCTTGGCTCACACCACAGTCTACAATACCTAATTATTGTATTCCAAGCGTCTGCTTGGCTCACACCACAGTCTACAATACCTAATTAATGTATTCCAAGCGTCTGCTCGGCTCACAACACTGTCTACAATACCTAATTATTGTATCCCAAGCATCTGCTCGGCTCACACCACTGTCTACAATACCTAATTATTGTATTCCAAGCGTCTGCTTGGCTCACACCACAGTCTACAATACCTAATTAATGTATTCCAAGCGTCTGCTTGGCTCACACCACAGTCTACAATACCTAATTAATGTATTCCAAGCATCTGCTTGCCTACAATTCCTAATTATTACATTGATAGCAAAAATATACACACATTTCCCAGTGAAATAAATTCTGGTGAATCCCATGTAAAACAAGTGTGGACTGTGAGCACGCTTACAAAGGGATACCCCCCGCTTCGCTTTCAAGTCCAATTATCTCCCCTTAATGATTATTAATATTCACTCTGCTCAACTGATTATCCTACATTAAAAAGAAAATAATTTATTTTAAAACTTAAATGTGATCATGCCATCATTGGGAAAAAACATTTCTAATTATGTAATGCTGAATGAATGGCAGTAAGGGATGAACTTCTAAATACATGTATATAATCCAGTTTGCCATTTATTTACTAGAATCCATACAAAAATTACATTTAATTTTTGTCAACAATCGTACGATTACAAAGTGTTTTATAAAGCTACAGATACAATTTAATTTGTTTGTTTGAATGTTGTTTAACGCCACTTTTAGCAATTTTTCAGCTATATCATGGCATCCAGTTTTTATTGTGGGAGGAAGCCGGAGTACCCGGAGAGAACCCCTGACTTTTGGTAGGAAAACTGGCAATCCTTGTAAATAAAGATTGGAGTCAAGTACACCCTGTCCGCTGTGAGACTTGAACCCGTTATCTCAGTTGTTGACAGACCACATGATCAATAGTAGACAAACTACCTTAACCACTCGGCCACCGAGGCCCCCAGAAACAATTTAATACTGGATAATATGAATAAAACTCTTCTGATCCGTTCTATTACGAGTAATGGGACCTATTTTTTTACACCATAAAGATAAAAAATAATCAAAGGAGTACATTGCTACTATATATACAGGGTAATATGAATTGATCACAATGATATAGTATTTTGTTCTTTATGTAAAGCATGATATAAAAGCAAAAATATATTAGACTTGATGTGAAAGGCAATAACAAAATGCTGTTTTAAATTAAAATCAAAAAGTGAAACAAACACCAGAAAAAAAATGTCCATCACGTTTGGATATTAAATTCTTTTCAAAGCTACAAATTTTACGATTTTATTCACCTTGCAATTAATCTTATAAAATACAAATGTTTAAAACTTTTACAAATACTATATGATATTTAAAGCTAATGACACAATAAAAAAATGAAAGACATTATGAAAACAATGCACCAAGTCTGATTTTACAGCAAGTTACAAACAAAAACATATTAAATTCATTGCATTTTTCAAATAAAACCATACTTTAACCGAGATTCTCCTGAAGTTGTCTTTTGTCTGAATTAATGGTATTATTATGCTCTAGAGGTCAGATTTCAACAGTTTCTGTTAACTTCAGGCCTTACATTTTGTGACAAAGAAACACCTTTGAATTCATTACATAAAATAAAGTTATAAATTGTGTGTTCACCTTTGATATGTTTAAAATCTACAAGAACAATAATTGTTTATAATCCAAAACTTTAAAAATATACAAATTTTGAGTTTAATAGCAAATATGTATTTAATATCAGAATTATGTTAATTTGTTTGACATGAAATATATACAAAAATGTAAAATGTAACCAAAAAAGTAAACGATTTGTTCAAACAGATCTTTGTTTCAGAGATGAAATACATTATGTTGTAACAGGAGGGTAGCTGGTCAAATCGCCCCACGGAAAAATCACCCCCGTCAAAAACGCCCCCACTTTTTGCAAAATCGCCCCATTGTAAAATCTCCCCCTGTAAAAATGCCCCCTCCTTCAGCAAAATCGCCCCACTTATCAAAATCGCCCCCATCAAAAACGCCCCCACCTTCAGCAAAATCGCCCCACATACAAAAAATACTATATATAGTATAAAATTGTTAAGTTGTACAAATATTTACTCCTTTTAGGATTATATTGTCACTGATTATAAATTAGAAATGTTTTGTTAATAATGATCGATAATGTCGTTATTTTTAATTATTACAAGTATCCTAATTACCTTAAATATTTTCGATAAGAACTATAAAATTTTTTTGTAATTATGATTAAATAATCACAGATTATTTAAAATAAAATCATCAAAAGAATATAAAGTTCATAATGTATTGTTTGTACCCACTGTTTGTTATCTTGTTTTCTGCTAAAATAAAAAAGATTAAATTGTTGTTGTTGTGTCTTCGTATTTTCCTATAAAAAGAAGAACAATTAAAAACTTTGAACGTACATGATTCTAATAAGACCGAAGAAAGAGCATATATTTATGATTTACCATAACATATAATCAAAGGAAAAAATAAATAATTGTGTACTACTGAAATTAGCGATTTTTGTAAATGGGGCGATTTTGCTCAATGTGGGGGCGTTTTTGATGGGGCGATTTTGCTAAGTGGGGAGATTTTGTAAAAGGTGGGGGCATTTTGACAAGGGGCGATTTTACATTGGGGGCGTTTTTGCAAAAAGTGGGGGCGTTTTTGATGGGGGCGATTTTTCCGTGGGGCGATTTGACTTGTATTCAACAGGAGTCAAATGTTCAGAGATGAAATACATTATGCTGTAACAGGAGTCAAAAGTTCAGAGGTCAAATACATTATGCTGTAACAGGAGTCAAAAGTTCAGATGAAATACATTATGCTGTAACAGGAGTCCAAAGTTCAGAGATGAAATACATTATGCTGTAACACGAGTCCAAAGTTCAGAGATGAAATACACTATGCTGCAACAGGAGTCAAAAGTTCAGAGGTCAAATACATTATGCTGTAACAGGAGTCAAAAGTTCAGAGGCCAAATACATTATCCTGTAACAGGAGTCAAAAGTTCAGAGATGAAATACACTATGCTGTAACAGGAGTCAAAAGTTCAGAGATGAAATACATTATGCTGCAACAGGAGTCAAAAGTTCAGAGGTCAAATACATTATGCTGTAACAGGAGTCAAAAGTTCAGAGGCCAAATACATTATGCTGTAACAGGAGTCAAAAGTTCAGAGGTCAAATACATTATGCTGTAACAGGAGTCAATAGTTCAGAGGTCAAATACATTATGCTGTAACAGGAGTCAAAAGTTCAAGAGGTTAAATACATTAATGCTGTAACAGGAGTCAAAAGTTCAGAGGTCAAATACATTATGCTGTAACAGGAGTCAAAAGTTCAGAGGTCAAATACATTATCCTGTAACAGGAGTCAAAAGTTCAGAGATGAAATACACTATGCTGTAACAGGAGTCAAAAGTTCAGAGATGAAATACATTATGCTGCAACAGGAGTCAAAAGTTCAGAGGTCAAATACATTATGCTGTAACAGGAGTCAAAAGTTCAGAGGTCAAATACATTATGCTGTAACAGGAGTCAAAAGTTCAGAGGTCAAATACATTATGCTGTAACAGGAGTCAATAGTTCAGAGGTCAAATACATTATGCTGTAACAGGAGTCAAAAGTTCAAGAGGTTAAATACATTAATGCTGTAACAGGAGTCAAAAGTTCAGAGGTCAAATACATTATGCTGTAACAGGAGTCAAAAGTTCAAGAGGTTAAATACATTAATGCTGTAACAGGAGTCAAAAGTTCAGAGATGAAATACATTATGCTGTAACAGGAGTCAAAAGTTCAAAGGTCAAATACATTATGCTGTAACAGGAGTCAAAAGTTCAGAGATGAAATACATTATGTTGTAACAGGAGTCAAAAGTTCAGAGATGAATACATTATGCTGTAACAGGAGTCAAAAGTTCAGAGGTCAAATACATTATGCTGTAACAGGAGTCAATAGTTCAGAGGTCAAATACATTATGCTGTAACAGAGGTCCAAAGTTTAGAGGTCAAATACATTATGCTGTAACAGGAGTCAATAGTTCAGAGGTCAAATACATTATGCTGTAACAGAGGTCCAAAGTTCAGAGGTCAAATACATTATGCCGGAACAGTTCATTCATCAGTTGTTGGTAGACATATTGAATTATACTGGATCAAGAAGGTTTCTTTCTACATCATCTGTACAGGAATCTGTAAATATAGGAATATAAAATATATACCACAAAATTTATAAAATTTCAATCCCCCACCTTTATTGTTTTTTTAATTGTAGTTCCAAAAGTATTATGGATCAACACCAGGCATACATGTAATATTTTGTTGTGTCCTTAGTGTTAGACTGGACCAAATTTTGTGTGAGAATTGATGATTTAATGTGATGTTGTAAGTCAACCTTGTTTTTACCTTATACAATTATAGCCTTTTGGTGAGGTCGATAAAAACATGTATCGACTGAACCCTAAAAGGCTATAATTGTTTTATTATAATACCATGGAAATGTTTTGTAGATTTTTCATTCTTTTAGTCAAATTGAATGAGTTGTTTGTAAGAACAGTTTTGATTGGCTCTTTGCAAATCTATACGCCCAATCAGAATGAGGTTTTTAAAGAATTGGGAAGCACATATTTATTTTTAGAAAGTCTTAGCCTGTCAACTTTCTAAGTTTAGAAACAGTTACTCATCAAACTTTTTCAAGTTTATTTTTGGAAAATCTTATTTTACCAACCATTTACAGTTTAATCATGTGACCTGATTTGACTAATCAAATCTTTTAAATTACACAGTATTATAATAATATTATTTGTATCTTCTATCCCTGACTTTGATGTTTTTCTGTTAACAATGAACAGAAAATTAAACAGACATAAAATATTGAAATTATTAATTTTGTTCATTAATTTGATTTGTTTGTGAGTGACAGTTAGCTCATTGTTACTGATGCAGAGATGCCAACCCCACACAATGGAAAATCTGAGTACAGAAAAATTTTAACTATGAGGGCCGGGGGTCTGGGGTAAAGGAAGCAAAATCCTGCATTCTGGGGCTCTCCTGGCAGTAAATAAGGGCTTTCAGAAAAACATTTTTAACTTAGTGGCAACAAATATGGGACCGGCACCGAAAAAAATCTGGATTTTTCTAAATCTAAACCAATGACAGGAAAAAATCCGGTTTTTAAAATCGGAGTAACAAGATAACAAAATCGGAGCGCTGATTTTAGGTCGAAAAATCGGGGTAACTCCGACTAAATCGGAGGGGTTGGCATCTATGCTGATGATGTAAGATTGTTAACCAATACTTCTAAATCACAAAGTTGATGGGTGAAGGATTAAGTCAACTGTTTCCTCACAGTTAAATTCTGGTGGTGTGTAAACAGCCTAACCATATCACTTTTAGATTTATTGGTCCATATTCATACACTTACCTCCAAAGTCACCACATAATCAAAAGTAGACTACCTTAACCACTCAGCCACCAAGTCCCTTCCCACAGGTGTGAAAAGCCAATTAATTGAAGAAACACAGATGTCAAAGTAACAAAAATACCTAAGTGATGATTTCATTATAAATATTTTGCTTTAAATAAAAGTATTAATTGGAACAAAATGCTCTCAATCTTACCGACCAAGTAGATCATGACTTTTTTAATAACCAATTACTGTGAAATACTTTTTATTCGTGGGGTATCAATTTTCGTGGTTTTCGTGGAGGCCTCGGACCAGGAAATTAAAAATCCAACGAAGAATAAAACTTCATTAACAGATGGGAACTTGAGAACAACGATCTGAAAATGTCCGAGATCGGACATTTATTTGTAAATGTAATATATGATTTTGTGGTTCGATCCATTACTAATGTTCAGCTCAAAATCCATCTTAATGATTATGTTACAGGTTTCATGTTCGAATTGTGTTTTTATTAAATGTAGGTATTATTTAATTGTAAAACGTACGAAGAAACATCGACTTCCGGTCAAGGTGGGGATATATGAGGTGTTCATTTTCGATGTTAAAAAGTAACAAATTATTATCGGAATTATGAGTTCGATTGCTCCTTTGAACATGAATTAAAATAACAAATAAAATATTTAAAAGATAAGCTATACTTTATCTTTATTAGTGCATATCAATGACACGCTATATCAAATGGATGTTGTGATAATACCGATCGTGGCACAAATGACATTAAATTACACATTTTGTATTTATTGCTACTCAACACATGAAGTGACAAATGCCCTTCGGCTAGGAATGCTTCTGTAGATAACAATTAGAGAATTAAATAGACTCAAAGTAGTTTTTATTGCAATTAATCAATTAATTAATACATTACCATTATAATTAGCTGTGTTGTTAATTTTACATTCGTTACCACGCGCATAAACAACATCATGTAATGAAACTGTTTTGTCTTCTTTATGTGTTGATGTTATTATCAACAGTGAACACGATTCTGCTCTAATCATTTATTTTGATCGCTGCCTCACTTTTTGCCTTTTCGGAAACCGTCAGTCCACGAATTTAAGGACCCACGAACATGTAAAATTTCACCAAACCACGAAAATTGATACCCACGAATTTAAGTACTTTCACAGTATACTGATTCTTGGACATTTTGGTGTAAATTTCTGCCATTTGTGGCAAATATGACCATTTCTGGACCTCTGTTTCTCTCCCTGGACTTCATATTATCACAATTTGTGACAACCTTACCATCTTTTGACAGGTATTTCTTGATTGTATTGTGATTTCCTGCTTGTAAGTTTTCTGCTGTAAAGTGTACTTCATTATCAGCTACACAGCATATCATACAACAATTAATGTGAAGGTTTCTACTTTGATGCTGACCTGTAAAATAAAACTTCTAGAATGTTTGGAGTCAGCATATTTTTAAATACTATTGTGTTCTTAGATGGTGTTTAAATAAAGTTGTAAGGCACTCCATAATTTTTTAGCCATATTAAGACATCCAGTTTTTATTCAGGGAGAATGCCTGGTGAGAATCCACAACCATTGGTTCATTGGATTTATATATATGCAATGTGTATATTATTTCATATGTTCTCCACAACAAATTAAAATTATTCAATGCAGCAACTGCTATTCGAAAACATTTACTATATGTAAGAAAATAAAAAAAAAAGTCTTCCAATTATTGATTGGTTATTATTAATAAAATCTAAATTGATAATTTAGTAAAACAACATTATAGTCCGTTCTTTCTGGCAGTTAATTAATAGTTCTCTCATTACTCTGATACTGTGTAAATAGCTGTTTGCTGACAAATTTTAAATGTTTAATGTTTTTTAAAACTTTATATTGATCCTTAAATTAATAAGTGAAAATTGTGTGAATACACTTCAAATTGTTCCATCAAGGATCTACATTGAGTGATTTTAGTTGATTTGTGTTAATCACATAACAGTATGTTGTGGTCAATTTGCTTTGATGATTTGTAACTTGAGATACTTTTTTGAGATGTTTTCTGTTATTTCTTTATCGTCAATATTGGGAATGAAGTGTTTAATTTCATTTTGCCTTTCTGCACAACAAATAGAATTAGAATTAGAATTAGAATTATTTATTGTCAAAACACATTTACAATAAATGGTTATAACACATTAATACATAAACATACATTCTTAAATCAAATGAAAGTAAAGACTATATATTACAGTAATAAACAATATCAAAGCTAATATCTACACAATTGTGACCTGTGGATTTCTGTGTCATAACAAAATGGATATGTCGATATTAATAAACTAAACACCTTGTGAATTTCAAGCATATAATAAGTGTGATATTATATAAATAACATACAGGTGAGAGGGTAACAATCTGATCTATCACCCTACCATCCGTATTTTATTTATTTTATTATATTGAATGTTTTTACAGAAAATGTGTCTGCTTGATCAATGTCAACTAAGTGCTTGTGTGAAGATAAAAACCATGTTACTTATAATTGCACACTAGACCAGCTCTAGATGAGAGGGTGACAGTACAAAAATTGTTTCCTTCTGAGCCAGGATGACAGAGTAGATTGTTACTCTCAAATTATCCAATAAAATTACAGCATAAATACTTGAAGTACAATAAACATTGATGTCAGTGTTTACAGATCAAAACTTATCAATCATACTTTCTACGTTTGATCACCAGCTTTCATTTACTAATAAAATGTTGCTTTCTGTTATGGCCTTTTTAACAGTTAAATACAAATGCATCAGATCTCTTACCATTGGATGTCCTTCTCCAGTGACAGTATACACATAAGGAAATCAAACAGACAGGCAACATGACTGAAAACACTACTACCATTATCCTACAAAAAAAGAAGTATTTTTTACTGTTAACCTAACTGCTGTATTAGTCACATGACAAGTTGATAATAAATAGATGTAATTTGTGAAACAACTTAACATCTAACATATTTGGACCTATTTGACTGCAAAATAATTTAAATTTGGTATGTAGGTATTATAAATAGCATGTCACTAAAGGTACCAAAGACTCATGAGTGGCGCTCAAACACAAAATATTTAAAACCCAAAAGATTAATATGTTGTAGAGCTTTTAATATTCCAAAATCTTATACCAAATCCAGCTAAAGCCATCAACACCTTTTATAGTTATTCATGAAAAAACTATTTTCAGTATACAAAAAATTTTATTGCACATGAGAAAAGTTAAATGTATATTTTATGAGACAGGAAATAGTCATTTGGATGTTCTAATTAAGAAATAGATTATTGTGAGCGGGCTCTATGCAAATTAGAACATGGTCAGACAAATATAAGGTCTGTCAAGTTCTAATTTGCATAGAGCCCAATTGCAATAATCTATTTTGATTCCAATATGTCTAACAAATGTTTTACAATTTTGAAGCGGCTCAAAGAGGATGCTTTAAATAGTAATATTGTTTTTTTTTAAACTAATTATTACACAATAAATATGTTAATTTAAATTATAACAGAGAAAATATATATATATATATATATGAATAAAGAATAAAATCACATGAAAAAATCTGTATATTGTATTACATTGCTAGTACTTTCACTGCTTCCTGCAGCTCTTCAGGCGACAATAATGTTTACAAATATTGTTTACATAAACGTAAGATACAAAGATGACGTGATAATGTGATTAAAAGTTCGGGAAAATAACGTTCATAACGTCGCATAAACAAACAATGCGTTTATATTAATTAATTATAAGTTAATCAGTTGCTATTAATAACAAGTAATTGGCAATAAACATCTAGCCATTTAAGTGTGGCTTTAAACTACGTATAAAATGTATTTCCTTTTCATCACGCAGAGATTGTTTGTCTTCCAAAACTTTATATAATGGGAAAATGTTAAATTTTCTGTTTGAACATTCGTGGAAATGTTTGTTCACTTTCATGAAACGTAGTTCTTCTGTTGACGTTTGTTGACGATGCAAAGTCATTCTTTTCCGTAATTCATTTTAAGTTTGTCCAATATAGAATTTTTTACATTTTGCACAAATAATTGAATATATAACATTTTTAGTTTTGCAAGACATATTATGTTTTACGGTAAACGTTTTACCGTTAATAAAAGTTATGGAAGGTCCTTCTAATAAACTGTCACATGTTTTACAAGTTTTTACTCCGCATTTTGAAACCCGACAAGTGTTTTCAATATCAAAGCATGATTTGGTTAAAATTCTTTTCAAATTTTTAGGCTGTCTTCTGCTATATATAATCTTCTTTTGTTCCAGTATAGATTTCATCGTCTTGCTTTGCTTTAAAATAGGTTCACATCCTTTACTTAGTGGAAAAATATTCATATTTCTAGGATTATGTGTACACACAAACGGTATAATTGTACTTGTGTCATTTTTAACTTTTCGCTTTTCGTAACTCCTCGGACCTTTCAGTTTGGCTTGTAATATACCATTTTGTATTAGATTATGTGGGTAGTGTTGATTCTTCAAATAACAATAGAGTTCATGCAATCTGTGTTCCAGTTGTAAAGGGTCTTTCACTAATGAAACTATCCTGGATGCGAGGTTATACGGAATATTAGTTTTCACATGCTTAGGATGACATGAATGAAAATCAAGATACATATGAGTGTCAGTAGGTTTACAATACAGATCTGTTGAAATCTGATTTCCATTGAGTAAAACAAGAATATCTAGAAAAGGAATTTGTTTGTTGTTTTCATTCATAGTAAACTGAATGCTTGGATGTAGATTATTTAAAATATCTAAAAAACTATTGGTACTAACATTGTATGATGAATTCCATATTAAAAAGCAATCATCTAAGAATCGTTTCCAGTTGTCTTGAATATACGCCGAGAAATCCGATCCATATCTATTTTCCAGAATTTGATAAAATGTATGTTCAAGATATCCAAGTACCAATGTTGCGTACGTCGGTGCAACTTTGGTACCTATTGCTGTACCTTTCTGTTGAATATAATATTTTGTATTGAATTAAAAAACGTTACGTTCTAAAACAATGCTAAGCATGTTAATTTTGAAAGTTTTATCAAAGCGATTATCAATGGAGTGATTGTTTCTGTCCAACCAGTATTCAATAGCTTGTAAGCCTAATTCGTGAGGAATATTTGTATATAAACTAATAACATCGAAAGTTAATAATTTTGAATTTATTTGGTACTGTTATTGGCAAACGATGAAGAAAATCGAAATCGTCTCTTATAAAGCTTGGAACGTGGTCACATAAAGGTTTTAGAATAATATCTAGCATTTGACTGAGTCTCTGTGTAACACTTTCTGGTCCTCCAGATCTTTCAGGCGCCTGAAGAGCTGCAGGAAGCAGTGAAATTACTAGCGATGTAATACAATATACAGATTTTTTCATGTGATTTTATTCTTTATTCATATTAATGCCGTCTTGTGGACTTTATCTTGTTTTACTATATATATATATATATTTTACTATATATATATATATATTGTTTTACTATATATATATATATATTTTACTATATATATATAATCAACCGACTCCAAACAATATTAACTATTCTCTTCTTGCCATCCGAGACACACCCGTATAAATATACCGTATAATTTAGCCAGGCAAATTTGTGCTATAGTGTCGTCCACGGAAACCAGAAATTTACGACTTAAGGAACTCAGTGACGTTTTATTAGCTCGGAAATATCCGAAAAAACTCATAGAAAATGGAATCGATAGAGCTACTAGATTGAGCACACGGGAATTGCGAAAAGTTAGGAATAACACAGAACCGGAAGTCACACCATTTGTTTCGACATACAATCCTCGTAATGGCGAAGTATTCGGACAGATATTAAACAACATTCCGATATTACAAAATGACGAACGAATGAAAGCCGTCCTGCAGAAACATCCAATTATTAAAAGCAAAAGACAATCAAAGTCGCTGAAAACAATACTCACTAATGCCAAACTAAGCACAGCTACAGATATTCCAAAGGTAACAAAATGTAACCGTTTTAATTGTGGAGTGTGTGCATATCTTATTGAAGGGTCTGAATTTAAATTTAAAACTGGACACATCTTCCGAATAAAAAACAATTTCTCGTGCTATTCGGAAAATCTTATATACGTAATAACATGCAAAGGATGTGGTGAACATTGTATTGGACAAACAGGTAACACACTTAGACAGCGAATGACTGTACATAGGCAACAAATTAGAGTACCTTACACACGGATGATTTCACTAAGCGAACACATTTCAAATTGTGCCGGATCAACAATACCGAACTATTACATTTTCCCGATATACCAATGTGCACCTAAAACAACAGAAGACCAACGTATAAATAAAGAAAAACTATTTATTTTAAAATATAATCCTGTTTTAAATAGAACAAATTCCAGTATTTAATGCGTTCTTAAGTTATTCTGTGACGTTACGTTACTAAGACGTTCAACAATTACTCTATGACGTTACGTTACTAAGAAGTTCAACAATTACTATATGACGTTTAGTAACTA
This sequence comes from Limnoperna fortunei, assembly GCA_944474755.1. Lineage (NCBI taxonomy): Eukaryota > Metazoa > Mollusca > Bivalvia > Mytilida > Modiolidae > Limnoperna > Limnoperna fortunei. Next base: position 60,941,885 of record OX104122.1, on the reverse strand, counting down.
TGACTAGATCATAACATCTTGTAACTCTTATATCAGTTCAGCCATGAATATCTCAGAGAGATGAAACCGGTCGGATAGAACTGTGATTAATTGATTGATGGATTTATTTATATGGTTTATTTTATGCCAAAAATGTAATAAATAGATACTTTAGTGGATTTTTCAACTTTATTTTCATATATTATGTGACTTGTGGAGATTTCACATCAACATTTTACGTATATATATATATATATATATATATACAATTCTAGAAGATTATGCAACGATACAAACGATGGTGTATATATATATATATATATATATATATATATACAAGTCTAGAAGATTATGCAACGATACAAACGACGGTGTATATATTAAAGTAATAATATTTGATAATAATAATTAATTTTAATAAAACTAGAAAAAGTTGATACCCCTGCTTAAATTTTTCTGATTTTTTTTTTTTTTTTTTTTTCAGATTTGTTTTTGGTAACAATTGTGATTTTAGACGACTGGTGACCTAGACCTTTGTTGGAATTCCTCCAAAATCTATGGCTTCTTACCCACTTGACATGTAATAATATCTGACAGTTTCAATGAAATCAAATGCAAAATTTTTGAGTTATTTTCCCTAAATATTTTTTTTGTAAAATTTCCAACATTTTTTGGCAGCTGTGACCTTGAAATTTGAAGTTCCCCCAATAATTAATAGGCTTCTTACCAACCTGACATGTAACAATTTACATTAGTTTCATTTGAATTGGATGCAAGGCTTTTGAATTATCAACCGGAAACCGAATGTGGACAGAAAGGTGGACATGAGGACCACTATATCTGTTGAGTGGTGTTTAAAAAATTTAAAAATAACTTACAAGACTACATTATTGTCACTCTGTTTTTCCTCTTTGTTGGATGAAACCAAATCATTAGCACCTACAAAACACAAAAAAAAATACTGAACAATATGTGTTCTACACATATGGAGTACATATGATTCACTGGAAAATAGTAAATTTTGTGCAAAATAAATTGTTCAACATTCCCCACTTGTGCAGGTACAATTAAGCAATTTTTTATCTTTACCGTAGGACTTCACAATACTCTGTTTGTGGTGTTCTCTCCATTAGTATTCATATGCCAAGACATGTGAAAAATATAAATAAAAATTGTGTTGACTGTAGAATTGGGTGGAACAACCTTAGAAGACCACTGGCTGATTGTAATATTTAGGCACAAAAATAGGTTACAGTAAAACCTTTTAAAACCGGCCCCTGAATAAACCGGTTTCCTGTCGATTCCGGTCGAAAATTTAGGTCCCATTTTTTCCCCATAAAGTTCTTCGTTAATTTAACCTGTATAAACCTGACCTCGTGTATTCCGAATTACGACCCTTATGTCCAGTCCCAATACACATTTCTCAATTAAAATTTACCTGTTTAAACAGAATAATTTACATGACCAGATGTATTTATTTAATCAATTGATAGCTATCCAAACAAGTTAATTTACATGACTTGTGAGGTCTCCTTGAGGGCATATTTAATTCATGAGCCAAAGCGTACAACAAAGGTAAATTGTTTTCAAAACCATTAATTTAATTTTCAAAAGTGAATCCTATTAATGAACCGATGTTTTAAATACATGCAAATCGTTTCCAAAACCAATAATTTCAAAAGTAAAAATGGAGAGCGAAAATTTGACGATGATGTAACACTCCGTTGCCAAACGATCTCGTAAAGATTTAAGTCTGATAATATGCTACGACATATAGCATACTTGATAAACTTTGCAAACAGTAAAGATTATCGTTACCTGTAGTTTCTTTTGCTTATGCAATCACTAACAGAGGACACTATCGTGCAAAGAAAAATGGAGAAAAGACAAGGAACCACCGACATGTATTTTGCGGTAAACTATTGAGTAATTATTACCCATGTATATAAAATATCAGTGAATATTATAACTTTTATCAATTATAATACATTTTATTACATTTCTTTCATTTATTCTTAGCATATAAAACGAGTGTGCATCAAAGGTGCCCGTAGTCTTTTAAACCCCCCTTTTTCATCTTCACTTCCGGTGATTTTCCAAATCCGAACAAACCGGCCCACTGTCCAAACCGGCTATATTGTTCGGCCCCATAGGTAGCCGGTTTATCCAGGTTTTACTGTATTTATGTTTTCATCAATATCTAGCTTTAAACCATCTTTTGCTTATAGTTACATATGCAGGAATGCACAGCATCAGTATAATTGTGTGTACCTAATACCTATGTCAGTTGAGATCATAGATGTAACCAGCAAAACTGATTGTTAAAAGTGTCCAGTTGATAGTAACTTTAAGGGTTAATAGTAACTTATTATTAAGCTGGTAGTAACTATTTTTTATAGAGTGAGTTTCAGACCTATTTTATAGTCAAAGTGATAGTGCAGTTCAGATAAAGTCAGAATGAACAAAAACAGGAATGTGTCAAGTCATAAAAAAAGTTATAAAGTTTCTTCAAACTCAACTTGTAAAGGGCGTGTTCAAATTAAATCTCGGAAAATATTATATATTATTTCTTTTGTTCATTAATCAAATAAAAAATCATTCTTTCATTAAAGAGAATTTTTGGACTGAAAATCAATAATTTCTACTTTTACAAGAACAAAAGTATATTTTCCCTTTTTAAAGTATGACTAGATTAATAGATTTCATCATCCTCACAAGTCAGAGTTTCTGTGTCCACATCACATGTGTCCCCGAAACCGTGACAAACTTAGCTAGGAAATTCCCGGGTTAGAAGTCACTATTTTGATTGGCTACATCATACCTGCATCAAAAGCTTGCTTTCATTCACGACTTTGTTAGGGGATATCCCGATGTCTATTGTAAATAAACCAAATGGATGTGTTGCATAAACCATGTGAATATCAGTGTATTTTTTACAGTAGTGTTAATAGTTTGTTAGTACTGCGTTATTTATTACTTGCGTTACGTTTTCTTCCCACTCAAGAATGAGTAAGAATGACTACTGCCAAACACTTGCTTCTTTCAATCAATTTCATTGGTTGATATTTTGAAGATCTGACGGTATATGAAAATCTTCTAGCCCGGGAATTTCCTAGCTAAGTTTGTCAGGGTTTCGTGGACACATGTGGACACAGAAACTCTGACTTGTGAGGATGATATTTCATAAAATATTCAAGATCATTTTGTGGAATTTTTTTTTTAATAGTATTTAAATATTTTTTCAGAACATAACGCTTAATCGTATATTGTATTTTAAATGCCCTTTTTAGTTCACCTAAACTGAAGGGTCCGTGTTAGCTTTTGCACCCACTTGCGACTGTCAGATGAATCCTTATAGGAGTTATTTCCCTTTAATAAAATATTTTGGTGAAATCTGTATTTTTCGCCCTGTAATTTAAATGCCATAACAGCTAGAGTGAAATAGTAAATTGCACAAATGCTCAGCAAAGCATTGTTTAGTCCAAAATTGTAAGATGGCACTTTATAGGAGTTATTGCCTTTTAAATACAAATTTGGACAAAATAATAAGTTTTTGTGTTATAAATTAAGGTCTATAACACCTAGAGTAAAACTGTAAATTACTAAATAAACCTTAAGGACAAAGCCAACAAATCATTTTATTTTCAGAAATTGTCCAATGGCAACTATAGGACTATATTGTACTTAATCAAAATTTTTGAAGAAATGTTTAATTTTTGCCCAGAAACATACAAAGCTGTAACAACTAGACTGAAGCTGTAAATTGCAAAAAATATAGCCGAAGACATTTGTGTTCCAGGTGAGCGATTATAGGCTCCTGTGATGCTAAAAGTCTTGTCAACAGAATGTTTCTTGATTGTATGATGTAAAATATTGTTTGTGGAGGATTATATTCACCTCACAAAAAAAAAACCCTTTTTTTTAGAAAAAAAAATTGAATAATGTATGATTATTTAAAACACATAAAGAAATGCCAGTGAATTCAAAGGAATTATGTGAGACATTTCTATCAACATATAACAGTTACTATCATCCTTAATTTGCATAAAACGAAGGTTACTATAATTGATTAAAGTTAATATAATCTTCTGCGTTTTTCTTAACACGTTTTTCTCGTATAATACGATTAATGCATCATTTATTAACAGGTCAAAAGTTGCCTCATCACATTAATATATTTTCTGCTAGATAACTTTTTGATACATGAGGTAAAATTGGAGAAATGGTTAAAAATATAATTTATCTCTTTCTTTCCCCACCATATAAAATTGATAGTAACTTCTGGTATTATCAACCATTTAACACTAATATTCAGTTTACTAACAGATAGACAAACAGATTTCATTTGAATGCTACAGCTAGTACAGTATCATACTAATGAACATTCTGTTGATAGCATGCAATTTTACCTGTTAATGTTTTGTCATGATCTGGGACCTTATTCACTAAGCCTCTTCCGCATCTTTTATGGAACGTTTACGGAAACTTTACGTCGAATGCACAAAGCCATGTAAAGTTTGCGATGATTACGGACTTTTTGCTGAAGATTTACGGAATTAAACTTGTTACTAGAAATAAGACACTAAACAATACTAATTTAAATTAATAAATAATTATATCTTTTTATAAGAGTTACAGCTCTTGTTATGACAATGTGCTCTAATCTTGTTAAAATTTTGTTGTTGTTAACTGATTGAGCACAGTGTTCCACGTAATAAAACAAAAAGAATGCAAAAGTGCTCACAACAAGGAATGTACTGCTTTACTTAACTTTTATAAGACACAATGTTTCAGCATTTTTTTGCTGATTTAGAGAAGCTTACTTTTGTGCAACAAATGACTGCATTTTCTGACGTCATACTTTCTATTTACGCAAGATGGACGAAAAAGAAAAATGTTGAAGAGGACCAAAAAATAAATGGAAATAGACATATAAGGTGCTAATGAGACATAAAAGAATACCCGATTACAAAATGGCCAGGTTCTATTGTTTTGGTTTTTTTCCACCAGAAAAAAACCAATGAAAGATAAAAACGCTGCACAAATTCTCAAGAAAAAGTCTGCTCTGCATCGTATTTTTGTCACCACAAGCTTTCTATGTGCAAAAATGTGCTTCTATTTATACTAATATTTAGGTCTTTATGTTGTATGTAGTTTTTCTCTGTTCTAAATGTTTTTCAGACACGATTGGGTATACTATTTTGACCCCGTGTAAATAGTGTGAAATTTAATACACTGAAAAATAATAATACTTTTTTCTCACAATGTAATCAAATTGGTTCAGTTTCCTTCAAATCGAAGGTTTAAGGCAAATAAAAATAGGCAATTGGGCACAGCAATACCACTTGGTATGTTAACACCTTTATACTTAAAAAAATATTTGGTTGACTGGAATGTTTTACGTCCAGCGAGCAGTATTTCAGTTATGTTAAGGACGAGAACAAGTTAACAAACAATTAACCAATGCAAAAAGGGGTGGGACATAGGGAACACAAAAATTGGACTGCCACCGGAAAAGTATGGAGTATTGGGTCGGGCTGAAAATTTAGCCCTTTGTAGAGGTTACAATGAGCCTACTCTTTTTTGAAATCTACAAACGGGGTCTGTAAACTGCAAGGAGCGTGGCACTCTCCAAACATGTCAACCGCTATGGTCAGCAGCCGGCTTTCTGTATTTAAGACCTAACTGCCCACAAACAAGAGGGTCTCCCCTATCTGTCACCCAGGTATGCATTGGGCAGCTCTGTGGGTTGAGCTTTGAGGGAACCTTCTCAGTATGGTCCTAAAATATCCTGTTTCTCCAGTTCTGGGGTTAATGCTCTCATCCAAACAAAAGCTATTGCCCAATATTTTACAAACAACTGGATAATGTCGACTTGACGACATTTTGCGGTGTATGATGTCATATGGCAAGTTCAAAACTTGCCAAACTGACTGCTTTAAATATAAATACTACTCTGAAAACATATTAAATTGAATATTGGCCTAAATCAGCCCTTTGGCAGTGAAACATAACATCAATAGGCCAGGTTGACTATCGGACATTAAACCAGTCCATATCGATCTATTGACAGTGTAAGGGTTAATATAATGACTTTAAGATTAAAGTAAAGCTATTTCAATTAGGGGCCATCTAATATTGTAATTCTTAGTTTATTTGAAGAACATAGCCAATAAATACTAGAAGGCACTCAAACCTTTATGTCCAAGACAGAACAAAAAATGTAACAGGAGGATCAGGTGTCTGTACATTACCTTCCATTTGTTTAGAAGAAATGATTTTGTCTTGAAACCTCATGGAACTCAGTGCATTCACTCCCAGGATGGATGTTGGGTCTTGACCTAAGCTAATGACATCCTCAGGGAGGGGGCGCATATCCATATGTGACAGAACCCACTGACAAAGTTAGGATCGAATTATGAAAAACAAAAGTGGCACTATAAATATACAGTGAGATACTTGTTATTCATGTCATAAAGGGCCATTAAAAGTCTCCCAAATTTTACATAATTGTTCAAGTTGGCGTCTTTGACATCTTATACTTGCATAATTGCATATAAAGATGGTTACATAACGCTAAAGTGCAGGTTTCTGCAACCTTTACGGATAGCCATGACGTTCCGTAATATTTTACAAGTTTTACCGGGAGTCTTTCTGCAACATTTAAAGGTATGGAATTATAGGAGCTTTTATGAATACCATGTTTTTCTTTACCGAATTGATTACGCAAAGTTTATGTGTGCTGTAACTCTACGGAGGCTTCGTGAATAAGGTCCCTGGAACGGTATCAATTAACAAAAAAATTATGCAAACATGTAAACCTATAAAATTATGTATAATGTATTTATATCAGGTATCAAATTCTATACCAGCATGGTTTCAAAATGTGCACTGAGCATAAAATATCCAAATTTATTTAAATTAGCTGTTTAAATTTAAATAAAAGGAAATTTAATGGTATATATATTACAGATGTGATGTGGTTATGAAATGTGAAAAAATATTTGCTTGGCAAGGAAAATTAAAATTATTATTTTAGAAAAATGAAACACATTTATGGAGGATATATGGTACAAACATACCAGTTGTGGTTCCAATTGTTGCTTTTGAAGTTTTGTCTGAAATGACATCTTCAGTTTTCTTATATCCGTCTACATTAGTAATATTGGCATTCGTTGGCACAGCTGTTGGGTTTGTGGATACAAACAAAGTTTTTACACGACACTTCCTGTCTCTGACATGTGACCCTGGATGATCAACTTCCTGATCATCGCTACATCTAATAAATACAATGTTCACTTTATACAAAACTATATACTATTACTAATAGATTTATCTAAATGATTTGGTTCTCATTTCTCCTATTTTAAGTTCCATATATACTATTACAGTTTAATGTTTATCTCATACAGCAGTGTGTGACCTAACATTCAGCATTCTCATGTAGGGCCCTATGTTAACTTAGCCTTGCAGCGGTGGTCATATAGAATTTATAACTCAAGATTAAAAATTGTAGCGGACCCTCCAATGAATATTGTTGATGAGTTTGGTGTCAACTTTTTCTTCAGGTTAAAGGATACTTTTTTAACACAGGGTTCTATGTTAAACTAAGTCCTGCATTGGCACGAATTTGAGATTCCAATTAGAAGAAACACTAAATCTTTGAATGGGACATTTAACAGAAATTAAACAATAAGGCTGCAATCAGCTTTGCTGTTAATAAAAGAACATTTTCCTTACAGTGCTTCACTGGCATAAAAAACTTTGTGTCAAAACCATCTAAAGAGTAAGGCTGATAATTTTGGTTCAAATGGTTCAACAGTTTCAGAGATAGGTGAAGTAAAGTCAATATGGATTTCGGATTGAAACAAAACAAATTTACTTCGCAACCCAATCAATACTGCTGATAAATTTGATTTTTAATGTTTTAGAGAAGATCAATCAGAAAAAAAACATAAACTTTGTAGAGGACCATTAAATGAACTTCCCACACAATACTGCATTCAATACAAACTTTTCAGTTACTGAGGGAAAAGCATTTATACATTTTCCTAAGTTAAACTATGTCATGTAGAGTCGATGATCTGTTGGCAGCATTTACAAATTGAACCAATAACCATGAAAACAATGTAGCTCGTCCCACTTAGGCCCTCATAATGTATGGCTGCAATGGACTCATTCATGAAGCGATATCAAGATACTCTAGTTTTCTTAATCATTAAACTTTTCTTCACATTATAGAAGGGGCCTCGGTGGTCGAGTGGTCAAGGTAGTTCGTCTACTATTGATCACGTGGTCTGTCAACACTGAGATTGCGGGTTCGATTCTCACTGCAGGCAGGGTGTACTCGACTCCAATCTTAATTGACAAGGATTGTCAGTTTTCCTACCGCAGGTCGGGGGTTTTCTCCGGGTACTCCGGCTTCCTCCCCCAATAAAAACTGGACGCCATGATATAGCTGGAAAATTGCTGAAAGTGGCGTTAAACACCATAAAACAAACAAAACAAACACATTATAGATGCTACAATAATGTATTTTAATTTTAATTTTTTCGGGGCTGCAACAAAGAGGTCCCATTACTAGTAATGGAGCAAAAACACCCTTAGGATTTATACATATATTCTGCTTTAAACTGCTGTCTTGGTTTAATAAGTTTATCCATCATTCAGCTGAAATTTTACAATGCTTAATTAATTAATGTTAACAATTTTTCATAATCATGACATTGTTTACAAAATCGAAATTATGGATTGTATAATTTTAGAATTGTACACTTAAAAATAGCATTCCAGATAGTGTGATGAATATGACTAAAATGATTTAGAATGATCGGAAATCGATTCCAATATTATGCACTTCAGGAATTTTGTCAACAATGCCATGATTAAGAATAAACTGTTAAAACTTATAAATTAGGTGTTTCAGAAATATCAATTAAACGACAGAGACATAAAAAAAAAGTATGTAGAAAACTAGAGACAGTTAAAAAGCAAATCATTTGCATAAAACCAGGTGTGCATCACTCCCAGACTGCTCCATTACAAGTAATGACACCTTTTTGTAGCTATGCCAAGATTTAAAAAATTCAAAGAAACTACATTATTGCAGCTACACATTATACCTAACTAGAGGCTCCCAGGAGCCTGTATCGCTCACCTGAACCTGAAACCAAACAACCCTTTTTTATCCAGCTTTTCGTTGCTATAAGGAATTGCCCAACACTTCTGCAAAAATCATTAATTTTGACCTTTTAAGGGAAATAACTCCTATAAGGAGCTTTTGATGCTTAGAGGGAGAAGGGAGGTTCACTTCAAATTTGCTGTACCTGTTATACTTTTTAACTATCAGTCGAAAACTCTCTCGACTCCCACCCCCTTTTTTCATTTTTTCTATTTTAAGCCAACGTAGCTATGTAGGTAGTCAGGTGTCACGATTTGCAAAATTTTGGTAGAGGACGTCCTAAAGATGATGTGTGCAATGTTTCAAAGCAGTCCTTTCATTGGTTAAAGAGGAGAAGATTTTTTATAATCAAGTAAAATTGATTAAAAAAATGTTCAAGGAGAATAATTCCTAAACAGTTCATCAGACAATCTTGACCCTAAAGTCATTTTTGTAGCCCTCATAGAGCAGAACAATTAAGCAATGCTAACTTTTTCTCTAGTTCTAATAATTTTTAAGATTTTGAGGCAAAAATGTGAAAAATAATCAATTTGGACAATTAAAGGGCAATAACTCCTATAAGGAGTCATCATACAACTTCAACCTAATGGAGTGTTTCGTAGAGTTTTTGATGCAGATGAAGGCATGTCTCTTCGGTTTTCCTGTATCTGTTACACTTTTTTAAATATAAGCCAAAAACTGTATTTTACCCCCCCCCCCCCCCTCAGTCCTATTTTTAGCCATGGTGGCCATGTTGGTTAATCTGCAGCCATGGTTGGTACAAACTTGGTTGAGGAAATTTGACGGATGATGTGTACAAAGTTCCAAAGCAGTACTTTCAGTTGTTTCAGAGGAGAAGATTTTAAAAAATCAATTAAAACCGATTAAAAAAAACAGTTCAAGGGGAATAACTCTTAAACGGTTAATCAGACAATCTTGACCCTTCAGTCATTTTTGTAGATCTCATAGAGCAGAACAATTAAGCAATGCTAACTTTTTCTCTAGTTCTAATAATTTTCAAGATTTTGAGGCAAAAATCATCAATTTTGACAATTTAAGGGCAATAACTCCTACAAGGAGTCATCATACAACTGACCCAATGGAGTGTTTTGTAGAGCTTTAGATGCTGAAGAAGGAAGCTCTGTTCGGTTTTCCTGTATCTGTTATACTTTATAACTATAAGCAAAAAACTGTTCTATTTTTAGCCATGGCGGCCATGTTGGTTGGTCTGAGGCCATGATTTGGGCAAACTTGGTAGAGGACATTTTACTGATGATGTGTGCAAAGTTTCAAAGCAATCCCTTCAGTGGTTTTGGAGGAGAAGATTTTTGAAGAAAAGTTAACGACGACGACGACAGACGACGACGTGCGCCAAGTGATGGCAATAGCTCACATGACCCTTCGGGTCAGGTGAGCTAAAAATAGGGCATTAAATGGGACATTAAATGATACCACGCCATGTTGCATTAAATGGGACATTAAATGATACCCCACCACGTTGCATTGTGTTTAATTATTCATGAACACATTTTACTAAATTACACATCAGGCTATTCGAAAACAGTCCATCTCAGAAGACAATTTTTTTATCTTGACATTGGACCTATAAAAATAGTTTAAATTGGCACAACTCAAAAACTACAAATGGGATTGTGCTGAAAATTCAACTTGATTTTCATTTTATAGTACTTAACAGCTGAGCAAAGTTTAAACAATATATGTTGATGCGTTTTCAAGTTATCATCTGGAAAAAAAAATAGGCACAGACAGACGGACGGACAATCATATCCATACAGACCGTATAACATAATACCTCGCCACTTTGTGTGGAGGGTATAAAAAACTGATGAAACTGGAATAAAATAGATCTTTTGAATTCAGTCATTTAAAAGAAATACAAAACTAAATATTTGCACTAACATCCCTTTACAGCACATGTATTTGGCTTCTAACCATGACTTAGTAGCAACAATATGAAAGGCCTAGGTGCCCCAGTGGTTAAGATAGTTAGTAATCTACTACATGTATTGATCAAGTGCTGGTCACTAGGTTGTGGGTTGTGAGTCTCACTGCAGGCAGGTTTTCCTACTGAAGTCGGGGGTTTTCTGCAGGTACTCCAGCTTCCTCTCCAAATAAAAACTGGAAACCATGAAATAGCTGAAAAATTGATGAGTTCTGTTAAATGCCATTCAAACAAACAAACAAAAACATCAACTACATAAACAGATAAGAGTACTGAAAGAATGTTAGTGAAGCAGCTAACCTTATTTTGCATTTTTCCATGCTAATTTAGGTAATTATTACTGTCTGAACTGACTATCCAGTTTTTAAACTGTACAAACCTTGTCTTTTCTTTGCATAGAGCATACCCATGTTCTGTTTTGAAATGATCACTATCACACTCCACACAGTCTCCTTTAAGTAGTAAATTATACAATAACATTTCGGTAACAAGTACAATATAGCCACTAAAAGATTAGTTTAAACATATTTTATTTCCTCAATAAAAGAACGAAAGAAATCAGACACAAATGTAGCCTAAATAGCCAAGTGGTTAAAGTAGTTAGTCATCTACTACTGGGGGCCTCGGTGGCGTTAAACACCATCAAACAAACAAACAAACATCTACTACTGATCACTGTTTATCAACACTGAGGCTGCATGTTTGAGGCTTACTGCAGACAGGATGTGCTATACTCTATTTTTCTCCTAGGTTATTATGTAAGGTGATGTTCCATGGTGGCAGCAATGTTGTATTATTTTGGATCAAAACAAAAAACTCAGAATTAGGACCATTTGAGGTACATTTCTACAATATCACAATTCTTTCTGCCAAGCAGTTTGTGAGGAAACAAATTGTGAAATTTCAGCCAATCAGAAAACATTTGCAGCTCTGGCAGCTATGTTGAATTGCTTATCGGCTTGAAAAACTCAAAAAATAAGATTACTACCGGGTATCCAAGATTCACTTCTGCATTATTTGGTTTAATTGTGTGGAACAGTATCATAAAAAAAGCTGTTTGTATGGTTTTCCCATAGGATCCTACCGGTATGTTAAGGTTAGTCCCAGGGTGGCGGCCATCTTGGATTTAGGATCGGCACAAAAAACTCAAACTTTGTAAAGGACCATCTAAGGTACATTGCTGCTATATTTTTTAATTAATCTGCCAAGTGGTTTGTGAGAAGATTTTTTTAATTCAGCCAATCAGAAAGCCCCAGAAGCCCTGGCAGCCATGTTAAATTTCCAATTTGCTAAAAAAACTCAAAATAATAAGATAAGGTATCCAAGCTTCATTTTTGCATAATTTGCCATAATTGTGTGGAACAGTTTCGTGGAAGAAGCTATTTGTGTTTTTTTTCTCATAGGGTCCAATGTTAAGCTGCATTCCAGGGTGGTGGCCATCTTGGAATTTGGATCACCACAAAAAACTCAAACTTTGTAGAGGACCATCTAAGGTACATTTATGCAATATTTCAAATCAATCTCATGGCAGTTTGTAAGAAGAAGATTTTTGAAATTTCAGCCAATCAGATTGTATTAGTGGCCCTGGAAGCCATGTTGAATTTGCCATTGGCTGGAACAACTCAAAATAATGAGATAACTATACAACCTTCATTTCTTCATAATTTGGCTTCATTGTGTGCAACAGTTTTTGAGAAAAAGCTATTTGGGTGTTTTCCCATGGGTTCCTATGTTAAGCTAAGTCCTGCCTGGATTTTGGATTGGCTGAAAAAACTCAAACTTTGTAGAGGACCATCAAAGATACATTTCTGCAATATTTCTACCAAATGTTTATGAGAAGAAGATTTTGGCAATTCAGCCAAACAGAATGCATTAATGCCCCTAGAAGCCATGTTTAATATTTGATCAGCACCAAAAACTCAATTTTTGTAAAGAACCACCCAATAAACATTCCTGTCAAGTTTCGTTCCAATTGGCCAAGTTGTTTTGGAGAAGATTGAAATCTGAAAAGTTTACGGCCGACAACAACGACGAACGCCAAGTGATAAGAATAGCTCACATCAACCATTTGGGTCAGGTGAGCTAATAAAAAGAGGAAATATTGAGATAGCTGATAGATTGCTGTACAACAGCATTCAAACACACCATCAGACACCAGTTCTATCAAGTTTTAAGTACTCTTATGCAAAATATACAGTGTAGAGATAACAGTGTAACAATAAGTAGATATCATTGTATATAATTATACATTGAAACTTCTCTAAACCGGCCGCCACTGGGACAGAGAAAAATGACCGGTTTACAGAGGTGGCCGGTTTATGAAATTTAGTGAAATCTACCGTGATTTTCAGTTACCGCCCTATTGGGTACAGAGTTGAGGTCTTTAATCAATTTCTACTATCCTTAAGTTATCATAGCATGTTTCATTTGAGAGAAGTTAAAAAAAATTCATTTGCAATGCCGCTGAGAAAGGTTCACTTCTAACCAAAAAAAAACAATAGATCACTCAAGTTTGGTGATTCCGCTTGTACAGTAAACCAGACCACTTTCAGTAACTGAACATTACGCGTGGTCTTCGGTGTATTAAAAGACTAAACATTGAATTTCATTGCAATGATTATACAACTAGTATAATTGAAGAAAAATTACGTCCTGTTGTAAAAAATATTCCAAACAAAAGCAGGCACATGTTTCGATTTTTACAATCATCTCATTAATATTCATGAGCCGATTTACGGGATGTAAACACACGTAGGCCACATGCTTCGTTTATTTGCGTGGTGTTTAGCGCTGTTTTTCATTAAAATGAGTTCAAAGGCATACTGATAAAATTATATCTAATTATTTAAACCATAATTTATTGGCTTGGACAAAGATCACACTTGAATGTCATAAATTACCATTGAATGATCATCATGTGTACAGGTACACAAAACATGTTAACTGATTGACACGGATTAGTGCTAGTTTGTGTACACAACACTTTACACTAATTAAGCCCCCCACCCCCCACAGGTGAACTTGTTGATGTACGACTTTAAATTACGTAATGATTTCCTGTATTTCGGTGATTGATGACAGGTAAGTTTTATAACTGGCCGGTAAAGTGGGGTGAAATTTACTTGGTTAATTAAAGCAAAACTTTTAAAAAGTGGCCGGTATCCGGTTTGTAGAGGTGGCCGGTTTTGTGAAGATAATATGCATTGACTTCAATGGGAAATGGCCGGGACTTTTTAAAACGGCCGGTTTGAAGGGGAAACCGGTTTTGTGAGGGTCCGGTTTAGAGAAGTTTCACTGTAATTATAAACATGGTAAGGTCACATATAAAATTTCAAGTGGCTGTGATAAATAGTTGCTGAGATATGTACGTGACAGACCTGAAATCGGTACTCACAATATAGGACACATGGTAAGGTCACGTATAAAATTTCAAGTGGTTGTGATAGGTAGTTGCTAAGAAAACTGAACATTACAAAAGTTATGTTGCAGATGGAAGGACAGAAGGATGAACAGAGGTAAACCAGTATACCCCTCTGGCGTATAAATATTTAGAGAAAATTTAGAGAACTGTTATATCTGTAACTTGGTGCTGTGATGATAACATAATACATAAAAGGATTATTATGGGTCCTCTGTTATACAGGAGAGTTTAATTGTGAACTACCATTTCTCAGTAACATTTAATCTATAGTAAAAATATAAAACTTTCGAAAATTTCTTTGCAGAGTTCAGTGTTACAGGTAAACAAGAAATAACAAACATTTGCATGTGGGGTGCAGACATCACAGGTGTTCTCCCTGTAAATAACATTTCAATTATATTAGATTTAATTAAATTATAGTAATTAATTCTGAGTCTCATCTAGATTTTTCCACATCCATACAGTGGGCAGAATACAGGATTCTGTCAGCAGAGTAAACGTACAATAGTTAACTATGATATGAATGTGATTCCGTAAGGGATTCATTGAATGAAATAATTCCCCTTGCATTACATGTATGCTAGTTTTAAATTAGTAAAAAAAAATATTGTTCTTAAAATAATTGTGTGTATTATAAATAGTGTGTAATTAATGCCTTTGATATATGTCACTATCAGGATTTATCATCCAGAGAAAATGTAATATTGTGAATATACATTTTGAGGGATGATAAATCCTAATAGCCACCAAACATCAAAGTCAGTAATTGTTTTATTACATCAATCAATTCACCATCTTCCTTCATCAGAAAAACAGAAGATGCTACCACACTTTTGTACTTTTCGATCTATTTTTAGTGAAAAACCAGGTCCAGATTGGATTCAGCTTGACCACAATGTAGCAGAATCATGCAGCAAATTTTGACACAATTTTAGTTCTGTTGCAATTTATCATGACCCGAAAGTAGTTTTTACACCTATCAAAACATGCAAAAAACTGTTCATGTAACAATGCAAAATATTAACCAATACAAACCATCAACTGTAAGTTCATAACCAGCTTTAATACATTTGTTATCATCTAGAGCACATTTGTTTTTGTCCCTTCCAAAATATCCCTTACTCCTATCGCAAGAACAAGTCCCATTGATGATTGCTAGATCAGCTACATTAAAAAATTGAAAAAAAAAATAACTGCATGTTATTCTTTTGATCTGTTTGTTTTGTTTGAAAACTGAATATAAATTTGTTAAATAAACCACAAGTGAGTATTAAAATTTATCATACATCTGAATTATATACAAATAAATAATTCTTATATAGTTTGCATATCAGAAATATGCTCATAAAATTACCTCCAGTAGACATTTTGAAAAGTATTTATATTTCTATAAAGGATGCTAACTTAAACTTTCAGAAGCAAGCAGACATGACAGTTTGTGCACAATTAACACATGATTTGAATAAAAAGGACAATAATTATGATAAAGATTAAACAAAATGTTAAAGGTGTATTTATGGATGTAGAAACAATACGAAAAAAAAAAACAATCATTTGTTTGTAAGTCATTTCATACATCAATAAATCTCTTTAAAACAGCGCTTTCTCCTAACATAAAAACTAGACACCATGATACCACTGAGAAACTGCTGCAATTGGCGTTAAACACCAAACAAACAAATACATGTTTCTTCTATCCTTTATACATTATCATGTGAGATAAAAATCACCAGTAATAAGAAACCACTTACAATAACTTTTGCAGTCATCAATTTCAGTGCATGGGTTTATTGTATCATCCCAGTCAGCTGTATTTATGTTGTCCCTATGGGTAAATCCTGTTGGACAGTTCTGACATGTGTCAAATCCATTGTTCTCTGTACAAAAGTGGAACATTTGACCTGTAAAAAATCTACTGTCTTAGATTATTTATGCTGATAGATAATCTATTCAAATGTCAATAGCACTTCCTATACCTTGTTACATGTCTACATATGAAATACAAATGTGGAAACAGTCTTCATAAGCAACATGTAAATTATATACATTGTAGCATTATACTGTCATCATATTAATATACAATTCATGGTTACAGAGAAACTGACCTAATTTTAAAAACTAAAATAGTCAAAGGACCATGTAATTGAGGTCAAGGTCAGGTGACACCTACCAGACTGTCATGTACTATTCATCAGCAACCTATACACCAAACATAGTTATCCTACCATACATGGTGACATGGTTTATTTTATGGAGTGGAGTCATAGAGTGTTGGGAGTCAAATCAATGGAATGTTGGAGTGAGTATTTTTGGAATGAAGCAATGTTATAATTTTCTTTTTTAATTTTTTATTATTTAAATTGATCAATTGTGCAATGTAGAGGAGATAAATTATTTTTTAGTGACACAGACAACTACAAAATAGCAATCTTGTGTTCAATTGCATCATTCATCAAATTATGGTAATAAATAAATTGTTTCTTACATAAAAAAATATTTTTGAAATTTAAGTTTTTAACTGCATCTGCATAACTCTTCTTCAAAAAGAACTTTTTCGACATATTGCCAAATAAGCATAATCCCTTGGATTTTTAAAATATGTACACTGGATGAAGCCAACTCATCATAAGAACAATCAACAACAAGAATTTAAAAAAAATTTTATCAAGAAATATGTGTGTTTAAAAAATTATGTATTAAATTAATTATATTAATTAAATAATTCAATTAATTTAATTGACATAAAAATTATTTAATTTGTTACTTATAAATTATCAGCTTGGGATGTTATTTGTTTCAAATTATTATGATAAGCCGATAATTTTTCGATTGAGAAAAATCAAGTGAATTTAACGACAATTATGGATGCTTAGAAAAAATTAAGCAAATTAATCATAAATACTTTTAGTGATCTTTCACAATTATAAATTATCAGCTTGGGACGTTATTTGTTTTGAATTAATATGAACAGATAATAATTATTGATTGAGAAAAATTTATTTATATATAAAAAGAAAATCAAAAATAATTGTATTTAAGTTACTGAACTTTACCAACCAATTTCACATCTTTCCCATCAATATTACAGAGAATGAATACAAAAACCTACAATCATTCATATACATTGTACCTTCTAGATTGTTCTTAAATGGTCAATTATCAGGGAATTGGCAAACTGAGAATTGGCAAATTGGACACAGGTATCGGGGAATCGGCAAAGTGGGATTCGGCAAACTGGTACTAAACCGTGTTGAGTGATGCAACATATTGGAACTGTCTTAGTGTGGCTTTCTTGATTTTTTGTGACTTTTCATAATCAAATTATAGTGCAGGTCAAATATCAACTGTACATCTCATTTCAAGGTAAAGTGATAAATAAATTCCCTAATAAATTGAATTGAATTTGTAAATGAATAATAACATAATTCAAAACCCAAGTTGTGTATGTGACGTAACATCGTTTATCTCCACTAAATTACACAATCAATAAAAATTAAAATTCAAAATAAAAATATCTCAAAAACTCCATACTCCAACACTCCATGGTTCCACTCCAGGACTCCCCCTATAAATTGAACCATGCCATGCATGGTTACAGATGACTTGACCATGTAAAAACAAATGAAACAAAACCCCAAGCAATAAACAATTTGTTTGTATTACTATTAAATCACTGAATTGACAAAACAGCAACTTTTAATCTTTTACCTGTTGATTTTATTGAAGAAATTATATTGAACTAATTAAAGTAATTGAACTAAAGAAATTATATTGAAGTAATTATATACATGTAGTTAAATTCCAAGATCATTCAAAGGCTATGTTTATCTTTCGAAAATAAAAAGGTTTACCTCCATGTTACACAGAGATTTTACTGACAATTTGTATGAAAATGCCATGCCTGCTGCATGCATTGGACAGTATAAAGACTTATCTGATAGAAAAATGTGTTGGCAGGGGGATATCAGCATGCCTCCTATCCTTTATAACGAGGTTAATCCAGGTTTTACTGTATATGTCTCGCCTAAGTAACTTCATCAAGTGCGATACAAAACACTACAATTTATTTTCTTTATTTGGTTTTTATAACAAAAAAGTCAAATTAAACAATTTTTGTGGTCTAAAAGTACAATACCAGCTGTGAAAAACTCTCCAAAATTACACAAGTGTGGACACAGAAAATGTCTCTCCTGAATTCCGCATCAGTAACAAAAAAAATTACATCATAAGCATTACATAAAAAGCATTAAATTGTTATTTTTAAAATATACAAAGCATGGCTACAGAGAAACGGACCTAATTCAAAAACATTAATTTAGGAACTGGTCCGTGAAATTGAGGTTATGGTAAGTTGAAACCTACGAGACACTCATGTACTAATCATTAGCAACCTATATACCAAATACTGTCATCCTACCATGCATGGTTACAGAGGAACTGCCGTAATCCAAAAACTTTAACATAGTTGCTGGACCGTGAAATTGAGGTCAAGGTCAGGTGACACCTGCCAGACAGTCATGTACTCTTCATCAGCAACATATATACCTAATATTGTTATCCTACCATGCATGGTTACAGAGGAACTGCCCTAATACAAAAACTTAAACGTAGTCACTGGACCATGAAACTGAGGTCAAGGTCAGGTGACTCGTACCAGACAGTCATGTACTATACATCAGCAACCTATATACCAAATATTGTCATCCTATTATGCATAGTTAGAGAGGAACTGCCATAATACAAAAACTTTAACATAGTCGCTGGACCGTAAAATTGAGGTCAAGGTCAGGTGTCACCTACCAGACAGTTATGTCTATTCATCAGCAACCTATATACCAAATATTGTCATCCTACCATGCGTGGTTACAGAGGAACAGCCATAATCCAAAAACGTTAACATAGTCGCTGGACCGTGAAATAGAGGTAAAAGTCAGGTGACTGACTGGCAAGTACTCATCATAAGCTACCACTGGACCAAATTTGATGGACCTAGGGCTTAGGCTTACAAAGATATGTCCAAGTCTAGACGCTGCCACCGATGGATTCCCATGCATATGTCTCACCTCCAGCGACTATCGTCGCAGGCAAGACAAAAAAATGACCATGATAATTTTTTTTTCAGAGCTCTATATGCATGAGGATGAAGTCAAAGGGACTTAGAAAACAATTTGTCCTGGTTGCAATGAACCTTATTACTCTGAATCTACCACATTTCATCAAGTTCTTGATTTCAAAAACTATTTTTAAAGAGTCTTCTTTCAATATGCACAAACATTATCCCCCAAAACGAAATTAAAAGCATTGAAAAAAATATTATAAGAAAACTGATATGTAAAAGTTTACAGATGATGATGATGATGTAAAACTAGAGGCTCCCAGGAGCCTGTATCGCTCACCTGAACCTGAAACCAAACAACCCTTTTTTATCCAGCTTTTCGTTGCTATAAGGAATTGCCCAACACTTCTGCAAAAATCATTAATTTTAACCTTTTAAGGGAAATAACTCAGATAAGGAGGAGCTTTTGATGCTTAGAGGGATAAGGGAGGTTCACTTCAAATTTACTGTACCTGTAATACTTTTTAACTATCAGTCGAAAACTCTCTCGACTCCCCCCCCCCCCCCCCCCCCTTTTCATTTTTTCTGTTTTAAGCCAACATAGCTATGTAGGTAGTCAGGTGTCATGATTTGCAAAATTTTGGTAGAGGACATCTAAAGATGATGTGTGCAATGTTTCAAAGCAGTCCTTTCAATGGTTAAAAAGGAGAAGATTTTTTAAAATCAAGTAAAATTGATTAAAAAAATGCTCAAGGAGAATAATTCCTAAACGGTTCATCAGACAATCTTGACCCTAAAGTCATTTTTGTAGCCCTCATAGAGCAGAACAATTAAGCAATGCTAACTTTTTCTCTAGTTCTAATAATTTTTAAGATTTTGAGGCAAAAATGTCAAAAATAATCAATTTCGACAATTAAAGGGCAATAACTCCTATAAGGAGTCATCATACAGCTTCAACCCAATGGAGTGTTTCGTAGAGCTTTTGATGCAGATGAAGGCATGTCTCTTCGGTTTTCCTGTATCTGTTACACTTTTTTAAATATAAGCCAAAAACTGTATTTTACCCCCCCCCCCCCCCCCCTCAGTCCTATTTTTAGCCATGGTGGCCATGTTGGTTAATCTGCAGCCATGGTTGGTGCAAACTTGGTTGAGGACATTTGACGGATGATGTGTACAAAGTTTCAAAGCAGTACTTTCAGTTGTTTCAGAGGAGAAGATTTTAAAAAATCAATTAAAACCGATTAAAAAAAACAGTTCAAGGGGAATAACTCTTAAACGGTTAATCAGACAATCTTGACCCTTCAGTCATTTTTGTGGCCTTCATAGAGCAGAACAATTAAGCAATGCTAACTTTTTCTCTAGTTCTAATAAATTTCAAGATTTTGAGGCAAAAATGGCAAAAATCATCAATTTTGACAATTAAAGGGCAATAACTCCTACAAAGAGTCATCATACAACTTTGACCCAATGGAGTGTTTTGTAGAGCTTTAGATACTGAAGAAGGAAGGTCTGTTCGGTTTTCCTGTATCTGTTATACTTTTTGAACTATAAGCAAAAAACTGTATTTTGACCCCTCTGTTCTATTTTTAGCCATGGCGGCCATGTTGGTTGGTCTGAGGCCATGATTTGGGCAAACTTGGTAGAGGACATTTTACTGATGATGTGTGCAAAGTTTCAAAGCAATCCCTTCAGTGGTTTTGGAGGAGAAGATTTTTGAAGAAAAGTTAACGACGACGACGACGACGACGACGACGACGGACGACGACGGACGCCAAGTGATGGCAATAGCTCACATGACCCTTCGGGTCAGGTGAGCTAAAAAGTGGTGACAATAGCTCACATGACCATTTGTTTCAGGTGAGCTCACTCTAAACTTTGCAATGAACCCTCCAACTGTAATTTTTTGGCAGGGCTAGAATAAATCAGCTTGATCATTATTAAATAAAAAAAATACAAAAAAATATCTTTATCCCAACCAACCTGGGTAACATTTTACTGTATAGCAGCATAAATCTATCCCATTGATGGTCCTCAATTTCTGGTTTGGCTGACAAATTAGCATACTGGTAGACATTTGAACAAACTGAAATTGAAGAGAACAATTACGGTACACTATCATATACATAAATAATGTATAAATATGTCGCAGACTGGCCAAGCTCTTCCTGTAAATCTGCCACAGACTGGCCAAGCTCTTCCAGTAAATCGGCCACAGACTGACCAACTTACCAAGCCCTACCCATAAATCTGCCACAGACTGGCCAAGTTCTTCCCGTAAATCTGCCACAGACTGGCCAAGCTCTTCCTGTAAATCTGCCACAGACTGACCAAGCCCTACCCATAAATCTGCCAGACTGAAAAAGCCCTACCCATAAATCTGCCAGACTGACCAAGCCCTACCCATAAATCTGCCAGACTGACCAAGCCCTACCCATAAATCTGCCAGACTGAAAAAGCCCTACCCATAAATCTGCCACAGACTAGCCAAGCCCTTCCCATAAATCTGCCACAGACTAGCCAAGACATTCTGGTAAATATGCAAACAGACTAGCCAAGCCCTTCTGGTAAATATGCCACAGACTGACCAAGCCCTACCCATAAATCTGCCACAGACTGACCAAGCTCTACCCATAAATCTGGCACAGACTGGCCAAGCCCTACCTGTAAATCGTTCAGACTGGCCAAGCCTTCCACATAAATCTGCCACAGACTGGCCAAACCCTACCCATAAATCTGTCAGACTGGCCAAGCCTTCCCCATAAATCTGCCACAGACTGGCTAAACCCTAACAGTAAATCTGTCAGACTGGCCAAGCCTACCCGTAAATCTGTCAGACTGGCCAAGCCTTCCCCATAAATCTGCCACAGACTGGCCAAACCTTACCAGTAAATTTGTCAGACTGGCCAAACCCTACCAGTAAATTTGTCAGACTGGCCAAACCTTACCCATAAATCTGTCAGACTGACCAAGCCCTACCCGTAAATCTGTCAGACTGACCAACCCTACCAGTAAATCTGTCAGACTGGCCAAACCCTACCCGTTAATCTGTCAGACAGGCCAAGCCTACCCAGAAATCTGTCAGACTGGCCAACCCTACCAGTAAATCTGTCAGATTGACCAAACCCTACCCGTAAATCTGTCAGACTGGCCAAGCCTTCCCCATAAATCTGCCACAGACTGGCCAAACCCTACCCATAAATCTGTCAGACTGGCCAAACCCTACCAGTAAATCTGTCAGACTGGCCAAGCCTTACCCATAAATCTGTCAGACTGGCCAAGCCTTCCCCATAAATCGGCCAAAGACTGGCTAAACCCTACCCGTAAATCTGTCCGACTGGCCAAGCCTTCCCTGTAAATCTGTCTGACTGGCCAAGCCCTACCCATAAATATGTCAGACTGGCCAAGCCTTCCCCATAAATCTGCCAAAGACTGGCTAAACCCTACCTGTAAATCTGTCCGACTGGCCAAGCCTTCCCTGTAAATCTGTCTGACTGGCCAAGCCCTACCCATAAATATGTCAGACTGGCCAAGCCTTCCCCATAAATCTGCCACAGACTTCAAAACCCTACTGGTAAATCTGTAAGATTGGCCAAGCCTTCTTGTAATTAGGTCTGTCAGGCTGGCCAAGCCCTGCCCATAAATCTGCTACAGACTGGCCAAACCCTACCCATAAATCTGTCAGACTGGCCAAGCCTTCCCCATAAATCTGTCAGACTGGCCAAGTCTTCCCCATAAATCTGTCAGACTGGCCAAGCTCTACCCATAAATCTGTCAGACTGGCCAAGCCCTGTCCATAAATCTGCCACAGACTGGCCAAACCACTACAAACACCAAAACCTTAATTCCCGCAGAAAACCTTAATCTCCGAGGGAAAACCTTAATTTTTTAAGGAATCCCTTTAAAATTAAGTGTTGGTTTTTTAAATTAAGGTTGTCACCGGGAAATTAAGGTTTTCCCTCGGAGATTAAGGTTTTCCCTCGGAGATTAAGGTTTTTTGTTGATTGGACCCCTGGGTCGGTTTTAAGCCCTCTGGCATTGTTGTTGATAACGATCATCAGTTGTTCTGTAGATTTATGACAATGGTTATAAATCTATATATATTTATTTATAAAATTGATTCCTGTCCAAAATAAATATGTACGAATATCCCAAAATAAAAATCCATGAACGTGAATGCATTTTCTATCAACTTTATTTCAGAAAAGGCGTATATTTAAAAATTTATTACTATACAAATTATTAAAATATAATTTTTTAGTTACCGTTAAGTTATATTTTTTTCCATTTGAAGATCGGTATGTAAGAAATATAGAACAATCAATACACGGACCGAACTTGCAATACACATCCGCCGTACTGTTTGTTTATCTGTACAAATGAAAGGAATAAAGGACGGATTTTATTTTCTTGATTTTTAATTATTATTTTGTTTTATTCGCAGGTTTCTGGTAAGTTTATGGTATTCATATTATTGTTAAACAAAATCTAACATGTTGTTTATTTTGCATTTTTAACCTTTCTTCGTTTTAGCTTTATATTTTTTTAATATTTTTATTTGGACTTGTTATTATTACGCTGGGTTTCTAATGATTCGATTTTTTTTGTTATTTTCGATTTTATTTGTTTAATTTGAATTATGTTAAATGTCAAAAAAATTAAACGTGTTATTTGTTTTGCATTCATAACAAATTCTTAGTTTTTACTTTATAAACATTTTTTTTTGTGTTATATTTTAATTTGCTCAGAAATTTATTTTCAATACAAAGCACGTTTTCGCCGTTTTCTGTTATTTTCTATTCAGTTCAAATTGTTTCAATTTACAATTTATAAGCAATAATACATAAAATTTAAAGCATCTTAAAAAACACATTTATAACGTTTTATCAACGTTAGTTAAGAAGCTCCGGTTTGGTATAATTAGATAGATAATGCTGTAAGTATCGATGGTAAAATAATATTGTTATATCTTTATAAAGTATAAAGAGATGTATATATTTATATTTTCTATTGTATTATCTGTTAGTGATTTAGACATTTTTATAGCTGCAGGTATTAAGAAATAACAAGGCAAAGTAATTTAATACAAAATGTCCTCATAAAAAAGTAACTAATTTGGGCCCTATTCTCTATAAATCCTGTAGGCGAGAGTGAAAGGGAATTATGAATTCATATTCTGCATCATTTGTACCCCTGCCCGCCAGTATGAAATTATACAAATTATTATCATGGTTTTTTTCAGAAAAATGCATGCCATGGACTCCAACAGAGCACATCATTTTTGTGCTGTATTGTTCTGCGGAAGAAATATTGTACTTGATCTATAAAACAATATTGAACTATATGTCTTGTTAGATTGTGTATAAATAATTTATTGTGTAGTTATTTTTCCATTACATATATTATTTATTGTAGCACATCATTGGTGGAAGGGGGGGGGGGTTGCGATTATGAATCAGCGTCCACAAGGCCCAGTGATAAAAAAGGGGGTCTAGAATGCATCACTTCCCCTTATGAGGTTATTAGATTTTTTTACCGATCGATCTAACATTCAATTCGGATTGTTTCTCCGTTAACCGCGTATATATATACAAAAGGGTTTCAACAAAATCAGCTATATATCGCTTACAAAGAACGCAGCTAGCTTTACAATATGCAGTTTGAACAGCTTTACCGTAAATTTGATCCACGATTCCATTTCTTCAAATTCACGTTTTACCACGAAGACATTAGGTATTATGCCATCAGTTTCCGTGCATATATCTCTGGTTTTACGTATTCAAGAGCGATTTCAATGTTGTTCTTTGAATTGTACAATTATTACAAAATAAATAAATAACTTCCACCTTTTTGAATCCGCGCATGTTGAATGTTATTCAATATTTGGTCGTCAGAGCAATACCTATAGTGGGCGTTATGATGTAACTGTATGTTAAAATTAAGAAGATGTATAATATTTCTTTTTAACTGTTCGAATTCTTGCAACTGGAAAAACAAATTAACACATGTCGATCATATTACAATCTATCTATGGGTAGAACGAAAAATCGTACCCTCGCTTGAGATTTTTAAAGATAATCTCAAATTTGAAGAATACTTAGACTTTCTTGACGACAAAAATAGAAAACTTCTCTAAAGATTTAGATTAGGTAATCATAAACTGCCAATAGAACTCTGTCGTTGGAAAAATATAGAAAGAGAAAATAGACTTTGTCTGATGTGTAATTAAAACGAAATCGGTGATGAATATCATTATATCTTACAGTGCCCGGTATTATCTGAAGAAAGAATTAAATTTGTTTCTAGAATGTATCATTATAATTCAAACACAATTATATTTCGTAAATTATTTAACAGTAAAAACCCGACCACATTACGAAAACTCAGCAGATTTGTAGATATTATTAACAAAAAGTAAACTCTCCTTGACAAATCTGATACCGATAAAGGTATTGAATTTTGTCTATTCTGTTTTTTTTTCTTTTTATCTCTATCAATTGTAACAATAACCGGTACGGTGCCTTATTTGCGAGATATATATGGTATTCATTGCATAAGAAAGTAGACGATGTTGTAATACCTATTATGTTTATTGTATAATGTACTTGTTTATTGTATATTGTATTTGTATGACATTCAACCTCTGGCTCTATAACCATTGTATTCATTGATTTTGGAGAATAAAGATATAACTATCCATCTACATTGGACATATAATTAGCTTCTTTCTGACTGGTTGATTATTTTCTTTGCTCTTTTGTATATGTATTTATGTTCTCTAATTAGGAAATGCTGACCACTAATTTGAGCAGAGGACAAAAATTAAATATCATAACTAATTATGACTATAAATATCTGTAGTGTGATTTTTACAATTGAGCCCTAGTACCAATTAAATTGATTTTCAAATACACATTTTTTTATTGAGGTTAACTTGTAAAAATAAACCATATTGAGAAAATACTACCGACAGTATATAAAACAGCTTTGTCAGAAAATATGCCTTCATTTTTAACTATTGATCGGTACATGTGTTATTGTTCCTCCTGTTTTCGTTACAATGCATTGATTGATTGATTGATTGTTGTTTAACGTCCAGCAAGCAATATTTCAGCTATATTCATGACGTGAACAATGGAAAATCTGTTACTATGCGCACTTTGATGCAACATGCGTAACTGATGATTAAAGTGGCGGTAAGCCAGAAACTAACCCGTGGTTGTAGCAATTGTGTAGAAGTAAAGAAGAGACCATCTCAGTAAGTTTATTGCATAATCATAGAGTAAACATTTCAAATTATGAACATATAAAACTATAAAAAACATAGATTTAGCAAAATAACAACAAAATTTAACAACAGTAATTGTTTCATGAACTTAACGAACATAACAAAGATTACATTTTAAGCTAAAAACACAAATCGTCCTCTCATGTAATACATAAATTTTATGTATTATTGCTTATAAATTGTAAATTGAAACAATTTGAAGCTGAATAAAAAATAACAGAAAACGGCGAAAACGTGCTTTGTATTGAAAATAAATTTCTGAGCAAATTAAAATATTACACAAAAAAATGTTTATAAAGTAAAAACTAAGAATTTGTTATGAATGCAAAACAAATAACACGTTTAATTTTTTTAACATTTAACATAATTCAAATTAAACAAATAAAATCGACAATAACAAAAAAAATATCGAATCATTAGAAACCCAACGTAATAATAACAAGTCCAAATAAAAATATAAAAAAAATATAAAGCTAAAACGAAGAAAGGTTAAAAATGCAAAATAAACAACATGTTAGATTTTGTTTAACAATAATATGAATACCAAAAACTTACCAGAAACCTGCGAATAAAACAAAATAATAATTAAAAATCAAGATAATAAAATCCGTCCTTTATTCCTTTCATTTGTACAGATAAACAAACAGTACGGCGGATGTGTATTGCAAGTTCGGTCCGTGTATTGATTGTTCTATATTTCTTACATACCGATCTTCAAATGGAAAAAAACATAACTTAACGGTAACTTAAAAATTATATTTTAATAATTTGTATAGTAATAAATTTTTAAATATACGCCTTTTCTGAAATAAAGTTGATAGAAAATGCATTCACGTTCATGGATTTTTATTTTGGGATATTCGTACATATTTATTTTGGACAGGAATCAATTTTATAAATAAATATATATAGATTTATAACCATTGTCATAAATCTACAGAACAACTGATGATCGTTATCAACAACAATGCCAGAGGGCTTAAAACCGACCCAGGGGTCCAATCAACAAAAAACCTTAATCTCCGAGGGAAAACCTTAATTTCCCGGTGACAACCTTAATTTAAAAAACCAACACTTAATTTTAAAGGGATTCCTTAAAAAATTAAGGTTTTCCCTCGGAGATTAAGGTTTTCTGCGGGAATTAAGGTTTTGGTGTTTGTAGTGAACCCTGCCCATAAATCTGCCACAGACTGGCCAAACCCTGCCCATAAATCTGTCAGACTGGACAAGCCTTCCCCATAAATCTGTCAGACTGGCCAAGCCCTACCATTAAATCTGTCAGACTGGCCAAGCACTGCCCATAAATCTGCCCCAGACTGCCCAAACCCTACCCATAAATCTGCCAAAAACTGGCCAAGCCTTTCCCGTAAATCTGTATGTAGAAGTCGTATGTTATTTGTAATGGGCAACATTGTTATAGGTTCACACCGAAACAGACACAAAAAATGATCTGAACCCAGATATTTAAGAAAGATATTATCTTAGTCGGGCCTTGTGAGGGAGAGATGATATGAATCTGGATTTGTGAGAAAGATAAGGCAGGACTTTTACTACCTTTAATTTAGGATGGAATTTTGAGGCCTTTTTCCAATGCGAAAAGCATCCTTTTTCTAATCTGCAAGAAAATTCTGAATCAATTAATTAAACTTTGAAGACCAGTAAAATCAAGATTTAATTTCCCTTTTATGCACAGTTTAAATAACTATGTATTTTGGTCTCACCTGCACTTTATTAACCCAGCAAATAGTTCTTAAAATTTAAGTGTCCAGCTATAGTACAATATGGCACCATAACTGGAAATATTCAACAAAACATGGATAAAATTAGAGATCAATACCAAAGTTCATTGACGAAACCATGAAAACGATAAGAAACAATTTCAGTTACACTTCTTTCTTGGAAAAGTGCACAGCTGGGTCCAACATTTTTGCATGAACATTTTTAAAGTTGTGTAAGAACATGCAATATTTGATGTTAATGCTACCTCTGAATTTGTAAACCTTTGTGTATTTGTGATAAATGTCAATTTAAAATAATACTTGATTATACTAAAATATCTGCTTTAAAATACTTTAAAACCAGGTTAAACAATAATATTATACAAATACAACCTTTCTCTGAGTCAATACAAGTTTATATTGACTGAGAGGAGTATATCAACCGAGGATGTAGGCCAAGGTCGATATACAACTCGAGGTCGATATATACTTGTATTGACTAAGAGAAGGGCTGTATTTTTTATATTATTAATTGACAATTTTCCGTAAGCATTTTCACCACTGTATGCATCTGTTTTTTAGTGTTCTTTGCATCTAAATTTTCATATAAAAAGTCCATCTTATCCTTATTTAAGATCATTTCAGGATGCAAACCTTTTGTGCTCAACACTGTCCGTTGTTTGTTGTTTTGTTCCCGCAGACGGGCAGACGATTGATAACCGGATGTAAAATATGATTGGCTGATTGCGAAAGGTCACATAATTCTCTTTATTTTGTGTCCTATTTTTAGTAACCCTACAATCCACAAAAGTCAATCCGCAATAAATCAGTCAATCCGAAAAAAAACAAAATATCACGTGGTAGACTTGGAACAAATTAAAATACAGCAAAATTATCAATTAATAATATACCACATGAAAGCCAGAACAACCTGGAGGTCGTTTTCCTTATTTGTTTGAATGGTGTTTAATGCCACTTTCAGCAATTTTTCAGCTATAACATGGCATCCAATTTTTATTGGGGAGGAAGCTAGAGTACCAAGGAAAACTCATGCCCATAACCTAGGTATGAAAACTGGCAATCCTTGTCAATTAAGTTTGGAGTTAAGTGCACCCGCCCGCAGTGAGACTCGAACACGCAACCTCAGTGTTGACAGACCATGTGATCAGTAGTAGACCACCTTAACTACTAGGCCAACAAGGCCTCTTCTTACTTAGTAACTAATACTGGTATCTTTCATGGTCACTTTTTTTGGGTGACTTCAGATAGTTGCACAGCTTAGCCAGGATATTTACATAATTCAATCAAATATGAGTGGCCAAATATACTTACCACCCCTGCAATTAATATGATGGTAACTCCCAAACTTGATTTCTTCATTGTTCTCAAATTTAAGGTTCATGATGACAATAAAACTGATGGTTTTTCTGTAATAAAATCAAATATTTAATGTATTTTACATGCATGTAGTCTACGTTTATTTCATTTGTGATAAATTAACCAGAGACTCTTAAATGTGTATATCTATTGGTTCAACTACTGGTTAATCTGTATATATTTTAGATGTAAAGCTTATTTATACAATTCCCAATGGGTTTTTATATTAAAGTGCTGTAGTGGCAGTCATATGGAATTTCAGATTAAAACCAAAAAAAATGCATAAAGGAAAAATAAAATAAACATCAATATATAGAGGCAGTTTCTGAAAGGAAAGCTTTTAAATATACGTCCATATAGTGTCCCAGGTTGATAAGTTTAGTGGCAGTCAATTTGACATTTCCCATTGGCATAAAAAGAACTAGTTCTTACTATGATTGCAAGCAAGTCACAAAAAAGTCCCATCCCAACTACAGAAATAGTAAGTCAAATCGTATTCTTGCTTAGTGCATTAAAATCTAGCAATATACAGTATAATTTTTTTCTTTGAAATCGGTAGACATTTGTAGAGGGGGTGTTTGTTTTTGTTTGTTTGATGGTGTTTAACGCCACTTTCAGCAATTTTTCAGCTATATCATGGCGTCCAGTTTTTATTGGGGGAGGAAGCCGGAGTACCCGGAGAAAACCCCGGACCTGCGGTAGGAAAACTGGCAATCCTTGTCAATTAAGATTGGAGTCGAGTACACCCTGCCTGCAGTGAGAATCGAACCCGCAATCTCAGTGATGACAGACCATGTGATCAATAGTAGACGAACTACCTTGACCACTCGGCCACCGAGGCCCCTTAGAGGGGGGTGTGGTAAAATATGGGCCTAAATACAAAATGGCAGCTTACGCATTAATTTTCTTTTCCAATGCTCAGGATGGTTTAGTTTTAAATGGTTCAATATTAAATTAGGTTTTGTGATTGCAGTTATCTCAGATTTCCCATTGCAACAACAATAAACATTCACAAACAGTATTTGCAGTTTTTGAGTAGGAGACATTTAAAGAAAAGACACTGCATGGCCCAGACCAATTAAACATTCAGCTATATTGATGATGATTTGTCCCTCAACAATGCTAAAATAGGTGTCTATTTTCATTCAATTTACCCCAGCGAGCTTGAAATTAAAGACAACACCTTTACACTTAGGTAGGCATCTTACTTGGATCTTCTGTACTTCTAGAAATAGATTAGGGGAAAATTACAAACTTGACTCCACGAAAAAACGACTTCAACTTCCCAATTGAAAACTTCATGTTCATCGATCACAACATACTGCAGCGTATAATGTGTACATTTCACAACTTATATGTTATTCTAGATCCTGCGGTCAGAATATATATATCTCTTCAATTCATATATTAAAATTAAATTTTTCAACATAATTAAAGAATAATGACACTCATAATAACCGTAACATTATAAAATATAATTGATAATTAATTTTTAAGAGTAAATATTCCATGATTTGTAACATGGTTTGAAGGTTATCATTCAGCTAGCATCAATTCTCTCATGGATGATTGAGATTTCGTGAAGATTACAAAAGAAACTTAATTAACATCTCCATTCAGTTATACTGGTCTCAATTTATAAGAGCTATGGAACCTTTGCTCATTGGGTCCTTTGACATTATGATCCACCAAATCAAAAATAGCTAAAGGACGTAAAGAGCTACAGTTCCGCAGCTAAGTACATGTACATGTACATGACTAACATAGTATATTTCTTATTTTTGTGTCCGGCATCTTTGGTCGATAGTAACATCAGCCAGTGCTATATGGACAAGATATTAATGTTCATATGTTACTTCTTTCCCATGTACTGAGTACATCCCAACAAATCTGTTGCTAATTTTTAGTTTACTCTGGGACCAAAATGACTTATTGTGCATTTTCTTAATGACTGCTGGGTTTGTCCATTTTAAATTATGTTTTCCACGTCCTTTTGAATAAATTTTATAGTGTTTGCATGCAGTACTCAATTTAAAGACTCACAGTTAAGACAACTTGACAGTGGTTAAGAAGAGCAAAGACAGTCTATACTAAGTTAGTATGGACTGTCCCTGAGATTGGCTGAGAAGAGTAAAAGTATACTCACCTTAAATTTTGGTAACTTAATTTACCAAAACATAAGTGCCGCTTACAAAGAAGAGGCAATGTGATCGACCTCTCTAAATTTAATTTGGTTCAGCATCATGAGTTAATTATTATGATTATAAAAATTGTTAATAATGTCAACCGAGTAAACAGGAACGTATAAATATTGTTGCCAGTGTTGATTGTACACTAAAATCAGAAATGGCGACAAGAGCCCTGCACTATTTTTAGCAATGGGAATTTCCAAGGGTAGCACTAATTAATGTCCTGAAATTTCCGGTAATGTCCTGAAAACGGAGATATATGATCATAACTCTTTTATTTCTTGATGATTTTACACCAAATTTGGGTCAGCTTGAGATATGAACATATATTATATGTAAAAGTTAATTTTGTGGGAGATAAGTTGACCTGAAGGACTACCTGTCGTCCTGAAAACGTGACAGGGAATAAAATTAATATCTATACTGGTCACAGTAGTTCTCGCCGGCAAGTAATTCTCGCCACCCGATCTTTTGACAGTTTTTTAGCACTTTAAAAGTGATAAACGTAATTTGTTTTGAATGGAAGATAGTGAAATCTATTAAGTGAAGCCTTTGTCATGGATTTTAATGGCAAAATAACGGCACAGTCACCAAAATGTCATTTTTACGGCGAGAACTACTCTCTGACCAGTATATATAACTTTTTTATTCTGAATAGATTTCACTTAAATTTTGGTCAGCGCGAGATATTCATATATATTATATTAAAAGTTAAACAGAAAGTTAGAAAAATTTAAAACTGCAGAGAAAAGTTGACCTGAAGGATTATCTCCTTATATGAAGAGACGTGACCTGAAAGAAGAAAAATGGCTGTAACTTTTATTTTCTACATTGAATTTACAACAAATTTGGCTTAGTATGACGTAGAAACATATTTTTATTTCAAGTCAATAAAAATTAGAAAATATTAGTTTTCAATGGTTTAACAGTTTACCTGAACGATTCACTTCGTGTATAAGACGCACGGCAGTGTCCTGAAACTACACATATAAGAGAGGGCGGACAGGGTAGTGGGAGACAGGGAGAGAGGGGGAGGGAGAAAT
This sequence comes from Limnoperna fortunei, assembly GCA_944474755.1. NCBI lineage: Eukaryota > Metazoa > Mollusca > Bivalvia > Mytilida > Modiolidae > Limnoperna > Limnoperna fortunei. Next base: position 60,908,694 of record OX104122.1, on the reverse strand, counting down.
GAGTAGAGGGGAGGGAGAAAGGAGCTGAGGGGAGGGAGAAAGGAGCTGAGGGGAGGGAGAAAGGAGCTGAGGGAAGGGAGAACGGAGAAAGGGGGAGAGAGAAAGGAAAAAATCAAAAAAGAGGGAGGCAGTACTAGTACAAATATATTCTTTAATTCGTACCTGAAAATCATTTAATAAGTGCCAATTCATTGATTTAATTGAAAAAGACTAAAATTATTTTCATAAAACTCTAGTAAAGAGATAAATTGCATCCAAATGATCAAAATTTTTACTATGCTAGTATGCAGTAAGGTTTTTCCTAAAGCGTATGTCTGTCCCTTTTCTATATTGTGATCACTTATTGACTAGGTGTCTGCCATCTGTTATCTGTCCATTGTTAACTTTGTAAACAATCTTCTCCTCTGACACCACTTAGAGTACCTAGTTTTAGCTTTGTATCCATGAGTTTTATCCAAGTATGTAAAACAAATATTAATCAAAGCGCCGTTTGCACTGGTAGTGTTTTATTGCATGTAGTACGTAATGTTAATTCTTTTACATTGAAAATTGTAACAATTTCAATAAGACGTAGCGCACGTTATTGGGGCCTCTCAACGTAGCGTCATTTGAGCTTTTTTGACGTTACGTTAAATATTTCGTCGTGCACCTTAAAAGAGGGTGTTATATCTAGATTTGTATGTCTATGTCTACAATAAATAACCATTTATTGCTCAAATTGTATTTAAATTCGCACACATACGTTTTGCGCATTAATATTTCCTTATCGAATATATTTATAATATGTTCATGAAACTTTGTTCATAATAACATCGTTTAAAAAATGTCGCGCTAACGAAACGACTATAGAAATAGATAAACTCGTGTAAATCTGACAAAAATATATGTTGTACTCTAAAAATTCATGGAACAATTATTGAGAAAAAAAACGTATATCTAAAATGATATTATATTTTTCAATGTGTGAATTTACAGTGCGGCAAATACGTCGAAAGTCGTAATAAATCGGTAAAAAATTACACAAATGTGTTCGTAACAAACGTTACTAGACATGGTTGAATGTATAGCGCTTTCACAATACATGAAAACAAATTGAAAAGGGGCAAAATTTGAAATTAAGAAAAACGTATTCTTGGAAAAGTGTTTATTTTTCAATTTAACAGTTTTACACAAATAAAAAACATTAAAATACGGCATCTTTTATAGGTATATCCCGTTATTCACAGTAATTCAGAGTAATGATTACGTCACCATTCTAGATTTTGGGTACCTAACATTTATGGCAAATTTCAGGAAAATAAGGGACTAAAAGCTTTGAATGTCCAAATGACCTGGTCTTGCTTTTCTTGTTACAATTTGAAACACGATTTAGGGGGGAAATCTTGTTTAAATATTTTTTAGCTTCTAATTATTCAAGTATATTGGTTACCCAAAAGACGGATATAATCGTTTTAATCCACAACTAAAAATACAAGTGTATTGACACTTTCGTCATCCATTAAAGCTCTCCGAACCAAAAAATATTTACTAGTATCGGAAGCTAAAAAAGACCCAACAACCTGCGCTAAGTCTAAGTTATGTTATATTCATAATTACACTTGTAAACAAAATTATTTCTACACATGGAAAGCCTGTAATGCTCACATTACTCATTACAAAAACTTTAGTTTAATCGACATGAACATTACACAAAATTTGTGGCCATCTTGAATTTAGGATCTGCGCCAAAATCTTAAAATTTATACAGTATCACAATTATTTGCTACTCAGATTTTCAGAGCAAGATTCATTTTAATTTCCGCCAATCAGAACATAAATGGCTCTAGTAGCCACAATGCATTTTAAAATGGCAGAAAATTACCCTGATATCAGTTCTGCATGATTTAAATAAGTGAAATAGTTTCTGAATCCAGTTTTTTTTAGTGCCTCTGGAGTTCTATGTTCCAGTGTTGTGGCCATCTTGGTTTTAGGATCAGTACCAAAGATTCAGGATTTATAGAAAAGTCATACAGTACACTGGTTTATGTATCTGAGAGCTGCCCTAATCTGAACTATTTTTCACAAGTGCAAGTTGAAGAACATGAGTCAACGCATGTTTTGGCCAATATCTCACAATGTTATATAGCTACAGAAAAAACCCGTTACATTAAAATCATCAGCACATTCAATTTTTTTAATTTCAGAAGTTTTGTTTAACTGCCTGTAGGAGTTATGGACATTAAGTTACGATTTATTTTTAGAAAATTGTCAGTTTTGACAGTATAACTTGAAAAATAAAACAGCAGATTGATATAGCAAATTGCAAAAAATGCTCAGCAAGACAATGCAAATCACTATGTTGGTCTAAATTGTCTGACAAATTCTTAAAGAAGTTTTTGCCCTTTAATAATGACTAGAGTGAAACTGTAAATTGCAAAAAATTATCAGCAAGACAATGCCTTTAAATAACGCATTTGGTCCAAAATTGTCAGACGAATCCTTACAGGTGTTTTTGCCCTTTAATAACAATTTTGTGATGAAAATATAAGTATTTGCCTTATAAATTTAAAGCTAGAGTAAAACTGTCAATTTCAAAAATAAACAGAAGGACATGGCCTACAAACTATTTGTCAAAAATTAGTCCAGTTACTCCTTATAGTATTATATGTAATTTACTCATAATTTTTCTTAAAATTTTCAGTGTTTTCTTTGTAACTTAAAACTTATAAATTTCTCAATGAATTATCCTCATACTTACCATTAAGTTTTTATACAGGAATACATAATTAAAAAATTCAACATTTAACAGAATCGCAAAATTCCCAAGTCTGTAAATAAGGAAAAAATTCTCGAACAATAATAACAGGTAATACATTTGCAATCTTTCTGTGAAATTTAGAGTTCTAGACTGAAAACTGTAGGAGTTGATTACACAATATATGTACTGTCTTCTGTAAATGTGCTCAAAAATGTCCAAGTTCCAAGGTCTGGAAAATTAGGAAACATGCTGGAACACTTCCATAATAGCAGGTGCAACAAATTCAATACATGTGCAATCGTTATGTGAAGTTTCAGAGATCTGGGTTGAAAACTGTTGGAGGAGTTGATAAAAATAGATACACCATTTCCCCTACCCGCCTTACTAAACCATACTATAGCCCAAAATCAGAGTGATACTCTAAATTGCAATCTGGAGTTATTTCTCTTGAATGACAATTTATGAAATATCAGTTTTATCCTTTTAAATAAAAAAACTATAGCAGCAAAAGTAAAACTGTAAATAGCATAAATAATCAGGCAGTGTATGTTACAGCAGCAAATAATCCCATTTTCATTACATTTATAAGCACCATTTTTTTCAGTTTAAATGCCTTTTAAGTCGATCAGAACTTGAGAATTCGGAAGAGCTTATAAACTATCATTTAAAATACAACTCGATCTTTTTGATAGACTGGTCAAGCCTATACTTTTGTACGGATGCGAAATTTGGGGATTTGGAAAAATTGACATTCTTGAAAGGGTACATCTTAAATTCTGCAAACTTCTATTAGATCTAAAACCATCAACTCCAAACCATATGGTCTACGGAGAACTCGGTAGACATTCAATTGACATTGATATTAAAGTTAGGATTATTTCATTTTGTTTACGTTTACTAATCGGTAAAGAGACGAAATTTGCATATATTTTATACAAACTTTCTAGAAAACTAAATGAAGAAAGGAAATTATTTTTCTGGGTTAATTTTATTAAATCAACGTTGAATGAGTGCGGCCTATCGTATTTATGGGGAATTGAAACAGTTAATAATCACGAATGGATTAAAAGTATTGTAAAACAATGTCTCCTTGATCACTTTATTCAGAAATGGCATGCGTGTCTAAATGAATCAACAAAAGCAATTAACTATAAATTATTTAAAAAGAACTTTGAATTTGAGGAATATTTAAGTCGTCTTTCCCATTCTGCAGCTACAACACTTTGTAGATTTAGAACAGCAAATCATCATCTGCCAATTGAAACTGGTAGATGGATGAACATAGACAGAGTAAATAGGTATTGTCCTTGGTGTAACTGCCAGAAATTAAGGGATGAATACCATTACGTCCTTGAGTGCTCCTCTCTGCTTGAAAAACGAAAACAATTCCTACCAAAATATTTTCAAACTAAACCAAATGTTTTAAAGTTCTCTCAATTGATGTCGACCAGAAAGCAAAGAATACTATATAAACTGTGTAACTTCATTAAACATATAAACAGAAGCATTGGAACTCCTGGCTGATCTTGTCTCACTTCCGCCCATGCAGTGATTCTCTGTGTTTGTTTTTTGTTCTGTATATATTGTAAATAGTCTCTATATTATGTGTTATTTATGTTACACCTTCTCTGTAACAACAAGTGTTGGCTTTATGAGAATAAAGATATAGAATGTTTATGTTGCTGTGATAGTTAAGAAATAACTCAAAAGTCTGAGAATTGATTTGAGTTTTGTTTTGAGAAATCAAGACCTAATCATGAATTAATTTTTAACTAATCAAAATTTTACTCTAAATGTAAAACTATTAAATGCTGCCTGTAAATTCAAGTGTAGAATAATGTTAATCTTACATGATAGTGAACACAGTTTTCTAAAAGTTTGAAAATACAAGATTGTCCTATTGTAAAGAATTGCTTACGTGTTTCTTATTCAAACTACACCGAGACAGTTAACAACAGACAATAAAAACAACGATTAATTGTAGTTATGAATACACTATATTATTTTCTGAACATTTAGGTCTGTGTGGACTATGGGTGTTGGTGTACTAGAAATGTAAACCTATGTGGAAAATAAGTCTGTATGGACCATAGGTATGTGTGGACTATTGGTTGTATGGACTAGAGATCCGTGTGGACTACAAGTTTGGGTGAACTATGGGTCTATGTGGGCAACAGGTCTGGCTGTATGATTGCTATTAGGTTTCAGTGTCATGATTTCATAAATCTACAGGTGACAGTTTATGATCCTTATATTTTTTTTACCAATGGGCACGATACACCAATTAAATTCATTTGATAATGTGTCATGAGTCATGCTTTGTATGTAAAAGCCGTTTATATGCTTCATGTCGCAAATTTATATCAGTTTTGAGTCAAAATTTAGTGATCTTTTCTATTGCTAGAAGGTTTTAAAGAGGGAGAAGTGTAAAGAGGGGAGGGAGAAAGGAGCAGAGAGGAGGGAGAAAGGAGGAGAGGGGAGGGAGAAAGGAGCTGAGGATAGGGAGAAAGGAGCTGAGGGGAGGGAGAAAGGAGCTAAGGGGAGGGAGAAAGGAGAAAGGTACCCCCCTGTCCACCCCCTCATATAAGATAGATGTCTTACCTCAGTGATAAAGAATAATATATCCACACAACAAAATGATAAAATCCACAGAGGACAGTTATAGATGCATAAAGTATTGAGGACTGACCAATTATGAATTCGCTGAATTGAACTAGAATTAATTACAAAAAGTGAGTAATGTTTAATCATCGTTAATAATGGATACAGGTCAATTGGTCCCAATTCCAATTCGTCCCAAGTCAATTGGTCCCAAATTTGGTCAATTAGTCCCATTTCCAATTTGTCCCAAGTCAATTGGTCCCAACTTGCATTTAAAATGTTTTATTTCTGTTTAAGAGATTATTTTAGGGATTATTTCAACATATTGATGTATATTTATGCTTTTGATTTAGAATTTATTATAAAAATGTGTGCTCTTTGTAAACATGATATGTTAAAATAATAACAATAGAAGACAAAACAAGTTTATGTTCTTTATTGAGATTTACAGCACTATACTATTATTTTACATATATTTGAAGGAATAATTCCTACCCATTCATTCTAGCATACAAACTGTCTTTCTTCCTTTCTCACTAATTGCTACTTTCATACCTACTTTCACCATACAAGAATGACTTTTCACACATTCGTTATCACACTGACAATCATATTAACTTGTAGAAAACATTCAAAATATATACATGTTATTCACTCGAAACACAAAACACTTTCACACACTCCCAAGTATATTCATAAATATATAAATGCACTAAAACAAATAAAACTGAGGCAGGACCAGGCAACAGCATGACAATGAAAAGTAAAACCTGAAATAAACAAAAAAAACTATACAAACATATTAATAAAGTTACTATACAAATATAATAATGAAATTAAAAACCAAAAAAATGTTTAATATTACACAAACAAATCCAACAAATTAGCATTGAAAATCATAACAATAGGAATCTATTCAAATGCTGATTAATAGATCTACTTCAATGTAAATTATATATAACAAATCAACATACTGCAGTGCAGATAAAATTTACAGACAAGCAGTGTTTAACAACAATATATGACAATTATTAAGGCTGAAATGATATTTATTTTTTTTATGAAAAAGTAGTGCTTAACATTTATTGGAAAATTTTTATAATACAACTGACTGAATAAAAGTAAATATGTTTCATCATTATTAGCAAATTCAAATATTAAAACTTAAGTCTTATGGTATGTCAGAATCTGCCTTAAATATGTTAAAATGTTACTTAAGTAATAGGAAACAGTGTGTTAAAGTAGGACAAGATATTAGCTCTATGTTAGATATATTTAAAGGAGTGCCCCAAGGTTCCATCCTCGGGCCTATATTATTTAATATCTTTATAAATGATATATTTTTCTTTGTTCACCATTGTAATTTGTATAATTATGCAGATGACAACACACTATCAAAGTCTGATCAATCATTAGAAACTGTAGTTAGATCTTTGCAGGAGGATAGTAAATCTTTAATAACATGGTTTTCCAACAATAAAATGCAGGCTAATCCTGAAAAATTTCAGGCAATTGCCATTGGAAATAAAACCCATGATGCAAATGTTGTTTTTAATCTTGAAAATATTATAATTAATTGTGATGATGAGGTTAAACTGCTGGGTGTCACCCTAGACTTCAAATTAAATTTTCATTCTCACATAACTAACATTTGTAAAAAGGCTGCAAGGCAATTGAACGTCCTAAAGCGGATGGGAAACCATTTGAATCGGCTTGGAAAATTAACTATCTACCACTCTTTCATTATGTCTAATTTCAGTTACTGTCCGCTTACCTGGCATTTCTGCTCAGAACAAAACACACGCAAAATTGAAAAAATTCAGGAAAGAGCTTTACGTTTTGTGTATAAGGATTCAGTGAGCCCCTACGATGACCTTTTAGAACGATCAAAATTGCCCTCTCTAAAAACAAGACGAATGAGAACAATTGCCTTGGAGACCTTTAAAATCATAAATAAAAAAAAGTCCTATATTTTTATAAGATTTGATTGTTTAAAAAAATAATTCTTATAACTTTAGGTATTCAAATACAGCAGATCTTCCAAGACCCAGAACTACTAGGTATGGGAAGAACTCGTTCAGGTATGAGGCTGCCAGACTGTGGAATGCACTGCCAAATGAGGCACGAATAATACCTCCTTTGAACAGTTTAAAAATTATATTGCCAGCTGGTGTGGGGGGCAAAAATGTGTTTGTACAGCATGTAAATCACAGTCTGTGTGACTTTATACCAGCACGAGTTCTTTCATGAAAACTTTGCTCCATAGATTATTAGTTGTTTATTTATTTGGTTATTCTGCTAGTCTTGCTTAATTCTTAGTTTTATTACAGTGCTTTATATGCTTTTTATTTTGTGCTGTGTTTGTGCTCGGCTTTTAAATTAATCTATTTAAATATATGTTTTAGAACATGTATTTTTATGCTGCTTATGCTTATCATGCTTTTATGTACTGTGTATGCTTTCCTATATTTGTGATCTGCTTTGGTGCTTTTTTCTGGTTGTTGGAAATATATGTTTATAATATATGTTCCAATGCTACATGCTTTTAGTTTAGTGCTTTGTATGTTATTTTATGCTCAGCTCTCTAAAATGAATAATATTCTTAATATATGTTTTTAAAATGCATGTATTGTTACATGTATCTATGCTACCTGCTTTTAGTTTTAGTGCTTCTAGGTATGTTTTTTAAATTTATGCTCAGCTGTTTTAAATGAATCTTTTCCTAGTATATGTTTTAAAATGCATGTATTGTTCTGCTGTCCATCTGTAATACCACCCTGACTGTTTCATATACTTTGTATGAATGTACCTTAATATGTATGGTAACCTTGTGCTGTCATGTTATGTTTTGTGATTTGTTTTGTTGGAAAATATTAAGTCGGTTAAAGAGCTCACAAGAGCTCATGTTATATGTTTGTTACTAGGTATATATTATCCGACTCTAAATAAAATTTACTTACTTACTTACTTACTAAATGCAATAAAATTGAGTTATTCAGGTAATCTAATTAGCCAATTAAACAGTGGCACATGCCATTGACAACTTTGTTAATTGAATTATGATTAACAGACAAATATAATTTTTACCATTTTTTAAAAATACTGATAGTTTCATTGCTGACCAAGTCTTAAGTTATTTTAAATCTAATAAGCAATTTTCAAAAATGAAATTAATGAATATATATAGTGATGTAAGAATACACAAGACTTAAATGTAGTCATCAACAAGGTTTTCTGTCTTTAATCTTATTGTACAACATTTAAGTTTATACATGATTATGGTCAACAAATGTAAAATATGGAATCAAGTATAAAAAAATAAATAAATAAGACTTACCAGAACTACATCTTCTGTGTGTCCAAGAATTGTATAACCCACAACACAAAGCTTGAACGGTAAAAGCACGGTGTTTCAATCGAACTGGTCTGGTGCAGATTACAAATTCAGAAGACATGATGTCGAATAATGTGAAATTTAGAGCTACACATTTTCTTTTATGATTTTTTTCATTTAATGATTAAATTTGATTGGTTTTTCTATAACTGACCTTAATTCATAATTATAAGACATTATTTTTTTTCTACCCCTACCTCCCAAGCCAAAGTCACAATCATGTGCATCTTTGATATTGTTTCTGTTAGACTTCAAAAGGGACAGTGAGTACAAAATTTAATTTAAAATATTGTAAAATATACAAATGTTTCCACGAAAACACAATGTTTGAAGTGTGCTACCGTGGTACCTCCAGTGTTCTTAAAATACCACGGTAGTATCTTTATACTATGTTTGATGTTTGACAGTTGTTTTCAATTTCATTTATCTTTTGTGTCTTATCGGTGTGACGAACTCGTCTGAAGCATAGGTGATTATAGGTTTCTGTCTGGGGGTAATGTCGGCACCAGACCATCAACCACTTCTTTGTACAATACTTTGTACCTTCCCGATATTAAATGGCCAGAGCAAATCATCTCAGGCACTATGTACCCTAGGGAGCTTTATGAAATGTTTATTAACATAATAAATGAAATAGGAACTGAACAAATTGTGGATATGCCAACCAGAAAAGAGAACACCCTGGACTTGTTTTGTACAAATCAACCAGCTTAATCACAAAAGTTAAAACAATACACGGAATATCTGATCATGATATTGTTTGGTAGATGCCATATGTAAACCTAAAAGAGCAAACAAACACTACATAAAATTTATTTGTGGAAAAAGGTTGATCATAATAAACTTAAATCAACAACTAAAAATTTCATTACCAACTTACTATCACAAAAGGAAAGCGATTTCTCTGTTGATGACTGGTGTAAATAAAATCATTGCAAATAATGTACCAATCAAAATGACGTAAGTCTAAATACACCAATCCCTGGGCCAATTCGAAAATTGATAAAATATGTAAACAACAAAGAAAAGCTTTTAATAAAGCCAAAAAATCTGGTAAAAAAGAACATAAAGATAAATATAAGAAAATAAAAGCTACAGCCCAAAGAGAGATCAGAAAAGCTCAAAGGCAATATATGGAGGAGGTTATAAGTCCCCAGTTAGATGAAAAACTCAAATCATTCTGGCAATTTATAAAAAGTAAGAAAACTTAAGCATCAGGTGTGATTACCCTTCGGGGCAAAGATGTATTATTTTATAGCGACCCTAAAACTCAGCTAATATCCTCAACGAACAATTCAAAAGTGCTTTCACTAGAAAAGACACATCAGAAATACCCAATAAAGGAAAAAGTCCTTACTCTGATATGCCAGAAATAAAAGTAAATCATGGTGTCATTAAGTTACTAAAAATATTAATCCCCATAAAGCCACTGGCACAGATAATGTACCATCTTATTTTTTGAAAACCTTGGAAGAAGAAGTTGCCCCTTTTTTGGTCTACTTTTTCCAAAAATCAATCGACCAGGGCTATGTCCCTATAGACTGGAAGCATGCTAATGTAGTCCCTATATTTAAAAAAGGTGACAAGCATAATGCCAGCAACTACAGGCCTGTTTCCTTAACAGCTATATGTTGTAAAATCTTGGAACATATATTAACTAGTAACATAAGGCAACATTTAGATAACCATTACATTCTGCATGAGAGCCAACACGGGTTTCGTAGTAAACACTCATGTGAGACACAATTAATTATAAGTATTCAAGACTTAGCTAAATCCTTGGCAAATGGTGACCAGATTGATATTATATTATTAGATTTTTCTAAAGCTTTTGATAAAGTTCCGCATCAAAGATTAATTCATAAATTAGATTATTATGGTATTAGAAATCAAAACTTAAATTGAATTACAGATTTTTTGGCAGATAGGCATCAACAGGTTCTTTTAAATGGTAAAAATTCTTCAAAATTATCCGTTGATTCTGGTGTGCCTCAGGGCACTGTTTTAGGTCCGACTCTATTTCTCTTGTTTATAAATGACCTACCTGAACATGTTAATTGTAAGGTAAGGCTTTTTGCCGATGATTGTTTACTTCATAGAAAAGTCAACAATGGTAGGGATGCCAATTTACTACAAAATGACCTTTCAAACTTAGAAAAATGGGAAAGAAATTGGTAAATGAACTTTAAGCCTGAAAAATGTTACACAATTCGTGTTTCTAAAAAATTAAACCAACAAATTTTGATTATAAACTTCACAATCATACTTTAGAGTCTGTTAAAGAAAGTAAATACTTAGGTGTAACAATAAGCAATGATCTAGACTGGGGGGCACATATTAATAATATTACTTGCATGGCAAATAATACATTAGGCTTTTTAAGAAGAAACATGAAAAACTGCACTCAAAAAGTTAAAAATCTAACTTGCACTTCACTTGTGCGCCCGGTTATCGAATACTCCTCCCCAGTTTGGGACCCATACAAAAATAATCAGATATCTCAGGTTGAGCAAATTCAAAGAAAGGCTGCAAGATATGTATTGAATAATTACAAAGACAGATCTCCAGGGACAGTCACAAAATGTTAAATACTTTAAAATGGGAAAGTTTGGAAAGTAGGCGCAAAAATCAAGATTAACTTTACTATACAAAATCAATTAGGGGTTAGTAGAGGTTCCAAAAGACAAGATCTGACAGGCGTAGTCTATCCACTCTAACATTTGAAGGACCTCCAGTGACATACAGACCATAAAAATACCACTGTACTACTGTAAATATGTTTTTATTTATATGTAATCTAAACCAAAATAGTAAAATATTATAAAATATAATAGAAAATAGTAAACATTTTTATACTCTTATTTCGAATGTAATTTTTTACATGTTTTGGCTATCATGTCCACTTTTTTGTACTTGCGCACAAGTTCCGGGATGTTTTACACTCCTTTCAGGAGTCTACTCCCGTATCTGGAAGAAGAAAAAGATATATTGTAAAATGAAGATCAAGTTCGATTTTCAGTACAATCCCATTTGTAGTTTTGAGTAAGGCCAATTAAAAATAAATGTGACAAAATTGGAAGTTTTTCAAATGATAACGGATATTGTTAACGCTCGTGGTAAAATATTGGACACAAAGGACCAAACGGTGGTCAGTATATATTCTTGCCCCAATGAATTATTTCTTAATTATAGTTACATGATTTAAAAAAAGAGATAAGATTGCATGAAAATGTTTAAAGCAGAGTAAAATGCGAGAAGTTTGTAGCTTCGGGGGGTATGCCCCCTCCCGGATACACTACCAAGACCCGTCACCGTAAGAAGAGTGCAGCCCCAATTGTAAAATATTTCTACGGCCCTGAAAAGTTTATTTGATATCAGATACTATAACACCAACCACTGACAGCTTCAGAGTACAGCTAACTCCTGCTGTACTCCGAAAACTCATTTAAACTTGAAGCATTATATGTATATAGTTTTAAACCACGTAATTTTCATTCGCACTTCTTGATTATTAAAATTCATACTTTGGCTAAATTTATAATCAAATGTTTATATCTTAATTTTACTAAATTAATAATTGTATTAATTTATTAATTTTGTATGCTATTATTGGCAGAGGTATTCATGACCTTTTCGAAATCCCATATGGTTCTGTGTTTTTTCTTTAGATTTGTTTGTTTTTTGGGGGGTTTTTTTGAGGGGGGGTGGTAATCGTGTCTTTCCGTAAAGCATCGTCTGCAATGAAGGTCAAAGAAATATATACCGACAAATTGCAATGTCCAATGAATTATTTTTGACAGTAATTAAAATTGTTTCAAAAGATTTGCATTACATGTATTCAAACGACAATTACTAAGCTACTCAAACAAAGATTTTTGTACCTAAGTTGATGTTATCCCTTCAGAAGTTGTATGGTCGTCACCATGACTGAAAAAAATCTCTCAAATACGATCGGACATTTTCTGAGTCATAGGTAATCTTTCTTATTCCTGGATTTGACTTTTTCTTATACATGACTGAGTAACTCGACGGGTGTCTAATTGCCCGTCGGGAGCACCTTAGTGCACCCATCCATGGGTTCAGGTTGCTCACTTCTGTTTTTTTTTTGTTTTGAGATGCATGTATTTGTCTATATTTCCTTGACTTTCGGCTTTTGATGTTCGGTCGGTTTCCTTGCTATTTTTCAATCAGTAATCCCATGATTTTTTGTGGCAAAGGAACATGAAATGATTCAGCCAATAGAAAAAAATATGGATATTTTGTCATTTTCTCCCGCTTTACAAGCCTCCAAAACCGAATCGACAATGCGCCAGAATTTGTATGTGAACTTGTGTCCAACTTTCTGACGATCGCTGTTACACTTTTAGAAATAACGTGCTCAATAACAGAAATCGCTTTACACTTGAAACTAGAGGCTCACATGAGCCTGTCATCGCTCACCTTGAACACAAATGAGTTCAACTATTTCAATTTACAGTTTCAGTCTTGTAGTAATAGCTTTCTGGGCAAAAACTAAACATTCCTTCAAACATGTAACATGTATAAGGTGCCATCAGACAATTTTCGAAAACTAAATTATATTCAGGTCTTGTCCTTATGGTTAATTAATTAGTAATTTACAGTTTTAAAAACTCATCATATAAAGATTCATCTAACAATTTTATACTAATAACGATTTATAGGCCTTGCTAATCATTTATTTACAGTTCACAATAAGCTGTTGTGGCAGCTAAGTTACAGAGCAAAAAAAAACAATTTTCACCAAAAATTGTTATTGAAAGGCAATAACTCCTATAAGGAGTAATATGACAATTTAAGGACAATATAACGATTTGTATGTCTCGTCCTTCTGATTATTTTTGCAATGTACAGTTTTACTCTAGGGTTTAAAACTTTTAATTTCTACCGCAAAAATTGATAATTTTGTCTTAAATCATCATTAATTGGCAACAACTCCTATAGGAGTCATCTGACAATTGAAGACCGTCTAAGTGAATTGTAGAAATTGTATTGCTGATCATTTTTGCAATTCACAGATTCGCTCTAGCTGTTATAGTTTTTGGGTTACAGGACAAAAACGAAAGAGTTCATAAAAAAATCGTCATTAAAGTGCAATAACTCTTATAAGGAGTCATATGACAATTTCAAACATATTAAGTGAATTGTAGAACGTATATTGCTGATCATTTTTGCAGTTTACATTAAACTGCATTTTTTAGTGAAGCTGCTATAGTTTATAGATGACAGGACAAAACCGGAAAATTTCATCAACAATTGTCATTAAAGGGCATTAACTACTATAAGGAGTGATCCAACAATTTTGGACCAACAAAGTGTTTTGTAGACATTGTATTGCTGATCATTTAAGCAATTTACAATGTCAATTTAGCCCTTATAGTTTACAAGTCATATTATAAAAACTCTCAATCACTCCTACAGGAAGCCATTACACAACTTCAGACTTATAGTAACTTTTGTAGAGCTTAATGTCCGTATCAATCTGAGGTTATGATTTTTTCTATAGCTATTATAATTTCTGAGATATTGACCAAAAACATATGTTGACACCTATGTCCTATTTTTAGTTACAGAGACCATCTTTGTCTGTTGACACCCTGGTACAAATTTGAAGCTAGGAACCCTAAGGACGATTGTGGTTTCAGAGGAGAAGATTTTTGAAAAAGTTTTAGATGGACAACGCCAAGTGATGGCAAATTCTCACCTCTAAAAAGCTATTTAAAATAGCACAAGTCCCCTTATGTGACTAAATGTAGCAGGATCAGCTATGATAGTCAACAGAGCAAGTAGTTTTTGTACAACTGGTAGATCGTTTCTAGTATTAAGGCATTTCTGATTTACTAGTTAGCATCAGAAGAACGTTTTGATTAATGGTATTCAAGTTTATAGATCAAAACTATATTGGCCATAAAATCCTGGATAAAAATACTTGACTTAAATTTAAGTTGTGATTAGTATTTGTCTTATGTTTGAATAACAATGTGTCATGCATTTGATACTAAATAATTGGATTGTTGTATGTAGACTAAATATTGTTTATTTCAATAGTTGTTGATGTGGTCTAACTAGGACAACGACACTCAATTGATGCAGTACATTGTTCTCCTCAAGCCATTTTAGCATCTTGACACCGAGACGCTATCGAAATCGCCGAGATGCTATCCATCGCTACTGAGTAGCATTCTAATCGACTCAAGTCCATGTCTTCAGATCTAGAGAGACATTCATAAGAAAACATAGCCAGATACTTCCTGCAAAAAGACAATCTAGAGAAAAATGTGTTAACTTACTGTATACAAACAGAAAGCCCATATGAATAGTCGAGATATTTCCTTTCAACATATAGCCCATAAAAATGGCAAAGACACCACCATAAGATACTGACAGCATACAGACATTCCATAGGACTTTTCAAGATAGTGCATAAAAGCAGCTATAAAACTTGCCTAGTCAGAAATAGGCATTCTGGAGCACCTATCAAAATAATCCAAGCAAAAAAGATTTGGCTTGTTAAGAATTTGTCTACATGCTATGTCTCATATGACATGTATAAGCAAACAGTCAATTACATTTGCAGAGAACCCATGGGACTTGTCAAGATTGCTGTGTGTTTCCCGACAGTAATAGCAAATTAAAACAAACAAGAAACATGTTTTAATACATCCTTACAAGTCAGGGTTTCTGTGTCCACGGACAAATGTGGACGCAGTAACCCTGACTTGTGAGGATGTTTTTAATACCATTAACAAACAAACAGCCCTTAAAAAATGTGTAACAAAACGTGTCAAACAAACCAAAAGGAAAACAAATGGCAATTAAGACACTGCATAAAAACCTATAGTAATTGCCAACATATCTCTAGCAAAAACACAGTAAATAGGAAACACATCCAAATTCTCAAGCACACAACAGCCCATAGGAAACACGTATCAAAACATTGCCACCAATCAGATGGGCCATAGGAAATGTAAACATACTGAAAAGAAACAAATCGTAACAAAACACTTCCCAAAACAGACAGTCAATTTCTAACATAATGCCAGCAAACCAAGTTATAAAAAACTCAGAGATAATATCAGCAAACAACCAGCGTATTGGAAACACGTCTAAATATTACAAGCAAACAAACAGCCCATAGGATGAGGAGATTCTTCTCTGCATCTTTCAATGACTTTCTCGGTTATTGGATAACTCTTGAACTCGACCTACCCACCAACGACCTGAAGAGGTCCAATTACATTTATATGTGATTAAAGTTACAGAATCATTTAAAATATTTAATTGTATAATAAAATTCACTTAACAATCTTACTCGTGAATCATTCAAAGAAGACTGATATAATGATGAAAACGATGTCTACTGTCCTTGATATTTATGTTTAAAGTACATTAATTATAAAAAATCCATGTTTTTTTTGCATGAATATATGATGATTCTGACCTTTTTACACAGGTATACATACAATGGATAGAAACATAATGTTTTATGAATATACAGTAGTACACTACCTGAAATGTTTTGTTTATTTGTAAGAGCTTCAGAAACATGTAAAGTGCAGAGCA
The DNA here is from genome assembly GCA_944474755.1 of Limnoperna fortunei. Classification (NCBI taxonomy): domain Eukaryota; kingdom Metazoa; phylum Mollusca; class Bivalvia; order Mytilida; family Modiolidae; genus Limnoperna; species Limnoperna fortunei. The sequence continues at coordinate 60,892,381 of OX104122.1, read as the reverse complement.
TTACTAGCCTGTTTCTGGTACAAATAAACTTAATATTTTCTGACAATGTACAAATATTGTTTTTATTCTAGAACTAAAGGCTCTTTGGAGTCTGTATCGCTCACCAAACTTTTTAAGAGACATGACTTTTCTTGCAAATTTTGATATTAAATGCTAAAGAGTTTAGGTGAAGATGCTGTTCCTATGAATGTTGCCATGTTGAATTTCCAATCAGAAGCAATTTGCAGGACAGTTTCTGAAAAGAAGCAGTTTTAATGTTTTTTCATAGGTTAGTATGTTAAGTGATGTTCCATGGTGGCGGCAATCTTGTATTTTGGATCGAAACAAAAACATCATAATTGGTAGAGGACCATACAATATCACATATCCTTCTGCCAAGCTGTTTGTGAGAAAACCAATTTTGAAATTTCAGCCAATCAGAACGCATTTGCAGCTCTAACAGCCATGTCGAATTTCCTATCGGCTCGAAAAACGTATAATAAGATTACTATCTAAGATTCACTTCTGCATTATTTGGTTTAATTTTGTGGAACAGGGTCCTATGTTAAGCTGTGTTCCACGGTGGTGGCCATCTTGGATTTTGGATCGACAAAAAAAAACCTCAAACCTTGTATTGGCCATCTAAGGTACATTTTAGCAATATTTCAAATGAATCTTCCATGCGGTTTGTAAAAAGAAGATTTTTAAAATTTCAGCCAATCAGAAACCATTAGTGGCCCTGGAAGCCATGATCAATTTGGAATTGGCTCGAAAAACTCAAAATAATAAGATAATTATCCAACCTTCATTTCATTATTAATTTGGCTTCATTGTGTGGAACAGTTTCCGAGAAGTTGTTGTTTGTATATTTTTCTCATAGGGTCCCATGTTAAGCTATGTCCTGTGATGGCGGCCATCTTGGATTTTGGATCGGCACAAAAAACTCAAACTTTGTAGAAGACCATCTAAGGTACATTTTTGCAATATTTCAAATCAATCTGCCAAGCAGTTTATGAGAAGAAGATTTTTTAATTTCAGCCAATCAGAACACATTAATGGCCCTGGAAGCCATCTTCATTATCTTAATAATTTGGCTTCATTGTGTGGAACAGGGTCCTATTTTAAAATATTTCCAGCCATGGCGGCCATCTTGGAATTTGGATTGTCACAAAAAACTCGAACTTTGTAGAAGACCATCTAAGGTACATTTTTGCCATATTTCAAATCAATCTGCCAAGCAGTTTATGAGAAGAAGATTTTTTAATTTCAGCCAATCAGAACACATTAATGGCCCTGGCAGCCATGTTTCATATTTGATCAGCACCAAAAACTCATACTTTGTTAAGAACCACCCAATAAACATTCCTGCCAAATTTGGTTCCAATTGGCCAAGTAGATGTGGAGAAGAAGATTGAAATGTAAAAAGTTTACGGCCGACGACGATGCTGCCGATGACGGACGCCAAGTGATGAGAATAGCTCACACTGACCCTTCGTGTCAGGTGAGCTAACAATTAAGAACACGAAAAGCATGTCTAACCTATTTCTGGGTTGAAATACTGACACATAAACCAGTGATAAAATAATGCCACAAAACAATATCGTATCTGACAGAATAGAATATTAAATATCATTATTGAAAGTAAGAACTAGGGTACAATGGGACTCAAGTCTTATCACCGAATAAAGCAAATATTTAATTCTAAACTATGATACATGTATTATTACGTGATAATTTCTGTATTGGCCTGGTTATTGGTCCAAGGCTAGCTGTATTGGACTGAGGCACATCTAATATGTAACTATATCCCAAAGTTTCATTGAAACCAAATGAACACATTTTGAGTTATTGTCCGGAAACATCTTTTTTTTTTAAATAAAAATTTCTAACATTTTTTGTTGACTGTTACCTTGACCTTTGTGTGAATTCCAACAGCATCAATAGATTTTTCCCACCTGATATGTAACAATATCCTAAAGTGTCATTGAAACTGGATGTAAGTTTTTTGAAATGTCATCCAGAAACAGACAGACAGACATTGGGACCATGATTACTCTTTTTATAGCCGAGTAAAACTTTGTACTTAGGGCCAGGTGGGAAAAGTGTGTGTATAAAGAATTAGTACCCAAAATTTTAAAAAATCATTGAAGCAATCAGTTAATTAAATCTCCCCCCGTTCCCCAGATTTGACCCAGAGGATAAAAATTTCCTTGTAATATGCACAACTAAATATGGTGTACTTGCTACGCACCAAGTTTCGTAAAATTTGATGCAGTAGTTTCAGAGGTGTTGAGCAGAAACCATGATTTATAAGGAATTGTTGGAAAATTCTAAGTTCAAAGGGCCATAACTCCCACAAAATTTTGAGGATAAAAATTTCCTGGTAATATGCACAACTACATATGGTGTACTTGCTATGTACCAAGTTTCGTAAAATTTGGTTCAGTAGTTTCACAGGAGTTGAGCAGAAACCATGATTTATGAGAAATTTTTGGAAAATTCTAAGTTCAAAGGGCCATAACTCCCACAAAATTTTGAGGATCAGAATTTCCAGGTAATATGCACAACTACATATGGTGTACTTGTTACATACCAAGTTTCGTACAATTTGGTTGAGTAGTTTCAGAGGAGTTGAGCGAATAACTTTGTGATGGACAGACGGACGGACAGACGGACAGGACAAAAACAATGTCTCCCCACCAAGTGGGGGAGACAATGATTTCCCCATAACAGTTCAATGTGGTGTACTGCTAAATAGACAGCTGTATATTAACTGGTACCCTATATATTATGCACTTTACATAGTAATCGCAGAACCCAGGAGATCTATATACACATGACAATACTCTACAAATAGTGCCTGAAGAGTATATCCAAGTAGTCAACAATAGGGACATTCTATTTACAACACTATAACCAAAACATTACAATCACAACATGGTTAACAAGATTAAATAATATCACATATTTAGCTTATAAACTATAAATGAAATAACAGCATAAATGCAGATAACTAGAAGCATGATGTTAATTATTGTTTTCTTGTACATTTCTTAATGATCAAAACATGTATGTATTGAATCAATTTGCAGAATGCTAGTAACTTTCTGAGATATTTAACATTCAACATATTATTTAAAAAATAACAAAAATGATATAGTCTGATTTAAAAATGACAAGACAAACAAGCCTTACAAAAATGATATAGTCTGATTTAAAAATGACAAGACAAACAAGCCTTACAAAAATGCAATCAATACTATTTACATTATGGAATTTGAACACAATACAAATAACTTTCAAAACATACATAATACTTTGTGTGACTGTTCTAAGCAAGTAGTTTATGCCCTCGTGTTTAAGTTATTATCCCAACTCTATAAAAATACTCTTTTTTGATTAGGTATTAGTGTGCCTTTTACAATTATTGTATCCCGCATTGATGAAATCAAGTTGTTTTGTACCAACCCTAAAATTTCCTAATATCCCATCACTGGTATCTCGTCACCATGGAATTTGTATCCTGTCTCCATGTGACTTGTATCCCTCATCCTTGGAATTCATTGATTAGGCGACAAAATACACAAACAATATGGCCGCTGCCTGATATCCTTCATTCAGCAAGAATAAAAATTATTAACTCATTGTGCAGTCAGTTTCAGGGGTATACTGAAATATATAAAGTTCATGAACAAATTCTTGTATCGGGGCTTGGCTGATGCAAAAATTTCATATATTTTCTGTATCCCCAGAGTATATAACTAATATTGTTCATAGCAGTGGCCTTTAAGGCAGGTTTGATAGTATTTTATCAAGCCAATAATTGAGATGATGCATTGTCTTCATCATGGTTCAGTGACTCAGCATGCCTGCCTGCAAAATAATAGATTGATATTAATAGAAATTCAGAACTTTTCTGGTAAAACTAATAATATGTAGCATTGTATATAGTATATCGTTATTATAGATGTTAAGAAGGATCTATTTGTGAAAATGCAATTGATGGTACATTCTGAAGGCTGTAGGAAAGAAATATTGAAGAAAAAGAATTATGGACTTGTCACAAATACATGTAATACAACCTGGTAAGGGTTTCATAGCCTATTAAAAATGGAAGCTCTTGTTACACCATTTTCACACAAATTATATGTTATGATATATTCAGTAGACTTTCCAATTTTGGAGTTACATGTATCATTGGAAAACCCTTTGTCCGAACGTGTTTTGGTTTATCTTGAGTAACGGTGACTTTAATTAACAAATAATTCATGGCTGCCCATTTTTTTATTATTTAAAGATGGTTAGGCATTATATTTATTGAATATTCTGTGATGAGCGTTAGATATAATATTATAATATGCAAGTAACAACCTGTTACTAAATAGTGAATACAAACTGAATCAGCCACTGAAGCACAAATTTATTTATTAGGATTTCATCTAAGAATCCTATTGCATTTGGATAAAATATAAGCCAAACAAATTATAAACTATAGCACACTTTCAAGTGTCTGAAGATCATTATGTTGTTGAAGCATCACATTAACATAACATTAATTAAGAACAAAAAATGATGGTTTTGAATTAGAGCTCATTAGAGATTAGAGACATAGGCCTTGCGACCTAGTTGTCACATAAGAAATGAGATAAAAATATTGGTACAGGGCCTTCAAATGTGCTAATTTGTTTGGTCTTTGTTGTTATGATTTTATAATTTAAGCCTAAAAGACATGAGGAATTTCAGAGCAATGTTTGGTAATTACTGTCATACTTGGATCCATTTGACAAATCAGATAAGCTTAAATACATGTATTAAAACTGTAAGACAGTTAAAGGTTGATGATTAGTTGTGACAAAAATTAGTTGAGATAAAAACAAGCAACAAATGAATTTTACAAAGTAGCAGTTCAAAAGGAAACAAATAATATTTCAATTCTCATCAGTCAATTTAACAATATTGGTGGTTAGCTGCAACTTTTTGTTTACTTTGAAGGATGTAATATTAGAATTTGCTATTCTAGTTGAGGAGGAAATTTAAACAAGTAAAAAACAGATCTCATGACAAATGGAATGTCAAAAACATGATCAGGAATGCTATTAGTGTACTGGTTACAATTATGATTTTTTATACAAAATCTTACCATAATTATATGTATTTCTTTCTATATGAGTGTTATTATTTCCGATTATAAGACTTTGTACACCGTTTATATTATACGTTACATTCTTTTCTATTGTTGTCTTTTTCCTATCACGATCTGAAAACAACAGGTAAATATTAGACTAAGAAATACAGCTGTTAACTTGTTATAATTGTATATGATAGTTGATGAAGAATACAACATCAATCAAACAACATTTACAAATGTATATTGCTAATCAAGAAACATACACATGTTAGATAACTTTGCATGGCAGGTCATCACATTTCAAAGGAAATTAATCAATTGGTTTTTAAAGTTGGTTTCATGAAATGAAATGCAGTTCAGTTTTGTAAAGCTTTATACAGAGTAATAATGAAGATAAATAGTAAATATCAAAGTTAAAAGGCAAGACAAGAAAATCACAAACCCAAAAGCAAAGATATCTTGTCCGTAACGAGGGACTGTACAAACAGATATCTTTGTGCACAGGTTTGAGAATTTCTTGAATCGGCTATCCAGGAGTGATTTGATACTTTTTCTCACAAGAGTTCCAGCCTTTTAGGCATTTCTAAAAAACATTTGGTAGCCATTTGTGTATTACATAACTGTGATGTCATAATCAGGGGTCCGGAAGTTTTCCCTGTCCATTTCGGTCATTTTTCCCCCTAAGAAATTACCAAACACCATGGTAGTGAATATTGGTCTGGGGTAGATTCGTCCCGAAACTTTGTATGCACTTCAGGTAGTTTTGCCACAATAGTGTGAATAAGCGTATTGTACAATGGAATTTGGGATGGCTCCTATGATGTATGCATCGTTCGAAAAAGAAAATATATGTAGAGATACATTATCCTGCATAAAACTGGTCTTTATTGTAAAATGACATGTTGTCTATGCAACAAAATAATGGCAAACAACGTTGTTTTGATGAATATCCCAGCAAGTTTTTGATTAACCGGAAATATGGAGTTGTCACGTAATTGCCACAAGTTCGGACCCGAATTGAATTTATGCGTTATTCTGCGAGGGATGCTTTTTTCAAGTTTTTATTATAAAATGAAATAATCATTTTTGTTCTTATTATTTTCAATGAATTTTTATTCAAATTGGTTTTCTCTTGATTTATGTAACGTTTAGTCACATTGGCGCTTGTGTAGTGTACAATTTTGACCGCACCTGTTTTTCACTAAAGTTGCACTTGTACTGTAAAGTTGTCATATTTTCTTAGCAATGTGATATAGAATCAATCTCTGTTGCTTCAAAATGTTGTTGCAATAGTATGTTTATGATATGGATGAAACAGATCTGTCACCTGTTGACCTTATTACGTAATCACCGGTCGGTGGTCAATAAACATGTCAGTGACAGGAAATAGCCTTAGGGTTGATTTTTAATACAAATATTTCTACATAGCAGTAATTGAAGGGATTATGTAACGGAATTGGGAAATCCGTTATCATCTCGTTATTGAGAATTACAAAATTTTATAAAGTGTACATTCCGGTGTACTGATAGTGTTATTATTATGTTAATTATAAAATGTTCAACAGTGGTACTACGTTGAACAGATATAGCGGTAGTTTGCTTTCAAATCGGGAAAATAGACTTTCCCATTTTTGACTGTTATAATGTTTGAACAATTAATTATGAAATGTTATGATTGTTATTATGATTATTATTGAAGTTGGTTACCTTTTATTGACAGTTATTCTCACGTAATTTCCATTTCAAAGTTTCGATCCTGACAACTTTTTACCCACACGCCATCTTTGTTTTTGCCAATTCATTGATTCGGAACATTTCCGTATTTATTTTAACGTCATTGATAACGTCATTCTTTTAACGTTTCGGAACGTCATTTTGGCAAAAATTGGCAACAATTGGTAGGGTTGGTAATTTAGGGAATTTTGGGAACTTGGTTATTTTGGTACTTTGGTAACGCAATAGTATAAATACCGCGAATTTTCAAATCCCGTTTTGTTGTTCTCTACCCTGGGCAACCCCTGTTAAAAATAAAACCATAGCCAGAGCCAGAGCCAATACCAGAACCAAAGTCAGAACCTTGATTGTTTTACCATATCCGGAAGCCAGCATTTCCAAGTAAGATTGTTGTTTCCCTGTTACTATGTAGGAACAGTACCATTTTGAAAACAGGTCCGTTTTAAGTAGTTTTTAATTTATATGGCAAAAACTTTTAACGTTTAACTTTTCATGATTTGCCATAATTTTTCCGCTTGGTAATTTTTCATAACCATAATATTTAAGGATCCCCCCCCCCCCCATTTTAGTTCTGCCTAGAAATGAATAACTGTCAGCAAAGTGTCTATATAGTATAAAGCTACAGTAAAATATTTTTATGCTACATATGTCAAAGTTGTAAGTTAAGTTATAAATTTTATCACTGTTATATGAAATCGCATTTGAATTTATAGCGGACCACATGAAACCTTTCCTGAGTATAAGCTGGTGTTGGTCAGGGTATTTAAACTTTTGGAAGATGAATTGTCCCATTGTTTGAATACAATACCTATTGTTCTCTCAGCAGTTTATTCAGTGGGTACTTTAAATCTGACGATAATTGATTGATTAATTTTCATATGGAAAAAACTTAACACCCTTATGAAAATATATATGCCTTTACTTTATGGCATTATTACAATGGTGACCAAGTAATTATTTTAACAATTTAATTTTCTGAAGAAAACCATATTTTATTTGAACAGTATATGCATTCTTTTTTTCACTAATATATCTTGCTGCCAGTCAAATTCCCCATAATTCTTCATTTAAAAAAAAAATTAATAAATGGGGTTTTCATTAAAAACAAGCATTTACAAATGAATGTAAGTTTCCAAAGCCTAACCACAGACAATAATGGGTAGCTAGTAAACAAGGTATAATTTAGTTGCATGCCAAAGAAACCAACCTAATGTGTAGATGTTAAAAGAGTGGACTAAGCAAATTGTAACAATCAGAAAAGCAACACTATTTCTAGATTTTGTTTTCAGTCAGAATGTTCTTTTCACTGGTTTATTCCCATTTCCCTAATGCATGACTTGTTATCATGATGACTGACATGTGAATACTGCTTTCATATAATGAAACAGATATTGAGATCAAACAGCGATTTCACTTCTGATTACCGTAAAACGTTGCGTATAGTCCGCATTTACGTATTGTCCGCACCCCTTTCTTGGACCAGAAAATTGCGGAAAAATTCTTATATGCATGTACAATCCGTACGTACAAGTTTTTACAAAACGCGTCATGATGAAGACATCCGAGTCCGACTTGGGCGCGCTTTTTAAAAAGTTTTTACTGTAATATGTAATTTATTCTCTTCTAAAATATCATTATACAATTAATGACTTTTTATGAGGTTGAGATGAAGATTTATCAACCTGAAGAAGTGAAATATTCACCGAAGCCAACGGCTGAGGTGAATATCACTTCTGAGGTTGATAAATCTCATGTCAACCTGATATGAAAAGTCAACAATTGTTTTATTAAATGACTCAAGACCTGTGAATAATTTCATGATATTTCTCCATATCCTTTCAGATGTTTTGATCATTTTCCAAGGCAAATTAAATCTCACCAGATATTGGACTTTAAAACATGTTAAAGTAAACAAGATAAATAATTTTCAACAATTCTTCAACAAATTTAATTTAAAATTTAACTTTTATCACAGGAATAAAATGTATCTCAGAACAAATTTAACACAACTTTTATCACAGGAATAAAATGTATCGCAGAACTGCATGTAGTTTCAAAGATTTCTTCACTTCAAATTGTAGTTTATTGTTATATTAGAACAGTTGTTAAAAACTGGGAACTGTAACTGTGGTTGTCTTGGGACCATGTAATTTAGTGTTCCATTGTAACGGTTTTCAACTGTACTATTGAAAACAGTACTATTAGAAGAAGGTCCGGGTTGATTTTCTTTATTAAACGTAGGCAAATCAATTGACGACAAAATTTCATCAAAGCCATCCTTTTGTAAGTCTTGAACTAAATCCCCAAATTCGGCATTTGTTAACGGCTGAATTTCAAATTTATTGTCTATTGGTTCACTGATGCGCACTTTTTTGGGGTTTCCACTAGTATTTGGACGCAAGGTAAACGAAATGGTGTCCGACATTTGTCTCTTAATGTCTTTACCTGTATAACCACTGTATGTTTTTAAACTCTGCTCCGACTTGTGTCCTGTAACAGACATAATGTGCCGAGAAGCGAAATTTCCTATATTGTCAAGGACATTAACAGAAGTTGCACGCAAAGAGTGGTTTGTATAACGACGAGATAAACCAGCACTTTCAGAAATAAGAGGCATTAGAATTCCAATTGTATTGTGACCCATAGGAACGCTGCCATACCATTTCAAACTATTGGCTTTAGTACTTGGACGTTGGAATAAACGGTCACACTTATTTCCCCGCAGATGTTTTGTGTACTTGTGGAAAGACCTCACCGGGCACATCTCATCTGTAAAATAAATAATAAAAAGCATGAATAAATTATACTTTTTATCTATTTTCTTGTATGATTTTTTTTTAAATTTAGTTTTCAATTTTTTTCACTGTTTTTTTTTTAATTGGTTTTTTTTAGTTTTTAATACACATTTTTAATCATGACAAACAACAATCATCATACACAGTTATATATAGTACAAAATGTAAGTGTACATGCACATTTTACTGTCAATTGTCAAATTTAATCATATCATATGCAAAATAACTTACCATCTCTGGCATACATATGTCCATCTGCTGTGTTCTCATTGTCTTGATGATTTTTAGTCAATTCGTCGTTAACCATATAAATATAGAGGCGTCCGTTACTGTCTGAAGTGGCTGCGAAATCTGTGATTTTCAATTCGTGTATATTCTCCCTACCGCGTCTGCCAAAATACAACATGATATCAACGAATACTTTTTGCTGTAGTTTTACATTATTGTCTACATCAAAATATTCATACATTTTCTGAAGATCTGGGATTTCAATTGGTGGATAATGTGTTACACCACCTTTACCTTGTCTTTTTAAGTCCTTGCCAACAGCTGAAAACACCTTGTTTGACTCTGTGAAGTCTTCCGTGAATTATATCTTTTCCGGAAGGCTGGTTACTTAAATAACGATTAATTCCATGTCGGAGGCTTGTCAAACTTGATTTCTTATACAGTTCTCCATTTTCGGTACGGACTTCTGAGTAGAATTTTTTCAAAATAGCATCGAGTTGTTCATTTGGCAGGTCCTCGAAATCTTCGTCGTAATTTTTCTTATTTAATTGTTCCTCATTGATAGTTGCAAATCGAGATTTCTGTCCTGCCGGCTCCATCGCAGCCACTTCTGCCATTTGCAAACGTTTCTAATGACCCGAACTTAATTTGTAAGAACGCATTTGATTTGACGAAATAAAAATAACGTCCAATCAAAAGCTACGTTTTATTTTAGTGTCTCTGTGTTTTCCCTTGATCTATTTTTGGGTACACGGTGCCAGTGATATGACATTTGTCCACCTCCCCTTCCCTCGAATTGCCATCAATTTCTATCATTTCTATCAATTTTCCATTATAAATTGATAGAAATTGATGGATTACCGTCAAGAATTGATGGTTTTGATAGAATACTGATGGAAGTTGATAGAAAATTCAAAACCAATGGAAAAAATTCCGTCAATGTATGGTTGACGGAAAAAAATACAACATTTCCATTAAGAAAAATAAGTTTGTTGGAAAATGTTGATAGAAACTTGATGGAAAACTGATGAAAAATTATCTTTTAGTAGAAAGTTGATGGAATATTGATAGAAAAGACAGATTCTGGTGGAAATTGATAGAAAGTTGATGGAAAGTCCTAATAGAAAAATATCATGATGGAAAGTGTGACGGAAAAATTTACTTCTGTTGAAATTTTGAAAGAATTTTGATGGAAAGTTGGACTTAGAAAATTTTATTGATGGAAACAGTAAATTTGACTTTAACTTTTTGATGAAAGTTGGACTTTTCTTGGAATGTTAAAAACAACTAACACTAAAGTACATCTGACCTGCCTGCACTTATCAGAACTATAAATTCCTTGTTAAACTCCCCTGTCAGTCATACATTTATAAACCATCTGGAAAAAATCAAACTTTAACTCTAACTTTGTTATAACAACCACTGAAAAAATGTTTGTCATTCAACTGTAAATTCAAGATCAAGGACAAATGGTGGGGATGCAACTGTAAAGGTCCAGCATTGATGCACATATATATGCATACCATGTTTCACTTACCTAGTACTTATAGATGCTCATTAAACTTTACTACTGCAATTGTATTGAAAATTGACCAAGTCACTCACACGGAAATTCAAGGTCAAGGTCAAAAGATGGGAAATGCATTGGTGATTACTACTGGGGCATCATGCATGTCAAGTTTTATCAATCTAGGACTTATAGTGCCTGAGATATAATGGAACTCCCACAACTTTAACTTTGCTATTATATATTTTGAAATTGTCAAAGTCATGCACCCAACAATTCAAGGTCAAGGTCAGAAGATGGGGATGAAACTGTGCTAACCCCAACAAATTTGAGGGCCAGTTGTCAGCTATGTGGTTGCCAGTTGATGGCTAGCTGTTTTAAGCAAATAGTTGAGTGATAGGTGTTGAACAATTTTTCAACTTTAACCTGGCCAAAAACTATATTTTAGATAGGTGTCTCTCACAAGTTCATCAACTTAAGGTTGAGTTAGTTGAGCATTTGTACTTGAAGTTATATGTAGTTGAGGAAAAGTTGAGCATTATTGCTTGAAAATTCTTTTAGTTGAGGAAATGGTTGAGCATCCTAATTTTACATGTATGTACTTTAAAGATTCACTAATGAAAAGTGTACATATGTATGCAGTATGTTCATACAATAACATTTCTTTCTTTGTTTAGTGCTTTCTAAAAAAACTTAATAAGTATGGAAAGACATAATAAGTATCTTATTTATGCAAGAAATTAATAAATGATTGTAATTATCTCATTTCAAGATGCACACATCCAATGATCCCCTTCCCCAAACCCTACAGAAGCATAATCTTTTATACCAAAAATGTATGAATGGTGAATTCAAGCTCACAGATTTTTGTCATACTTATTTGATTCATCATATACATTAATCTGTATAGACTAGCCATTATCAATAGAAACACATAAAATTAATTTTCAATTGGAATTATTTCTATAATGTTTGTACATTCTTGACAGCTAAGACAAATTTGTTTCAGTGAAATTCTTACAGTTGATGATTGATCAGATATACTTATGTCCACTGTGTTACAATTTTGAAATTCAGTTTATTTTGTTAAATTAATTTTGAAATCATCTTTAGATACTTCTCACCTTGTTATCATAGACATAAGAATTTAATTCAACTCAACGTTTAAATAATTTATATCATTTTTCCTCTGTTTCATTTTTACCACATTTCTCCTATAGATATGTGCGGTATTTCCGGATATACGATGTTTTTCCGGTGCCAACGTTGTTTTATCACTAGACTTCCATTTCCGCTACGTCACGGATTTCAAATTAGTGACCTTTGTTGTGGTCGACAATCGATAAAATTGAATCATATATGAATAATGATGGAAAGTAATGATTAGCAAGGTCATTTTTAGAGGCTTTCATGCATTGATTGATAATTTTTCTTCTTTTACTCAACTGCTTATCTCGTAATTAAATTTTATAAACCAATAGTCTTGCTCTCTGAGTTCTAAAAAGTTGGCGCCAAAATAATCACCAACTGCAATTTTCTGTCACCACTTTCCACAATCTGGTGTCAAAGTAAAAAGTATTTTTTCATGCCAATATATTATTTTATTGCCATTTATGGTGACTGACGAACACTGATAAGTTTTCTTTGAACAAAATTTTCATTCTATCGATAGGACTATTGAGGTCAAACGATGTGCTTATCGTAACATGCGTCACTGAAAAATAAGATTTTTACTCATTTTCAATTGGCTAGAAATAATACTAAAAGTTATCAAATCTCAATAAAAAATATATGCAGGTAAAGAACAATCCTTTATTTCAGAATTTATTAATTTTAAATGCTGTTTCAACTTAGGGACCGACCATTTAACTTGCAAGGGGGGGGGGGGGGGGGGGGGGGCCTTGGTTTTTTACTAAAAAAATATTTTGAAAATGATTTTTGATGAAAAAAATATTTTGGAAGCAGAGGGTAAGAAAAAAAATATTCTGTTGCGACGCCTTCAAAAAATAAATATTTTGTCCACGCTCTGCGCGGAAAAAAAATTTGTGACCAAAACAAAAAACCAAGGCCCCCTCCTTCAAGTTAAATGGTCTGTCCCTTAGATTTACCTTTTTTAATCATCATTTGAAATGCGGTCGTTTTCTGTGTCAATCATTTTTAAAAAGTTATGCATTATCGAAATTAAATCATCTGGGTGTTTCTGGACCGATTTTTAATTACTTCATTTTTGTTGTAAAATTTAGATAAAATCGTCAATTTAATTCTGGGAAGCCAGAAGGGTTCCAATAAGAATCCGGGTCGTTTCGCCCCGAATCCCGTTCGCCTCTGGGTCATTTCGCCCCGAATCCAGTTCGCACTGAGTCGTTTCGCCCCGATTCCCGTTCGCCCTGGGTCGTTTCGCCCGTACTTTGTATAGGATATATAATAATAGATTATTGTCTATTACGTGTTTTTGTGTTATGGTTTCTGTTATAATTTATTAAGTCAGTTGAACAAAAACAACAAAGCATACAAAGCATAAAAAGCACACTAATACAGCACAGAGTTAGTGTCACTCCTGCATCAATGGTCTGGGACTAGTATATCTAATTGATTTATAGGTTCCTGCAATGGTGTAGTTGGAAACTGGGTAGTTGTGATCTCGTTGTACTTTATTATTTAGGAGTCATTTGGTTAGAGCAATAAATGCAAGATATTTTAAAAGTATAATAATCAACGAATTTCGTGAAATGATTGCCACTGGTGTGGCTCATATTTGATATATTCTGGTGAGTTTTACAGCTTATGTTTTGACTAATCAAACATTTCACAAATTACTTTGAACTTTTAATTAACCGACAAGTGGCACAAGCTGTAAGATCAAATGTGTTTCTTAATTTGATTGAAATTTTATTTAATCATAACATAATTAATTTCTTTTAATCATCACATTAAAAAAATGATAATTGGTATTCGACACTGATTAACAAATCAATTGAATTATTTTGATGAAGCAATTATAAACTGAAGTTATAATTGCTATAATTTTTATACACATTTATTAATTAAAGTTCATCCAGCTGTAACACACAATATACTTTACACCGACAACTTAATGCCCTTGGTCGGACAGGACACAAAATATGAGATACACATTGTTTTTTATTGAGAGGAGCGAAAAGACCCGGGGCGAAACGACTCGCTTTATAGGTGCGAAACGACCCGAGCGAATCGACTCAGGGCGAACAGGTAGTCGGGGCGAAACGACCCGACACCTTCCAATAAAATCAAGCTTTTGTAGTGAATCACTTTAATAAATATGAATTGTAGTGTAATGTAAAATATATTTTATATATTTTAACAGTGTCAACTTAAAAAGATTGTATCTGAAGTGAAAAGTTTCAGCAAAGCAAAACTTTTTCGATTTATGTTCTTGAATGACGAAGTTGCGGGTAGGAGCTTGGAGGGAGGTCATAATAAAGATGGGTCAAGAAGACCTGCGATTGAAGACTCATACAGATTAGCAGTTTTAAGAGGTATTTAAATAACCAATTTAAGATTTGTTTATTAAACCTCTGCTTTGAAGATAGAGTATTCTGCTTTACTTTTGTCTGTCAGTTTGTAACAAAAATTTTAAGCATTGGATGGATGGCTGATATAATGCTATTATTAAATCGTACTAATCGATTCAAAATTACCAATTTTTCACCAAAGCAAAAAATTGTTGCCACCCAAAATACATAGACTTTGTATAAATTTATGGTTGAAATATTAAATTTAAAGATTTATTTGGACCTCCAAAGATTTATGTTTCAAATTTTTTTTTTTTGTTGGTTTCAGATGTTGTGAAACAAAAATGGCCTCAGACAGATGATAAAGCCATAAACTCTTCTCAGGGACCTCCTGAAACCATCAAGGAAATAGCAAATAAATTATTGATCAGATCAAGATTTTATTTTGCCTTCAACGTTACTTAAGCAGTATATGTTGATATATAATTTAAAACTACAGGCAGTGTGATAGAAGTGACTATCAACTTAATTTTCAAACATGACTACCCCTACTTTAGCCATGTTCGGTCAGCTGGAAAATTTCTATCATTTTCCGTCATTTTTTTTCAAAGAAGTTCTTTCAGCTTTCTATCAAGATTCCGTCAACTTTCTATCAAGCTTCCATCCGCTTTCTATCAAGATTCCGTCAACTTTCCATCAAAGATTAATTTTCCATCAACTTTCCATCAGAATTTTCCACCACCCCTATTTCTATCAGTTTCCATCAACAAAATTTTTGACGGAAAAACAGTGCCAATACTCCATCAAGTTCCATCAGTCTGATGGCAATTGACAGAATTTAAGTGATGGAATTTGATGGAATTCTCAGGGACGGGACTCGCGCAAATTTGCGCGGTAGACATGAAGTTTGATCGGGAACATCGGCAAAGGATCTAAACCAATGAAAATGCTCAAATTTTCTAGTCATTTAATAATAATGTTTATCGTTTTATTTATTTCTTACGATTGTAATAAATAAAATTAAAAATAGTGCATTGTCATATCGTCTATGTTGATCATTGTTAAACGAATACTCACACATTTCGAAACCAAACCGATTTGTCAATTTTCATTTATCAACGTAAACAAAGAAAAGAAAAAAGATAACACGTTTTATTTCAATCCCTCAAAGATTGCAACCAAAACATCGATCTTCTGCAACGTACTGTAACGTTACATAACGACGCCATTTGCATTTTACGCATAGCTGGTTTAAACATCCTCTATTTTCGTATCCGTTTCAATTTTTATTCGTCATATATAATTAAAATCATAAATAAAAATAATTTAAGTAAAATTAATATCATTACAAAGTATACATAATGAAAGTTTATAAAAGAATCACGTTAGAATAGTACGAAAATACCGCATCTAACACAACAACAAAATGGCGACCGCCAGTGACAACAATCAACGGGTCGAAAAAAAACTCTACCGAGTTTGTATTAATTTACGTATAATCCGCACCATTCCTTTCCGACTTAGATTAAAAGAAAAAAACTGCGGACAATACGACACTTTTTACGGTACACAAGAACTGCAATTTGTGATGCTGTGTTAGATGGAATAACTCAGAGAACATTTTTAAACACTGTAGATATATTCATTAAAATTATCTCCCTTGTTGAGTGTCAATTTTCAGTAATTGTATAAAAATGGTGTATTTATTTTATTTAAAGGTGCTACTAATTTTACAATTTAGGATTTTTACACAAATCTACGGGGCAGTTCCTCACATAATGACACATAAAATTAATTACCTCAAACATAGAATTAAAAAAAGAAACATAGCATGTAACCCTACTATTGTGATAGGAATAACACTCTGTAGGATAAACAAGAGACATAAATTCTGGGGTGAAACCAGAGGCTCCAAAATTGTGAGCATTACAAGCATTACCAACAACCCTCATGTTTTATTTTTGTATGTATACTGAGTGGTAAGTCTATTTTGGTACAAGGAAAGACAATATTATTGAAATTTGATACATATAGATATAAACTGTAATACTAACCAATCAAATAAACTGTAATACTAACCAATCAACAAACCCATGATCTCCCCAAATATTAACATGGTCATTATTAAGTACATGTAGTAGTTGGTCAAACCAAATGTTAAATATAAATTTCAACAAGTGTGGACTGTGAGCACGCTCACAAAGGGATACCCCCCGCTTTGCTTCAAGTCCAATTACTCTCCCCTGAATAATAACCGACAGCAACGAAAATTCTTCATGCACATCTACATATGCTGTACTTCCTTCATGTAAAGTTTCATCAAAATCTGTCAAACTGTTTAGGAGGAGTTGTGCTTACGAGGTCCCGCACTGAATACTATATTTTAAAAGTCTAAGTCCAATTATCTCCCCTGAATAATATCAGACAGTGACGAAAATTCTTCATGCACATCTACATATGCTGTACTTCCTTCATGTAAAGTTTCATCAAAATCTGTCAAACTGTTTAGGAGGAGTTGTGCTTACGAGGTCCCGCACTGAATACTATATTTTAAAAGTCTAAGTCCAATTATCTCCCCTGAATAATATCAGACAGTGACGAAAATTCTTCATGCACATCTACATATGATGTACTTCCTTCATGTAAAGTTTCATCAAAATCTGTCAAGCGGTTTAGGAGGAGAAGCGCTTACAAGGGATGTGGACAGACGGACAGACAGACAGACAGACAGGGTGATTCCTATATACCCCCCAAACTTGTTTGCGGGGGGTATAATAACATAATTAGTTTGAATAAAAAATATATCTGTTTAAAATGGGTGTGACTTTTTACCCAAACTTACCCAAACATACCCAAACTTACCCAAACTATACCCAAACACACATTAAACTAATATTTTTTGCATTTCTATTATGTTTAAACATTTTATATACTATATTTTTGATGGAAAATGTTATAAAAGTGAAGTTAACATGACAATTTTCGCTGTTAAAATCGATCTTATGAAGCCCCTTATGATCGTGAAAAATGTATTACCCAAACTCTCATTAAATGAAAATTTATTCCATATGAAATTTCAGTTTAAAAAACATGGTAAATATAACACATGACAATCACGTATAAATATCACAGAAAATAGTAAAAATGAAAAAAGGTTATGTCCAACCACACATGCCGCCATCGACTACACAAATAAACAGTACTGGTCTATCTCTATCTAACGGCAAACCTTCATCTTTAATATGCTATACCAAACAACAAATTGAAGATATGAAACTTCATTTAGAAAAAGACAAAGACTGTGTTCTTGGAGTTGAAAGAACGTTTAATCTCAGACCAGCATATGTTACAAACTTTGTGTATAAAAGCTGTGAAAAAGTCATCGCGTGAACCTCCGATTTTCATTGGTCCGACATAATTTCATTGGAATAGCTCCTATTACACATATCATACATTTTTCTCTCATGCCAAAGCCCGATTACAGACAGACATTAAATGTGTTGACATTCGTATTGGCAGTGACAACGAGGGCTGTTTAACTAAAGCTATTGACAAGGTTTTCCTAAACGAAACAAGACTATTATGCACCAAACATATCAAAGACAATGTGACGGATAATGTAAACAATAAGTTGCAGATGACTAAAGAACAACGCACTGCAGTTGTAATTACTGTTATCCTTCATGTAGTTAACATTTCTCCTTGTTAGTGCACTAACTATTAGTTTGCGGTATTTCTATGGACCCCTTTTGTCGCGCACCGTGCGATCAGTTCATTTTTTTAATCAAATCCCAGATTAAGGTTCATATGAAGTGTGAAAATAGAAATGAAATTTGAAGTAATGCAATTATGCATTTATTTATATGAATTCATATATTACTCAATTTGAGTAATTTATCAATGGTAATAAAGTTGTGGTTCCTACATTCAATTTGTAAGCACAATATCCCACCTCAAAGTTTTTTTTAAACAAAACAAAAATAAAGCCGTGTATCAAACAATACTACAAAGTCAGCCAGTTACTACAAAAATGTTTATTCAGTAATAATTGTTAATCAATAAAGGTCACCTGTCACAAGTGTTTATATAAAATGCAATTGTACGCACCACATCGTTCACTCTAAAATCAAGACATCAAATGACTGCAGTGCGTGGTCACACAATTATTTTTGGGTTATTTTGTTTTAAAATATTCTTTATTTAACATAATATTAGCGCTTTTTCCTTTTTGTTGTTTATTTACCACCAAAAATGTCATTTAAATGATTGTTTGGGTATACAGTTTTCACGATCATAAGGGGCTTCTTAAAATCGACTTTAACAGCGAAAATCTTCATGTTAACTTCACTTTTATAACATTTTCCATTAACAATATAGTATATAAAACCTTTGAACATAATAGAAATGCAAAAAATGTTATTTTAATGTGTGTTTGGGTATAGTATGGGTAAGTTTGGGTATGTTTGGGTAAGTTTGGGTAAAAAGTCACACCGGTTTAAAATACATGTAGAAATAGAAATAAATTGGAATTGGACGACAGACATTTTTTTGGACATTAAAACATGTTGCTAGTATTTGAAAACATAGCAAAATTTTGAAAAAAGTTCAGCAAGACAATAAATCAGTAAATGATAAATATGGCATATAATATAGTTCAGCATTGCACAACAATTCCTCCCTATAATCAGTGAAGTTTCATGTATGTTCACCATTGGGGAGTCTACTTTTTGGCATAGGAAAATTAATCAATGAGTGATTGACTTTTCCTTGTCAGATTTAAAGTACCCACTGAATAAACTGCAGAGAGAACAATAGGTATTGTATTCAAACAATGGGACAGTTCATCTTCCAAAAGTTTAAATACCCTGACCAACACCAGCTTATACTCAGGAAACGTATCATGTGGTCCGCTATAATACAAGTTATTTAACGTTACTTTTGTCTCTTTCATTTTAATATTCATTACCAAGATTTGAGAGACACACACACACTTACACGCATAGACCAATAACCCAGTTTATTCCAGTGTTTCCAAATATTGACTTGTAAGCCATACTTAGAGCCAACTACCGTACCGTTCTGACACCAAGAACGGGTGGGTGACCAGTCCCACGTATCATCCAGGCAAATATATTCAAAGACCCATACATCTCGGTTACGTTACAATTGGTGGCAGCTTTGGGATATTTAAAACTTATTGATTTTTATTAAATAAATTGTTTATTTAAAATGGATAATTCTGAAATATTTATTGATGATAATGCGGACCTGGATATAACGATTGCCCAGGGTAGACAGACACCCACTAGAACTGATTCCTGTGACCGTTTTCCCGCGACTCCGTCCGGAGAAGTAGAATTTTGGTTTGTACGAGATGATTTTGTAAATCATAATGATAAGATTCATATGGCGAATACATTAAGAAAAGCAGATATGAGTGAAAGGAAAAATGGGTCGAGCCATAAGCCACCGGTTGGGCATCATGAAAATGATGCTATACTTGCGGAGAAGATGCCAGACCAGGAGCGACACCCTGGTTCCAAAAGTGCAGCCCCTGATGGGAAATCTAGGGGTAGTTTAAATGATCAGCCAACCAGTGCCCAAGGAGATTACCGTTTTATTTCTTTTGACCAGACAGCACCGCACGCTCAAGGAGGTCACCATAATAGTTTAGTTGATCAGAAAGAATTTAGTGCTCAGGGAGATCATTTGTTTTCAAGACCAACTGCAGCGTCTTGTGTTAATGATACCGGTTTACGTGGCGAGACCATTGAACTGGAACCAGAGTGTCCCATGTCAATAGGGTCAGACGTACCGGGGTTTTCTAGATTGTCAGCCCGTAGTGTAATCCAAAACCTGGGTACAACGATAAGAGCATTTCCATTGCACGCTGACGCTGATATTGTGGGAAGCGGTCACGGGAGAGCCCACTCACCAGTTCTTTTTAGAAATAACAATGTCAATGAAACAAATTTTGAGCGTATAAGCAAGGATGATTATTTACACAATATGCTTAATTTAAATAAAAGTAAAAATCCGGCGATTTTTGACGGTACAAATTGGGAGGATTATCTTGTTCAGTTCGAACTTGTTGCTGCAATTAACCATTGGAATGAAATTGAAAAGGCATTTGAACTATCAACCAGCTTAAGGGGACCCGCTCTAAGCGTTTTAAAGGACTTGCGTCCTGAATTGAGAGTAAATTAGGGCCGTTTAATTTCCGCTTTGTCATCTCGGTTTCAACCACACAATCAGGCGGAGATGTATCGCGCACATATGAAAAATAGACTTCGTGGAAGAAATGAACCAATACCTGAGCTAGGCCAGGATATAAAACGTCTTGTTAGATTGGCCTATCCATCTGCTCCTTCAGAAGTTCACGAACAATTGGCACGCGACTGCTTTATTGATTCATTGAACGAGTCAGAATTGGAATGGGCAATATTTCAAGGTAAAGCGAAAACTATTGATGACGCTGTCCAAATTGCATTAGAATTTGAAGCGTTCCAAAATGGACGAAAAAGGCATGGCTTTACAAAACCGGTTCGTACGCAGACAGAGGTTGAAACCAATCATCATGATGGCCGATCTAAATATACCAGAAACAAATACCTTTCGGGACAAATTGATGACATCGCTGGACGGCTAGCCATGATTGAAAAGAATGAGTCTACAAGTAAAAGAACTCCACTGAGATGTTACCACTGTGGTATTCTAGGACACATCAAGAAATTCTGTCCCAAACTTCAATCCTCTGTAATGTTACCTAATAATAGACCATGTTGCACAAAGAGTGTTGCAGTCCAAACTACCAATGTGGGGGGAAACCGATATTAGCTGAAACTGCGGTCCAAGTCTCAGCTGATCTGATTAATGAAACCATTGGACCAATTGAATTGTGTAACGAAATAAAATGCAAACGATATGATAGTTTGTATTTACATGTAAATGTGTTAGGAATTAACGTTTATTCTTTAATTGATACAGGTTCTACATTGTCTATATTGCATCCTTCCAAATACCATGCTATTCCTGAAAGTATTAAACCCAAGTTGTCTATTTATAATGGAAAACTAAGAATGGCAGATGGTGGAATAGTTGTACCATTAGGAACTGCACAGTTTCCTTTTCAGTTATCACATCAAACCATTTTCCATGACTTAGTTATTGCAGAGGTTGATGCTCCAATGATTATTGGTTTTGATTTTCTTAACAAAAATAAATGTGTTTTAAACATGGGCCATGGACCCTCCAAGTACATGGGGAGGATCTTTCGTGCCAATTCGAAAACAATTTATGTTCTGTATTTAAAATTTCGGTCACTGAGAATGTTGATATTCCACCATTCAGTGAAACCTTTCGCAGACAATTGGTAGTTCCAATGACCATGAGGAGAGAAATTTTCCAAATGTTACACAGTGACCCTGTTGCAGGACATTTAGGTACTACTCGTACTATTGAAAGACTTAAAGGGAGGGTATATTGGCCTGGCCTATCCAAAGAGGTAGCCTTGTGGGTCCAACAATGTGTAATTTGCCAGTCCCAAAAGCGACCAGTCAGAAAAGCCTGAGGTGGACTCGGACAATATGCGGTTGGATTACCTATGGAGCGAGTTGCTATGGACATTTTAGGGCCCTTAACCGAATCTAATAAACACAATAAATATATGTTGGTTATTTAAGACTACTTTACCAAGTGGGTTGAAGCTTACCCTGTACCCAATTCAGAAACAAACACAATTGTCCAAGTTTTAGTTGACCAATTCATCACCAGATTTGGTATTCCTCGCCAAATACATATGGATCAAGGGTCCCAATTTAAATCAAAATTGTTTCATGAAATTTGTGTCGTGTTCCGCATTGATAAAACGCAAACCACACCAATGCACGCTGCCAGTGATGGTCTGGTAGAGAGGTTTAACCGTACAATTGAAGAGATGCTTACAAAAACGGTTCGGAAAGACCAACAAAATTGGGACGAAATTTTACCCATGTTAATGGCGTATCGCTCATCTGTGCATGAAAGTACGGGCTATTCCCCATGCATGATGATGTTCGGTAGAGAAATCGAACTTACAATTGATCTTTTATACGGATTTCCGCCCGACAAAATACAAACTGATCATACCGAGTATGTTGCTGGATTTCTCAAACGGTTAAATAAAGTACACAAATCGGCTTCTGAACACACGATTCAAGCTCGAGAACTCCAGAAAAGACAATACGATATAAAAGTTATTAAGAACCAATACCATGTTGGCTCTCCAGTATGGCGTAATGACCAAGTCAAGAAAAAGGGCCTTTCTAGAAAATTGCAAAATAATGGGTAAGACCATATCAGGTTGTCCGGATCCTGTCAGACCTTGTATATGGTATACAACTGACCAAACATTCTAAACCAATAATAACCATCATCATGACAGATTGAAACCATTCTTAGGAGAATATCAACCTTTTCTTTAATTTAGTTACCAATACTTATAAATGTTAATTAATATTTTCAGTGAGCCAAGACAGTTTCCCTGTCAAGTTTGCGATAGGTCTTATGACCATATAAAACAGTTGAAGAGACATTACCATGACCACCATGGACCCAAACTTGTATGCCCAGAAGCAGGCTGTAAGTTCGAATGTCCAGAAAGTAGGCGCTACCTACTTATGAGGCACTGTAAACTATGCCACTATACTAGCCTTCCTGCTCCAGTCTGTAACTCAGAGGAACTTCCTATGTCTCCTCTGAGGTCACCAGATGTAAGTGTTTTCGAACCCACTTACCAACAAAAGAGGGAGTTCGACCTTCTCTATGAGGCATGCGAGGCAAATGGACTGGTGGAGTCACCAAGGAAGGTCATCGCAACTGCCCATGAGAGTAGGATGATACGGGACATAACCTCGCAGTACGTGTTATGTCCAATGTCGCCTCTCGCTTCAAGTCCAAAGTCCACACCAGACTTTTCTGCCAGCAGACAGGCTGTCATTCTGAAATCACCTCTGCCAGACTACACTGATATTAATCAACCTCCAACAAGCTCCAAGACCAGCAGCACTGAATTATCACCACATAGAACAGAGTCACCAACACCTGACTTAACTTCATCTCTAACCACAACACAACCTGATGAAACCGCCTTACCTTCAACAGATCCAATATTACCCGAAACAACAACATCATCTACACCACCGATTCCTGATTCTTCATTGAACACATCTACTTCATCTACAGTAATTTGTTTACCATCTGGGGACACTTTCACCTTACAGTCGACTCTTATTCCTCATGCATCTAATAAGAAGAAAGTGCAGGATGCCGCTGTGCAATGCGATATAGTGGACTGGGCTAAATATCAACAATTTTTTAAAATGTTAGATATATTTAAAAACTAATGTGTGACCGTGAAAAGGACATAATGGACAATTATGAACAATTGTAACTTGCTATTGTACTGATATTTTATTAACTGTTTTATGATATATTGAGTAATATGTTTATGCTTATTCCCTTATTTGTCTTTTATTATTTAAAAAAAAAAAGGCTTTAGTAAGAATATTGTTTAATGTTATTGTACTCATCTTGTTGAAATGTAAAATTTTGTTGTGTTTGAGGACAAACACATTTTTTTATGGCGGGGGTATTGTAACGGAATTGGGAAATCCGTTATCATCTCGTTATTGAGAATTACAAAATTTTATAAAGTGTACATTCCGGTGTACTGATAGTGTTATTATTATGTTAATTATACAATGTTCAACAGTGGTACTACGTTGAACAGATATAGCGGTAGTTTGCTTTCAAATCCGGAAAATTGACTTTCCCATTTTTGACTGTTATAATGTTTGAACAATTAATTATGAAATGTCATGAATGTTATTATGATTATTATTGAAGTTGTTTACCTTTTATTGACAGTTATTCTCACGTAATTTCCATTTCAAAGTTTCGATCCTGACAACTTTTTACCCACACGCCATCTTTGTTTTTGCCAATTCATTGATTCGGAACATTTCCGAATGTCATTTTGGTAAAAGTTGGTAACAATTGTTAAAGTTGGTAATTTAGGGAATTTTGGGAACTTGGTTATTTTGGTACTTTGGTAACGCAATAGTATAAATACCGCGAATTTTCAAATCCCGTTTTGTTGTTCTCTACCCTGGGCAACCCCTGTTAAAATAAAACCAAAGTCAGAACCTTGATTGTTTTACCATATCCAGAAGCCAGCGTTTCCAAGTCAGATTGTTGTTTCCCTGTTACTATGGAGGAACAGTACCATTTTGAAAACAGGTCCGTTTTAAGTAGTTTTTAATTTATTCCGGCAAAAACTTTTAACGTTTAACTTTTCATGGTTTGCCATCATTTTTCCGCTTGGTAATTTTTCATAACCATAATATTTAAGGATCCCCCCCCCCATTTTAGTTCTGGCTAGAAATGAATAACTGTCAGCAAAGTGTCTATATAGTATAAAGCTACAGTAAAATATTTTTATGCTACAAATGTTAAAGTTGTAAGTTAAGTAATAAATTTTATCACTGTTATATATATATATATGAAATCGCATTTGAATTTAATACAAGTTATTTAACGTTACTTTTGGTCTCTTTCATTTTAATATTCATTACCAAGATTTGAGACACACACACACACTTACACACATAGACCAATAACCCAGTTTATTCCCGTGTTTCCAAATATTGACTTGTAAGCCATACTTAGAGCCAACTACCGTACCGTTCTGACACCAAGAACGGGTGGGTGACCAGTTCCACGTATCATCCAGGCAAATATACTCAAAGACCCATACCGCTCGGTTACGTTACAATTAAATCCAACAAATGATTATTGCATTTTAAATATTACTTTTTAGATGTCCGATATGAGCAAATCTTAGTCTTTCATTTTAGTGTAAATTTCGGTCATGTTTGGCAAATATGACTGTTTCCGGACCCTTGGTCATAATGCTCCCAGTAAGACAGAAATCTCACCAACAGGAAGTCACAAGATATTGTGTCAGTGTTGACAGACCACATGATCAATAGTAGATGACTAACTACCTTAACCACTCGGCCAACGAGGCCCTTACAAGTTTGAAATGAAAATTTCTGATGAACAAATGCAATGAGATACCAACACCGTATATAATATAGTTTCAATATTACAAATACAAAAAGCTAAAATACCTTTCTGATATCGCCAGCATATGACAATCAGAAATACTATCACAGCAACAGCAGCAATTGCTAATGGAACACTGAATGCTATAATTCTGAAATCCAAAAAAGAAAACGATGCATCCCAGATGCACAAGCAAAGATGGTGTTCAGTTTTGTGAAAATTATAAAAACAGATTTTTGGTAAATTTAGTAATAATGAAAATCTTAAACCCATATTATAATTTATTAATGGTTAAAATAAAAAGTTTTCACATAAATGAGTTTTTGGTATTGGTAAAAATAATTTAAATTATTATATAACAAACATTTATCTTGATTTTGATTGGCCCAGGGTATCATGAAAAGTATTATGCAGACAGTGTGTTAACCTCTAAGTAGATAAAAATAGACTGATATAAAAGTTTTGACTTTTGAGTAGCTAAAAATAGAATATTTATCACTTTTCAGTAGTTAAAAATAGAATTCAACAATAGGAAATAAGCATTAATTTGATTGGTTGAATTAAAAACATTATCCAATCAAAATCATTGCTTTAAAACATTCTATTTGTTGACATTGTTTCAAAATGGCTGACGAGCAGCAGACAAGTTTTGCAACTGTCAATAAACAGGAACTTTTTTGCCAATTTTTCATAATTGCTTTAATATTACAATAAATTTTTATTGGAAAATGTTAAATTCTTTCAATTTAAAATGTGATAGTTTACTGTTGTTATTGTTGAAATAAATTTTTATTGTTATCTTATTTTATTAGAGACTTCCAGTGTAAAAGTAAAAACAGTCATATAATAAAACATTCATCGACTTTTATATAGGTTAATACCTGGTTTTATCAACCCTCAAAAATAATATCCACACTCGCCGTTGGCTCGGTGGATATAATTTTTTCAGGGTTGATAAAACCAGGTGTTAACCTATATCAAAGTCAATAAATGTATAATGAAATTTTTTAACAAGGGTGGTAATTTTGACCAAAAATTACCATTTATTAGCAATTTTTGACCAGTTATTTCTCAATGGACAAAAATTTATCTTAGAACCCTTATTTTTCTTTCCATCAATAAAATGTTTACCAATTGCTTGACATTATATAAAATCACAGAAAATTTCATTGGACAGAGTTTTTGTAATCTTTTACTTTAGTTCTCTTTTGTTCTCTTCTATGTATAATCTATTAGTAAATTTAAAATTTCAGTGCTCAACCCCTCAAAAATAAGTTCTGAAACCCCCATTTTTTATTTTGAATTATAATATTACTTGTATAAAAAAACTAAGTATATGGTGAATTTAAAGAAAATTCATTGACAAATTATTTTCAGTGAAAGCTTCCTGCATCTCCTTAATGTTACAAAGTTGGTGTTGGAAATGATGCAAAAAATCTGTTTAAGAAATATGTTGAATTTCTGAACATTTTATGTGATATAACCTATTCAAAAATTTGAAATATTCCTTACAATTTAAGTTTAACAATAATACTTGAAAATTAAAGTGTAAATTCAGCAATGACGTCATAGAATATTTTAAAGGCATTAATAGAATAGGTAATGTGACCAACACATGTTATTGCTCCATTTTAATTAGGCAATCAGATATATTCTTACAAAACAAAGAAAATTAATTTACAATAAATAATAATTTTTCATTGTCTTGTCAAATTAATGAGGAATTTAAAAATTTAAATTGCACCAACCTGCACCCAATTGACTAATATAATGTAGAATCCATATCACTTTTATAATTGAAAATTTTAATTTCTAAAGGCTATACAATAATGCATGCTAATACCCATGTGGATACTGAATTTTAATGCAGATAGCCTTAGCACATTCTTATGCCTGAAGCTCACAGTTGCTGAATATACAGTGTACTTTATATTGCACTATTCTCATTAGTTTTAAATTTATATACTACTCTAAAACAATATAATACATACATTGTGTCATTGTCTTCCTTAGTCTTTGTTACAAAAATTGTTTTTGGTGGTTGTGTTCCATCTAAGAAATAAAATGACTTTAGATAAAATAAAGTGTTACATATACATATGCATCAAAAATATAACCAGTAAAATGTGTACTTATATTGTTTCTTTAAAACAAATTCTGAAAAAACAAGTGTATCTGTAAGCTCATGCTCACTAGGTATACCTGCTCCCCCCCCCCCCCCCCCCCCCAAAAAAAAAAGAAAAGAAAAGTATGCTGCAGGAAGAAGGTGGCCAAGGAGCATAAATCACATGGTAGTACGTCAGGATAAAGCAATATGCAAAATATCAGAAAACTGCAACACTTTTTTTTTAAAGAACTGACGGACGGATGGACAAGGGTAAAACATTAAACCCCCTTCTTCTTCCAGGCGGTGCTTTGTTTATTTGTTTGTTTGAATGATGTTTAACACCATTTTCAGGTATTTTTCAGCTTTATCATGGCATCCAGTTTTTATTTGGGAAGCTGGAGTATCCAGAGAAAACCCCCCACCTGCGGTAGGAAAACTGGCAATCCTTGTCCCCAGTGAGAATGGAACCCTCATTCTTCCGTAAATGGCCGATTTCTGGTACAGATGACCCAGTACAGATGAGCTCATGCGCACACATCTGTACTTGCTGCGTTATCCAATCAAAACGCCAGAAACAAGAACGTTGTTATGGAAGCATAACAACGTTCTTCTATGATGTTCTTGTTTCCAGCATTCTGATTGGACGTCAGAGACAATGGAGTCTACAACAATGGAGAGTCTATATGTTATAGCGATGTGAAAGTTGTTGGCTTACGGAAGAAATAGGTACTTTCATACGTTTTTGGGAAAGTTCGTGTGAACTTTCACTTGTGATAGAAATGTTTATGTCTTTTGGCTCGTTCCGCTACGCTCCACTAGCGAAAAGACATAAAATTTCTATCACTTGTGAAAGATCAACCGGTCTTTCCCAAAAACGTATGAAAGAACCTATTAATCTCAGTGTTCACAGACCAGGTGATCAATAGTAGATAAACTACTTTAATCACTCGGCCACCGAGGCCCCACTCAAGGCTATGGTATAATAAACCATAATACTGTGGATGAAAAAAGTTACAAAAAAGGACAAAAATTCAAGATGTTGATTTGAGTACTGTGTGACTAAACCATTTCCATTAGATTCAGCTCATTTCAATATCATGTCCCATGTCTTAGTTAGAAGTCATAACAATCAATTTTTTACTGTACTGCTAACATATGTTAATTGCTGTCTCATTTGGTAACTGTGTAAATTAATAATTAATGTAATGTAAGGGTATCTTTTCTAAAAACTATACAAAAGTGATACATGACTCTCCCTATTGAATACAGCATTGTATATTCTGGATCTAACCACTTCCTAAAAACAGCGATGATCTTCAATACATGTACCTATATATCTAATCACTTCCTAAAAACAGCGATGATCTTCAATACATGTACCTATATATCTAATCACTTCCTAAAAACAGCGATGATCTTCAATACATGTACCTATATATCTAATCATGCGATGAGGAATGCATGCTTGAGCCCATGTTCTAATATCAGAAGGTCGTAAGTAGAAAAATAATTTATAAGCAAAGTTTCTTACTAAATTAAGTCATTTTTATAAGACATGCAAGCTGTTCAACATAATAAATATAGCTGCAAATGAAGTAATGGAAATGACACCTACAGGCAATGCCTCAAGCCCAGACAAGCATGATAAAATGAGCAATAAGAAGATACAAACAAATGTGACCAACAAAACCAGTCCATTAAGAATCATACATTCCTTTAAAGATTATACATCCTATAAAAGGCTGCAGATTTCGTTTTTAATTGTTAAAAATAATTTTAATCCAGCACCACTTGGTCAAATCCATTATATAAAAATATAGCCTCAGCAACTGAGGTGAATCATAGACAGACATAGTACATGTGTACTAGCATGTGATGATGGAATTTTTGTAACCAATACTTATTAATCAGACAGTAATCTAATTCAGCATTTTTGGTATATATATTACATAGGATGACAAAGTTACTTGTCATACAGTCACAGTAAATTATATACAAACATCTAAGTATTGTGTGACAACCATATAATATATCTATCTTAGTATCTAGCAGATTTCTGAAACATCAGAAATACAGGTTAACAAGTAGGAAGTCATTTCAATTCTGTAACATACATGTACCTCCACCCCCATGGAGATAAACAGCTGAATCATTGTTGACAGTGACAAATGATCAGTGACCCACTGTGTTCGTTTTCCTTTGTATGTTGTTTGACTGAAAAACATTGCATATGAACCATTTAATAATGTTTAATGTTTTGAATTCAACATAAATTATTCTTTAAATCAAACAAAGTTTGTCTATTACAATAGCTGTGATTTCTATGGTTCAGGTTCCATATTTTCAACTTTTTAGGGTGATATGTCATAAGAGAAACAGTTTCTCTTTCTGACATTGATGGATTATTGTACTTCCACATTTCACAATAGTACCAGAGGCTCTGAAGAGCCTGTATCGCTCACCTGATTTTATAGGCAACGAAGATGGCATTTCCCTGATGTTAAACTAAGTCATGTAATTTTCAATAAACTTTAAAGAGGACTATTAAAACAATATTGCTAGAAAGTTTTGTTTCTATTGGTTAACTGGTTTTATAGAGAAGAAGATTTTTTTTTACATTTGCACATAGGGTCCTATGTTAAACTAAGTCCTGCAGTGGTGGCCATTTTGAATTTCCAATTGGCAATTAAAAACATAAACTTTAAAGAAGATTATCCAAACAATATCATCAGTAAGTTTTGTTTCCATTGGTTATTCAGTTTCAGAGATGAAGCTTTTTAACGATTTTTCCCAATGGGTCATATGTTAAACTAAATCTTGCGGTGGCGGCCATTTTGATTTTCCAACTGGCATAAAAAAACACAAACTTAATAAAGGACCATATGAAATAATATTGGTAGTAAGTTTTGTTTCCCTTGGTTAATCGGTTTCAGAGAAGAAGCCTTTTTAAACTTTTTTCCCCATAGGGTCATATGTTAAACCAAGTCCTGCGGTGGTGGCCATTTTGAATTTCTGATTGGGATAAAAAACATGAACTTTATAAAGGAACATCCAAATAATATTGCTAGAAAGTTTTGTTTCGATTGGTTAACCGGTTTCAGAGAAGAAGCCTTTTTAACTTTTTTCCCATAGGTCATAAAAACATAAACTTTATAGAGAATCATCCAAACAATATTGCTAGTAAGATTTGTTTACATTGGTTAACCAGTTTCAGAGAAGACACCTTTTTTCTTTTCCACATAGGGTCCTATGTTAAACTAAGTCCTGCGGTGGCATCCATTTTGATTTTCCAATTGGCATAAAAAACATAAACTTTATAAAGGACTATCCAAACAATATTGGTAGTAAGTTTTGATTCGATTGGTTAACCAGTTTCAGAGAAGAAGCCATTTTAAACTTTTTTCCCATAGGGTCCAATGTTAAACTAAGTCCTGTGGTGGTGGCTATTTTGAATTTCCTATTGGGATAAAAAACAAAAACTTTATAGAGGACCATCCAAACAATATTGCTGGTAAGTTTTGTTTCTATTGGTTAACCGGTTTCAGAGAAGAAGCCTTTTAAAACTTTTTCCCATATCGACCTATGTTAAACTAAGTCCTGTGTTAAAAGCCATTTTGAATTTCCAATTGTCATAAAAAACAAAAACTTTATAGAGGACCATCCAAACAATATTGCTAATAAGTTTTTTTTCCATTGGTTAACCAGTTTCAGAGAAGAAGCCTTTTAAAACTTTTTCCCATAAGGTCCATTGTTAAACTTAGTCCTGCGGTGGTGGCCATTTTGAATTTCCAGTTGGCATAGAAAACATAAACTTTATAAAGGACCATATGAAACAATATTGCTAATAAGTTTTGTTTTGATTGGTTAAACGGTTTCAGAGAAGAAGCCCTTTTAAACTTTTTTCCCATAGGGTCCTATATTAAACTAAGTCTTGCGGTGGCGGCCATATTGGTTTTCCAATCCAAATAAAAAACACAAACTTTGTACAGGTCCATCCAATGAACATTATGGCCAAGTTTGGTTTCAATTGGCCAAGTGGTTTCAGAGAAGAAGATTAAAATGTAAAAAGTTTACAGATGCCGACGACGATGACGCCGACGGACACAAAGTGATAACAATAGCTCACATGACCCTTTGGGTCAGGTGAGCTAAAAATGTAAGGATTTTAATTGTCGTGGGTAGAAATGTCAAAATTTACCAGTAAGAGAAGGAGTAACTAAACATCTATCCTAACATATATATGTAATACACAACATATCCTATCTCTCTTATAAGATTGCATATATAAGCAATAATAATGTCCTGAATATAGCTGAAATATTGCTTGCTGGACATAAAACAACAATCAATCAATATGTGCAATAATGTATTGAAATATTTGTATACTTTAGTTTTTTAAGGTGAAGAAAAAACTATAAAAATATATTATAGCTCACATTAAAATCTTGCGTTCTGATTGGTTAGCAAGCAGTTTACATCAGGCTATGTATAAGTCTACAGCCGTATACATTAAGCATATATTTAACATAACGAAACGACGTAAATAAAATGATATGTAAAATAACAGAAGGGAAATAAATTAAGAAACAAAACTACTTAAATATCAGAGATAGAAGGCACGGAAAAAGGGGGCAGTTCTGGCTAAAATAATATCAGAATATCAGTCACAGGTCACAAATCTGTATGATTTTGTTGTGTTCTCTATCAATGTGTGTCAATGCACAAACACTCACACCATCATCATGCATCCTTCAGTCAAGACAATGTCAAAATCCATTGATATTCATTTTAATGGCATCAGAGTGACATTACAGTTATTACCAGTTTTCTTATTTTAATTCATTATCAACGTCCACATCCACACATCAATTAAAACCAATACAAGCTCCAGTTTTCCACCGATATTGAATTTGATGCTTTGCAAACCTTTACCCTGACACTTCCCAGTTTAAGGATACAATTGGGTTATTTATTGAACAGAAGACGATTTACAATTTAAAAAAGATACATTTTCACTGTTATTTACTATATAATAATGTTTTCTTATTTTTATAAATTTGATGTTGAACAAAAAATATACAGTAGTTTGTTTTTATTTAAACTTTGGTTATAAATCCAGAATGGGCTTCGATTGTCATCGAATCCTCATAAAAGTAATGATGGGGTGCCACAAGGGACAATATTGATTGAATATAATTTGATTTTATCAATAATAATGTAAT
The DNA here is from genome assembly GCA_944474755.1 of Limnoperna fortunei. Taxonomy (NCBI): domain Eukaryota; kingdom Metazoa; phylum Mollusca; class Bivalvia; order Mytilida; family Modiolidae; genus Limnoperna; species Limnoperna fortunei. Next base: position 60,859,084 of record OX104122.1, on the reverse strand, counting down.
TTGACCAATTTCCGAGTGTAATTATGTTTTATAAAATCTATTAATAACTAGACAAAGTCGATCTAGCGATGACTGATACCCCCGCTTTCATAAAAATTTCTAACATTTTTTGTGGAATCTGACCTTGAAATTTGACCGATTTCCCCCAAAATCGATTGGCTTCTTACCAACCTGATATATAACAATATCCCAAAGTTTCATTCAAATCAGATGCAAACTTTTTAAGTTATTTTCTGGAAACAACGTTTTTGTAAAAATTTCTAATGTTTTTCGTGGACTGCTACCTTGAAATTTGACATATTTCCCCTAAAATCAATAGGCTTCTTACCAACCTAATATATAACAATATCCCAAAGTTTCATTCAAGTCGGATACAAACTTTATGAGTTATTATCTGGAAACAACTTTTTTGTAAAAATTTCTAACATTTTTCATGGACTGCAACCTTGAAATTTAAAGAATTTCCCCCAAAATCGATAGGCTTCTTACCAACCTGAGATTTAACAATATCCCAAAGTTTCATTCAAATCAGAATTGAATTATTATCCAGAAACTAAATGTGGACGAACGAACGAACTGTTAAATATTTCTAACTTTAGATATAATAGTTATTCTGGTCTAAGACCTTCGGCTCATGGAATATAAATCCTAAGCTGTGAATGTGACATTATATACCCTGTCTAAGACCCAAATAACATATAATGTAAGCTTTTTATCTTTTTTATGGCCTATTGTATAATTCTTAAATGGACTGGTACATGTAGCGGCATAATGAATCTAAGCTACTCATGCAACAGGTCTGAGGTTTTCACTGGGTAATCAATCTAGCTTTATCCGCAATAAAAAATGGATGCCATTCCATCGCTGAAAATTGCTGAAAGTGGCAGTAAAGAACATGCAAACAAACATAGACATATAAAATAAAAAATGATTCATACCATTATAAACCAGCAAAAATGTGTGTAAATAAATGCTATAAAAAAACATAATAATAAAACACAGGTGAACACAAATATTCACTTGGCCCTGGCATCACAAAAATATTCCAAGTCTAATTTAATATGAAAACAGAAGCAAACTAAAATTTAGACTAAATAAAACAACTTGGCTAAGAATTTTTTATGGTGCTATGCTGTGCGTTATAAAAAACGATGAAACCACAAATTTAGGACACAAATAAAAAAACTTTGTTTATGAAAAAGAACTAGTGCTATCACTTATCCGGAATATCAATAACCATAATTATATCCATCTTCTCCACAATCACGACTGGATTTACCTTAAGTTCGTGAAAACATGTTTACTTTTGCAAGTGTAAAACATGTACAAGTGTCTGTGATATGTTGAACTAGTTTCTTCTACTTGTAAAATTGTAACAAGGAAGATGAATATTTCGTTGTAAAACTATTATACAATTAATCTAAAAAACAGTGAAAACAAAATACTCACTAATGACTTTGGTCACATTCCCTTTATCTGTATAATTGAATTTAGGTAATAAAGCAGGACTGACAGTGGTAACTCCTGGATGGGACTGTGGGAATTTTACGTTCTTGGCCCTACAAGTTCTATCCCTCTTTGGTGAACCATGATCATCAACCTCTTGGTTGTAACCACATCTACAAAGTATAAACATCATAAATCACAACAGTACTAAAATTGCATCAAAATAAGGCCAGTGTACAGTTCCATTCCAAAAATAGACTACAAGTGGTCAAGCTGAATCCAATATTAACTTGTTTGACTCTAAAATAGATTGAAAGTACAATTGTTCAGCAGCCAACAAGAATATAAGAATAAAAATAGATGTCTTAATCTTGACCATCTATTGTTGACAACAATGGCTGCATCTGCTACAAATTTACATGTATTATTTATCATGTTTATATATGCCTTCACACTCGCATTTTGCCCACACTCAAATTCTGCTATTACCCTTCATTCAGCAGTCTTCGAATTAAACTGGTAGTCCGATGCCTGCGGCGGGTAAAATTAAGTTTGGGCCTCTAAAACTCTGAACTATGGACGCCCAGCCGGCGTGAGCCAAGAAATAAGCTGTTAATTCATTTTGATAATAAAAAACCGCCAGAGATGGGTATAATTTATTTATTTTAACTTGCCATACCGTAATTTCTTGCAAAAACAAAACCATAATAGATACGTAAAATGAAACTGGTCCCATTAGTTCAATAAATTTTGTTACCAGTCTTAGTAAACTGGTTCCCATATAACTTGTACCATTAACATAAAGGGTTGCAGGAAAATAAGAGCAGATACCAGTTGAAAGCAAAAGTATACGGGAATTTCCGGAGCGGATACGAACAAATGGCCGAAGATTGCAAATAACGATGCCGCTGGTATTGAAATGAGTGTTGTAAAGATTTAAACAGTCATGATTTTGGCAATAACTATCAAAAACATTAATTTTGATCTGTATAAATATTTTAGGTGGTGCATTTTACATTAAATACATGTATACTATTATGTTTGACAATGTATCAATTTTCTACTTCTTAGTTCTACTTTATGTTATTCAATTATAACTTATGTCCTAATAACAAAGAAACATTTATTTTATTTAACAGTCTTTTGGCAGTTGATTCTTTTTCATATTAATGTTGAATATTTATGGAAATGTGGGATAACAGAAGTTTACTGTGTGTTCGGGTCTCATTGAGTAGTACTTATCAATAACTTAAGTTAAACTGCTTAAGATAAACCCATATAAATATAAAATTGCACATACCAACACTTAATGATAAAAGTAAGTTCTCTTTGTTCTTTCCCTGAGAGACAATACTAATGTCATTTTCAATGAGAATAAATGACTGAAAATTATTTAATTGATTTTACTGCAACTTTATTGAATTTTTCTTAGACTTAGTGATTACCTTCTAAAAATTTACATTAAAAATTCGGGCTTGTTAATTTTCTTGTGGGCCTGTAAAATTCTGTAGGTACAGGCCCAGTTGGCCTGTGACCAAAAAAGTTTAGCGCGAAGACTGATTCAGCAATGTGAACATTGACTCCAAAGCAAAGTGTAATTTTAAAATATTTTCTTGTATGTATTTCTCTAAACAAATGATTCCATAATAATGATAATATACAGCAGCTTCATCTTAACAACTTTCTGTTTAAGCGATAGTTTGTTCAAGATATTCTTATTGCCAAAATACCAATGTAAAGGCCAAATTTATTGTCTGAAGCGTATTCGTTTACATTTAGCACCAAAAAAGTAGTTTCCCAACAGTTGAAATATGAATGGATCTGGGAATAACTGGTTTAAGGTTTTTGACCAATAAAAAATGACTACAAACGTAAATGATTGTAAGATAAGAATGATTAGAAAATTCTCCTATATGTCAGCCTCCTGGTGTCTTAATCTTAATACTCAACAAGTACCAGATTTTATCCTTATGAATTTAAACCTAAAATTTGATCCATGATCTCCTATAACTAATGTAATACAACTAATAACATTTAAATTTACACATACACATTTTGACATATAACATTCTGCCTTTATAGACAATAGGATTCATGGATATACCTTGTTTTATTTCTGCAGAGACCATAATCTTCCTCATCCTTAAAGTGTTCCTCATCACATGGTACACAAACACCTAAAACAAGTTTGGACACAGAAAATTATCCCAGGCTTGTAACAAATGCGGACTTTTGATTGGTTGATAACCCTTCAGTACAAATCTCATGCTCCCTCATGTTCTAGAGTACTAGTGTATGTTATTCCAAAAATGAACATTTCTGTCTTTTTATATTTGTATTTGTACTTCCTTTCAAACACTGCAGATGCCCTACATTCACACTGACACAAAAATATGAATTAAATCAGAACTTGACGTCATTGTCTGTTGATGTTATGACAGTGTGACTTGAGGTGCCAAAATACCGAAAGTAGGAAAAACAATGTAAAACAAAATAAAAACTCTTTAAACTCGCTAAGTCTGAGGTTGTTACCTCAACTTGGTAAAATGGGCATTTTATTCATAAAAAACGTATAATTTTTTTGTGAGCAACTGTGATGACGTTGTCCATTTAACTTATTTCTGACGACAAAAGAACCTATTTTCAGCCTTTTGCACTTGTTAGCCAGGGATAAATCCTCAGGCTGAACAGAAGTACTTTAAGGTGGTACAATTTCCATACACCCGGGTAATAACGTAAGTAATTGATAATGTCTTGCCTGCATTCCACATCAGTAACAAAAAAAATTATGTCAAAAGCATTACGTAAATAGCATTAAACTGTTATCATTTAAAATATACAATGCATGGTTACAGAGAAACGGACCTAATCCAAAAACTTTAACTAAGTCACTGGACTGTGAAATTGAGGTCATGGTCAGTTGAAACCTACGAGACACTCATGTTCTAATCATTAGCAACCTATATACCAAATATTGTCACTCTACCATGCATAGTTACAGAGGAACTGCCCTAATACAAAAACTTGAATGTAGTTGCTGGACTGTGAAATTGAGTACATGACTGTCTGCTAGGTGTCACCTGAACATGACATATTCATCAGCAACCTAAATACCAAATATTGTCATTCTACAATGAGAGGTTACAGAGGAACTGCCATAACCCAAAGACTTCATCATAGTCTCCGTACTGTGAAATTGAGGTCAAGGTCAGGTGACACCTACCAGACAGTCATGTACTATTCATCACCAACCTATATACCAAATATTGTCATCCTACCATGCGTGGTTACAGAGGAACTGCCATCACCTAAAAACTTAAACGTAGTCACTGGACCATGAAATTGAGGTCAAGGTCAGGTGACAGGTGACTGACTGGCAAGTACTCATCATAAGCTACCTCTGGACCAAATTTGATGGACCTAGGGCTTACAAAGATTTGAAGGAAGATGTCCAAGTGTTTACGCCGCCGCCACCAGATTCCCATTCATTTGTCTCGCCTCCAGAGACTATCGTCGCAGGCGAGACAAAAACAAAGCAAAAGAATCAGACATATGTATACCATCAATTGGTATGCCAATGTGCAAACAAAGGAATAAAAGTTGGTATACTACACTATATATAACAAATAATTTAACCTTTCATCTAGAAGATTTTATTTGTAACCACTGGGTCAATGCCTCTGCTTTTCCTACCGCAGGTCGGGGGTTTCCTCCGGGTACTCCGGCTTCCTCCCCCAATAAAAACTGGACGCCATGATATAGCTGAAAAATTGCTGAAAGTGGCGTTAAACATAAACAAACAAACAAACAAAATCAATGCCTCTGCTGGTGGACTGATGGAATTTTCAGATGTATAATATATTAAGTTTGAAGTCTCTCGATTGTAAACTGCAGAAGTTGATTACACATAGTAGGTACCATTGTGAAAAATTATGCTGAAAATGTTGTTTCAATGTCTGTAAATTCTGCAACAAATGTTCCATACAAATTCATAATAGGTGGTGCACATGTGCAATACAAATAGTTACATTTTACCAAGTTTGAAGGCTTGAATTTGATTGGAAACTGTAGTTGATTGCACAAAATAGATTTGTTAAATTCATTTACCACCTAAGATAAAAGTTATAAAATTAAATAGTGCACTGAATATCAATCTCACTCAAATCCTTGTCATAAGTCAATGTCATTACATATATTCACTGCAAGCAGGAATTGTGCCGACGTTCTTTTCATTCTGTAAATCTGCAATTATCATTAATGAATAACATACCATCACGCGTTAGCTGATATCCTGCCTTCTTACACCTTCCATCATCAACTCCACATTTATTCCTGTCCCTGCCATAGTACCCCTTTTTTAGGTTACATATACATTCACCATAAATCATGGCCACATCACCTGAAAGACACATGTATTTTATTATTTCATAAACAATAATCACAGGATATTTGTAATCATATTTTGTTTTGGGAACACATAATTAGCCATGCAATGGGCTGACATGGTTAGTCAGATTACATTTAAAGATATAATAGCATTAAAATAACATCATGAAAAGGTCAATTTGATGTTATAACCAATCATAAACAAGAACAGAATTGGTTGTCTTGACTACTGTAACTGTAACAACAGTTAAGAAAATGTTTGTATAGCAATAAAATATCAACTTGTGCATGATGTAATTTTAAATCATGTAACCTTGATTTTAAAACTTAGTGGTACATGTATCATCAGTTAAGAAGCAGCATATGATTCGTGACGTTACTTCAGAGTAACATACCAGTGCATGTGCATTCCACAGTGGTCATGTGCATGTCTTTTTCTAATGTGTTGATTATGTCACATGACTTTCAATTTGAATAAATAGATAAGGATACAATTATACACACTATGTTTAACATATGTATTCTTACCTTCGGAGCAGTCATCATCTAATACACATGGATCCACTTCATCATTAAACAAAGCTGTGTTTATTTCATCCAAGTGATGATAACCAGGCATACAATTCTGACAGGTGTCATGGCCATTGTCTTCTGTACAAAGTTTAAAATTTTGTCCTGTAAAAAAAAAAATATTGAACACATGAATAATTTTATTTATTGAACCTGACAAAATCTGTTATGATGGCTCCTGACAACTGCTAGTGCCTATCAAATACTGCTTTACCATCTTTAGTAATAAATATGTGCAGTAGGTCCTTTTGATGCTGATTTCTTTGTTTGTTTTGAGGTTTTATTGCACTGTTTTTCATCTCTGTCCTAGTGTCCAGTTTTTATTGTAGCCAAAAACAAAAATGCCAGCAAAACTAAAACCGCTGTCAATCAATGTTGTAATGAAACACATGTTACACCAAAGTCATGTACGAACTAGCAACCCCATTGTTGCCATGCTGCAGCTGGATATCAATGGCTAACCATTCGGAGAGCAAGGACAAACTGTATGGTACTAAATTTGACAAAGGTAAGGCTAGATTATTTTGCATTTTTTATAAAATTGATATAAATTTATGTTAAATTTTGTCACAAGGTATATGTAATTGTTAAAATCTTTGTTTCTGTACAGAGTTTCCTTCTATAAGTTAGTTTTATTCAACAATAATGATCCTGGTTGCTTTGTTTTTCAATTTTTTTCAACTGTGTGATAATGTATTCCCTGAGTGAGGGCTCTACAAAATATCTGCATTCTAAAATGGGTAATAAAAGAAATTTATACATTATTAAATGACAATTTGTCAGCTTTGAACTTTAACCTCCTAAGATAGTTAACCTATTACATATCAATGTTTTTGTCCATGTATTATCCCATGTAAAACTTATTCCAAGATGTTAATGATGCCTAACACAAAGTAGTGAATAAGTGTTCATTTATAAGATTGGGATGTAAGTCTGGTTTTATACTAATAAGCCTACCTGGCTGACATGTTATGGTGAAGCAACAAATTGGTTTCCCATTGATTAACCTTTCTTTCTGGTTAGCTTGGCACCGTGTATGCTCCAAATGAATAGGCTCTAAAGATGAAACTACATATAACTGAAATGAAAGAAATATGTTAACAAACATGTATTTAATGAAAGTCACTTTTAACCCAAAGACATTTAGTGTATACAGAGGGATTTATTCATTTATTAGCTTTACAAATATTTCACTGTATTCCAAATATTTCAAAGTTTTTAAAATAAGGTAGGTATAATCCAACAATAGACAAAACTGAGGAAAATCTTTACTGCCACATGATCCAGAGTATCCTTTAATGGCTTTATATGCAAAGAGAACTTCTGGATTGTGTCCTGGAAAATTCTGCCAGTTACTAGGTGTTTAATAGGTCATAGCAGGTAATTTTTCTATACCCCTGGCTTTCTTTAAGGGTCATAGGTTTGGAAATTTTGTGTCTATACTAGATAACTTTGTTTTTAACTTCAGAGGTTGTGTGAAGGACAAATATTGCTTTTATGCATTTTTTTACCATTTTAAAAATTTCATACAAAAATTTTACACCCTGCGTGAAAATGCACACAAGAACACAACTAGGAAAGAGTGTAAAACTGAAGATCTATAAATTCCTTTAATTTGATTGTCCCCATTTTATAGTTAGTAAAAAGTTTCCAGTGCAGTTACCCCTTCATCTTTATTTCAAAGATACTTTTTTTTTTTGAAATAGAAATGATCTGCAAAAGGACTTGTGTGGTTATTGATGCACTGCAAGGTAATTAAATATATATTGTCTATACATGTATTTACAAATAAATATAATGAAAGCAAACCAAGGACAGATGCAGGAACATATAAACAAAGAGGCATTCATGGTCATTTATACACAAAATCTAATTATCAGACCAAACTTACCAAACACAACAGAAACATCCCACTGTAAGCTTTATCATTATCAGACCAAACTTACCAAACACAACAGAAACATCCCACTTGTAAGCTTTATCATTATCAGACCAAACGTACCAAACACAACAGAAACATCCCACTTGTAAGCTTTATTATTATCAGACCAAACTTACCAAACACAACAGAAACATCCCACTTGTAAGCTTTATCATCTTCGCTGTAGTTATACATGTACATGGTGGTAACTGAAAACAAATATAAATTAGCATAAAATATTTCACTGGCAGAGTTACTGAAATATTTTCAAGATTGCTGTACTCAAATTAACAATGAAACAAAAAAAATTAAAATCTGTTGTAATTATGAAACTCAAAGAAAATAAAATAAACTTAAAACTATCTTGGACACCATATAAAGGCAGGCCACAAACTGTCGCTACCTGGGATTGAACCCAGTACTTTTTACCACTAGCCATCCTCCTAACAAAGTGAGCTAAAGAAGCATGCCAATAGCTAGGTTGATTAACCTTGGTATATATCTACTACCAGCCAGAACACAGATGGTTCATTCCTCCTATTCCCACTTTTTAAAATTCAGGTGAGAAAAGGTTAAATTTCAAGTGGGAGTAGGTGGACAACTTGTGCAAACCAAGGATTGTACTGTAAAAACATCACCTCATTAACTTTTAATTAAATGTTGGTGTTTAGGTACAAGTAAATAAAGTTTTTTGTATGTATGAATTCTGATTTTTATGTGTAACTGCTTTAAGATTTAAAAAAAAAAAAGACAAATATCAGTAAATATTTTTTACAGCACTAATGCAACAATAAAGTCAATAGGTATCCAATAGGTTGTGACAGAGTCAATGAAAGGAGTAGATGATGTTAATATCTTACTGGTTCATATCAGTAAGGACATTAAACCATACAACTTCTGCTTCAGCAGTAGGTATAAGTGAGATGACAGCAGCACGGCGTACTAGTAGAAGAATGTTGTTGTCTTCTTTGTATGCTATCAGTAGACCTGTTTCTTGTGCTTTTCTCCATATGCTTTGCGTATAGTGGAAGAAGCAAACTTTCGCATTAATGCCTGAAAACACGGTGAATGCTGCATTCCTGATGGCAACTTCGTAATCAAGGAATATAGTAAGCTGCAGCTGTAGTTTTGGTGTTGTTGGCATACATCTTTAAGTAATGTCCGGAAGGAACCTTGTGTATACATGTTGGCTCTTCGCTGGAAGTAAACTGTATACTAGTGGATACATTGCGCCATAAATCATTGCATGGAATGTATATAACTGGTAGAAAAGTGACGGACAGGAGTAAAAAGTACCATATATGGTATCAGCAGTGCTAAGTGGGCTAAATTCTTTCGGGTACTGAAGATCAGCATGTCTCCAGCTGTGTTGTCATCTGCTGTCCACCTGTTTTGTCATCTGCTAACAGGAAAGGGTCTCCATTTGGTGTTCTGTTCCCAAATACCATTTACATGTATGTTGATGTCATTCACCATTTTGGGTAAAACTGGTAGGGTCTCCTTTCGTTCGTTGTACATGGCAGTCTTACTTGTTGGGAATTTTGGAATTTGAAACCACTGTAGACAAGGTTCTGGTTCCCAAGTCTGTTTGTAATAAACTTTACTTGTAATTGGACATTAGCCATTGCTACCAATGAATGACTTGATTTTAAATGTGCCAGAATTTATACAACTGTTAGAATGCAGTTCATAAAGCTTGGGGTTTTCTGTTGACCACTATTTATGCCAACTGACTTAAATAAGCTTGTGAATCATTTTTTTAGCATCGAAGAAGCCAGTAAAAATTAATTAAACTTATTTGTAGACAGTTCATTACCACTATTTCGGGCAAAGTGAACAGTTTTCAGTCATTATTTGGAAGCTTACAGTATTCATCTGCAAATATCTAAATATTTATTTTATCTTAAAAAAAAACTAAAAATTACAGGTAAATCTCACGTAAAATTTAATTAACCCTAACTGCTATGAAAATAATTTAGCTATCAAAACATCTCTTGTAATTTGCATGTGGGAATAGGAGGAATAGTAATTTTTTAAAAGTGGGAATAGGTGGAAGACACAGTGGAATTTGTATTAAATAATGCATTTCAATATTTAAAACATTCTCATGTGACTCATGAACATTTAATTTATGACACTATAAACAAACAAACAAACAAAACAAACAAATTTATTTAAACCAAATCAGGGGCCCCGAAACAGGCATACAAAACATAAATTACATAAAGATGATTGTATAAAATATCATAATAATAACATTTTTCATACATTAATTTCAAATATGGGATATATGATATATAATATATGACAGATAGTTACAAGTGTTTGTTAAATTAACAAAAAAAAGACTTAAGGTATCAAATATAAATAATATTATTTGACGAAGTGACTACTCGAAAGAAATTCACAAATGTTGTTTAATATTTCTTTATTTTCATTATTCAGTAACCATAGGATTTTATCATTTGAGGACATGTTATTGTAATAAGAATAGTTTCTTGATTTCAATATTTTATTTAAGAGAGTGTTTCTTGAAATGTCGAAGAAGGTACATTGAAGTAGAAAATGTTCCTCCAGACTGATTCTATTTCATCATAAAAACATTTATCACATATACGGTCTTCCTAGGGAGTTTTGGTTTCATATATCTCCCCGTTTCTATTTTCAGTTTACAGTTACTGATGCTAGATTTAGTACTGTATTTTCGTTGATTATAATCAGATATAATGTTAAGATATTTTTCTAACCCAAAATTCGGGATTTGAATTGCAAATAGGTTCACAATTTACTGTTATCTGTTAATAATTTATTTCTAGTGGTATACCACTTATTGATATAAAAAGTTTTGGTAAGTTTTTTTTTTATGTTAAAATTGAATGTATTATTTTGTAATTAAGCATTGTGTGCATTCCAGTATTACTATCAAATACCTCCAAAAGTCTGTGTACACAAGAGTACCAGATAATCAGGGAGGTCATTAATAAAAATTTTAAATAGGTTAGGGCTTAGCATGTTGCCTTTTCGAACCCCAACATTAGAATCAAATGAGTCAGATAGATCTTGTTTAACTTTCACACAAACTGTAGAGATTCTGTACATATCTTTTATTAAATTATAAAAGAGACCACCAATTTTCATGTCTAAAAGTTTAAGATAGATAGCTATTTGCGAAACAGTATCAAAAGCTTTGCTAAAATCTACAAAGGTAGCAAATAAGTTTTCCTTTTTGAATCAATGTTTGTCTGTTAGACTTTTAAGAACAAACATGTGGTATGATGTTCTTGAGTCCTTTGTAAATCCTATTTGGAAGGGACTAATTATATTATGTGTGATTACAAATTTATCTAACCTATTATTGCATGTAATTGTATATGGACTAAAACATGCACTGTAACTTAGATTTTCATAATTGTTGACATTTTTACAACTGATGTTATATATTGTTATTGGGCCTGTGTCATTATTATAATGTGCTTCTGTCAAAAAAATTTTTTTTTATAATTGTTATTAAGAATAGAGTTAAGTAATTTACTTAAGCAACCAGTGATTGCTATTCCTCTATAGTTTTCAGGCTTGTATCTATCCCCACTTTTAAAAATTGGTGTTACATGTATGTAGAGCCTTGACCAGTTATTTGGATATATGCCCGAGATTAAAACCTTGTTAAATAAATATGTTATAGGTGGGGCTAATTGAAATTGTCCTGCTTTACGCATATTATTTGTTGTTAGTTGTAAACCACCAGATTTATTCCTTTTAAGTTTCTTTATAGCAGCAAAAACTTCTTCCGTTATTTTGAAATCCATCTCATTGAAATTAAGTATATCCTTTTCTTTAAATTTTAGTTTCTGTATTAATTCTAGTAGTTTTTCCTTAAATTCACTTTGAGGACTATTAAGAGATTTAAAATGCTTATAAAATGCTTCCTTTTCTACAGGATGAGAATCATTTTTTCTATCTTTTAAACTTTCAATAAGTTGCCAATATGCTTTTGGGTTCTCATTATTAAGTCTTTCTAGTTGCAATAAAATATTCTTTTTGACATTTTTCATTTAAAATTTTCTGTTTTTGGTATAAATCCTACGCAACTTGAAAAAACTATTCTGTATCTAGATCTGCTAGTTAAAGGGGTAAATTATATATATTAAAATCCCTTTTCTTTCAAGCTCCATTGCAGACTCCATATTTTGTTTTTTCAGATCATAATCATGCCATTTCTTATTTGAGAGGCCTTACTGTTTTTTTTCTTTTTAGGTTTGGGTCTCATAAGCTTCTATAGTCTGAATTGTCAGTTATTAATTTTTCAAACTTATTACTAGCACTCATTTTTTGATGTCTTCACGTGAGAGACATTATTTAGAAATTCATTTAATTTATTTTGGGGTTAAGATAAAATTACAGAATCTACAATACTTGACCCATTATATGTGTGGCAAGTTACTAATCTACCAAGAGTCTCCAGCTTGTCTACCATTTAGTATATGTAATTGATTGCCAATGCATAAATCAATATTAAGCTCTTGGCCATGGGTATCAATTACCTTATCTTGGCTCAGTCTAGGAAGAACTTAGTCAGAAAATGTAACTTCTAAATACAGGGTTATGTGTGTTATCATCATCTGTGACAAAATCTAAAGTACCGGTAGTGGCAGAGCATTTATGGACTCGATTTAGCTTAGGAGTAAAAACCTTTGTCATTTGTGCAGAATCTAATTATGCTGTGAACTTCTTGCATCACAATTTAAACTATATGTGCGACTGTGGTTCCTCATGTTGAGAAAAGTTGAAAATAAATACAAATTAAATGGAGGAAACCTGCTAACTGTTATTTGAACACATGTAAATTATTCATACAAACCTTTTTCACAGTGATCCTGAGGTTTGATCACAATGCATGTCAATGTGCAACAAATTCAATGATGATGATGCCGTATTTTAAAGACCTAATACTTGTGTTTAAAAGTGAGTCACAAAGTGACAATTTTAAAACGCAATAAAGATCTGTAAGAAAAATCTGCCTTGTCGGGAATGTATATTGTGCAATATCCTTTCCAGGAATAGAAAAGGGGATTTTTTTTTAAAACAAATTACCTGTGTTAATGGCTTCTTTTAGGTCTTAATTGTACACTAACAAGGTTTTATAATTTGTATTTTTTTTTTGTAAAAGGAAAAACACACGTTTTTTATCGCAGAAAAAACTCTCTCTAGTTAACTTTAGTTTTCAAAGTCGACATTATACCATAAATACAGCCGGAAACTCTCGGACAAATTCGTAGTTAGCCGAAAAATATTCAACTGCTCCGAACAAAATATTGATTTTTCCCGGGAAAACATTAACATCGTTTTAACTTTTATAATCTAGATATAAGTTCGACAGACTATAAAATTGGTATAAAACTGAAATTCTAAAAAAAATATTGACATGTCATTGTTGACGAAATGTGGGCTTTTCCGTCCCACAAAAGTACCCACGGAAAGCACCTTTGTACTATTTTTAGACCTTCTTCAGAATCCGCATCTCATTATGTAAACAATAAATTTTTTTTGCAACACATTTTCTGCTAGTTTCATAGAAATAATCTAACATATATGCCTCAGCATAAAAGGTAAGATTTTCTTTGTAAAATTACTCAAATGATTTTCAAACGAATACGATAAATGGGTCTTTATCATGTTTATTGGTGCACTGCATCATTCTCTGCATCAACGTCGTTCTATAAGACGATCCATTCTCTTCCGATTAATCGTTAACATTGTTAAAACATTAAAAATGTCAAAAATTGCAAGATGACAGTGCGTAGTAAAATTTTCCTTTCGGTGTTTAAATTCTTGCAGTCGAATCCAAACATGTAGTTGATATACAAGGTATGCCACAATTATACATTCCTGTCCAGAATGGTGTTCTAAATTAAACATATTCTCATTTGTAGCCATGAATAGTTTTAATTACTTACAAGTCAAAACATGTAAAAACTTACATTCAAAGTATGAACATAAAAATGTTACTATTTTTCTATTTTTTATAAATTTTACTATTTTTGATTTAGATTACATATAAATAAAAAGATATATAGTTGTAGAGTGGTAAATTTATTGTCTGTATGTCACTGGAGATTCTTCAAATGTTAGAGTGGATAGACCACTTTTGAAGGATTCCAGGGATGATGCCATACCTATTGATTCAGGTAGATTATTTCAATCTGTTTTTGTTCAGGGAAAAAAAGAGTACTTATATACATCCTTGTTTGTTGATAATTGCCTGAATTTATGTTCCCCACGAGTACGCCTGTCAGATCTAGTTAACATGTCTTTTGGAACCTCTACTAACCCCCAATTAATTTTGAATTGTAAAGTTAATCTTGATTTTTTGCACCTACTTTCCAAACTTTCCCATTTTACTGTATGTAACATGTCTGTGACTGCCGCTGGAGATCTGTCTTTATAATTATTCAGTACATATCTTGCAGCCTTTCTTTTATTACATGGGCTACAAAGGGTACACAATATTTGTTACAATTATTCTTACTATTTATATTAAATCATTAAAAAACTCACAATTGGTTTTACTTCATAACTTACCTCTTTTCCAGTTAATTTTTTTCTATCTGATGATTGATAGTACAAGACAGTTATGATAAGGAAAAGACACAATGGCCAAGAAGTTCCCAATAGCAGTCAAATTAATTATAATGGTAAAGTATTAATTTATTTCTCACTATTATGTAATGAAAAGAAACACAACACAACATATACCAAAAATTCACATGAAAAGAACATACATAAAGGACAACTGGCAGGGAACAGTCTAGTTGAGAACATACATAAAGGACAACTGGCAGGGAACAGTCTATTTGACAGCACAGAGTAAAACTTGATTAATGGATCCTCCCTCTTCTTTTGTTACCCTACTTACACATACAGATATACAGAATGGGAGAAACATATACCTGCACATTCCATTTCCAAAAACCTATATAGCACATAAATGTAAATACAAAACACATTGTAAACTCATAAAGGATTAACTCATGGCAACCCAATTAAAATAAAACCTAGCTTTGAATTGCTCCCCCCTTGTTGCTACTAGTATATCGCTGCATTGTAAGCAACATAGCAAAAAGGGAGGGGGGGAGGCAAGTTAAAGATTTAATTGATTGGTCAGTTTAAATAACTGTAAATATTTATATTTTAGAAATATTAAATGGACTTAGCATGCCAGTAATAATGTATAATTAAAAGTCATTGAAATCATTTAGCCATTTGAATGCAACAACAGTCCCTGGCTGTGAATCCTATCTATGGGATCTTTCATCTGACAACGGCCTCTTAATTATTTCCGTATTGGGGAAACTATTAACATTTTTTGCTCCGACTCTGGCACCAAGTTTCGTTGAGTAATGAGAGACCCCTCAAAACCAGCAAAATCATTTCACTAATATCACATTAAATTTTCGGGGTGTCATGTCAGATAAAATTTTTCACAAATTTAGGAAAAACCGAAGGGTATTCAAGGAAACTCAGAAACACCCATAAAATAGTCCAGAAATGGGCTTTGCACAATCAGCTGAAAAATATCCAATACATTTAACCAACTATATAAATAAATTTATTTATCAATTCTGTATGAAACTGCTTTTTAAATGCAGCTCTAATATCTAAATTCCATTGAATAATAAATCCACTGTCCATGCTACAGCTCGGCGCAGCCAAATATCAAAAGAACTAATTTCCTCTCCCTCAGTCAAAGGTCATTTACAGAGCCGTTGTCAAATTGAAAACAAAATTTTCAATTTTCACACTTTTTACTGTATTTAATTTTTGTTCCCCATATTACGAGCAAATCTGCCAAGTTTCATCTCATTCCGAAATAAAATAAAGCCGTTTCAGCCTTTTTTATGAACAAACTTTAACGCTTTAAATTGTTCAACTCGACTCTTGATTTTAAAAAAAAATCAACAACTTTCATGTGTCATTATTTCTATAGCTGGATGATAAGTTTTCGCTTTCGCAACCTATATATATGTCATAATAAACCATAGGAAGGCTATATCTTTAAATAATATCAATACTGAATTCCAAAGTAATAAAATTTTTACCTTTTTAAGAAGAAAAATGGGCACATTACTTATCTTTTAGAACAAATTTTTACATGTACTCTCTAATTTTTGTATTAATTGTAAAATCAAACATTCTTAAACAGTACTCAATATATAAATCAAATAATTATGATTCAAAAATGGGTGTACATTTGTATTTACTAAAATTCAACTGATAACTAATAGGTTAATAGCAATATTTCCAAAGAAGTTTCTTAAAAAAAAAGATTTACACAGCCAGGTGTTTTGAAGTACCCTTTATGACATCATGCAAACTGTGACGTCATAATGCTATGAAGTTGTAACCATATATTGTAAACAAGTAAACATCAACACAAGAATTTGATTTAAATGGTGAAAGCAAAAAAAACATGTTTTTAAAATTAGTAACCGAGTGCATTTATTGTGTAGAATGGTCCATGGTTACCAAATGAAACCACTCCACCTACTTATATGTCACTTTTATATATATGCGCATATCCTGGCTTATTCCATCTACATGTGCACCCCCCCCCCCCCCCCACCCACACAAACAATGTATAAGCTTTCTTTGTAATCTCAGGAAGACATTTCTGTGATTGTATTTATAAAATAGGAATCAGATTATTATCTTCTAATTTTGTTCTTCAAATATGGATCAATTTCATATATTTTCAATAAAAGCTTCATTTTATAGTTTGTTTACATTCTTCAGTGCCTACAATTATCTCCCTTGGTTGACAAGGTTTTAACTTTATTTTGTTAATTGCTAAAAGGTAGAAATATGAATGTTGATTACAAGTGTTTCTCCTTGGTAAAATGAAGCATTTAAGGAAAAATGCTGGATTTAAATACATGTTGTAGAAATGGTCATGCAATCATAATTTGTTTGGGGGGAAAAGTGCGTGCTAGATTATGACCCGACTCTATCTGTTGCTACTGAATCAGTTTTTCAGACAAAAATTAATGATATAAATAAAATACAAACCATATTTTACTGGCTTTGCATGCTTTTTTGGTAAATAGTATCATAGATTTGGTTGAAAGCACATTTGTGAGCAATATCATACAGAACCTTATCTCGCAGATTTCCAGGGTGCATGCGCTATATTTTGCTGTTCTAAAGGGTTGAAGTGCTCACAGGTATTTTTTTTGTTGGTTATTTTCAAAGTAAAATTTATTTAGTTGCAATAGTGTTTAACCTTACTAAATTAATTTCGCTTCTGTTTTCCATTGAGTAATTTAGCTTTTTTTCTCAATTCTTTGTTGTTTCTGTCTACAAGGAAAAATCTGGCAAATTTATGCCATTTAAAGCCATGTAACTTACTGTTTAAAACCATAAATTTTAATGTTTTTGAGTAAAATTTAGATAGAAACATGTATTTTTTAATTGTTTACTGTTATCTGACAGAATAAAGTGAAAATTACAGCATTATAGCTGCAGTGGCTGAACTAATAACATCATTGACATACAAACTTTTAGACAACAAAGTAAAAAATCAACACTTCAAATTGACAACGGCCTCTTAATTATTTCCGTATTGGGGAAACTATTAACATTTTTTGCTCCGACTCGGGCACCAAGTTTCGTTGAGTAATGAGAGACCCCTCAAAACGAGCGAAATCATTTCACTAATATCACATTAAATTTTCGGGGTGTCATGTCAGATAAAATTTTTCGCAAATTTAGAAAAACCGAAGGGTATTCAAGGAAACTCAGAAACACCCATAAAATAGTCCAGAAATGGGCTTTGCACAATCAGCTGAAAAATATCCAATACATTTAACCAACTATATAAATAAATTTATTTATCAATTCTGTATGAAA
Organism: Limnoperna fortunei; assembly: GCA_944474755.1. Lineage (NCBI taxonomy): Eukaryota > Metazoa > Mollusca > Bivalvia > Mytilida > Modiolidae > Limnoperna > Limnoperna fortunei. The sequence continues at coordinate 60,840,858 of OX104122.1, read as the reverse complement.
CTGCTTTTTAAATGAAGCTCTAATATCTAAATTCCATTGAATAATAAATCCACTGTCCATGCTACAGCTCGGCACAGCCAAATATCAAAATAAGAACTAATTTCCTCTCCCTCAGTCAAAGGTCATTTACAGAGCCGTTTTCATCTGAGGTGTTAACACTTGACATTTGGTTTTCTATCTTTGTTAGGTTAAGCCATAGGTCTAAAAATTTAGTCCAGTGGTAGCTAATGATGAGTATGTGTCCATCCTCACCTGTCATTTGACTTTGACCTCAATTTTGCAGTCCAGTGACTACGTTTAAGTTAATGGTTAAGTCAGTTCCTCAGTTTAAATGCATTATATATTATGACAATATAATGCTATTTACATGTTGCTCATGAAGTTATTTATTTTCACTTCTGACACAGAATGCAGGCATGATATTTTTCTGTGTCCATCATTGTTATCAGAAATTTAAGGTCATTATAAATACATATTAATAGGGTATTTAACTTGTGTGTATTGCAGACCATTGTCGTTGAACAATAAACATGTATGTCTAATACTGTCATTGTTTACAACATAAAGAACCCAGTTCTTTAAAAAATAACAGAAAGTTGGATAGAAGGACTTTAAGGAATGTGTTTTTTAGCAAATAAGTGTTGGTATATTTATGAAATCAGTATTTTTGGTGTGATATTTTATAAGTTAGAACTCCATTTCTTTCATTAAAATCTTAAGAATAGAGGAAATCCCGGCATATTGGATTAACTGTGAAATATACAAACCATAAGATTCATATGAAAAGGGGAATAAGTAACAAACTATTGTCTCTTGTATCATGGGGTTTGAGGTTTTAAATAAGGATGAAACAAGGGATCTGTTTTAAGTTGAGTGTTAGTTGTTTTGAGTATGTATCAGTGACATGTGAAAGAAAATTATTTTGATTAATGTTGAGTCATTTAATATAAAAAACAACAGTTTGTATTCAATAATGGTCATGTTTCTATTGGGATGTCAGTTTGTATTCAATAATGTTCATGTTTCTATGGGGACGACAGTTTGTATTCAATATATGTTCATGTTTCTATGGGGACAACAGTTTGTATTCAATAATGTTCATGACGACAGTTTTATATTCAATAATGTTCATGTTTCTATGGGGACAACAGTTTGTATTCAATGAAGTTTGTATTTAATAATGTTCATGTTTCTATGGGGAAGACAGTTTGTATTCAATAATGTTCATGTTTCTATGGGGAAGACAGTTTGTATTCAATAATGTTCATGTTTCTATGGGGAAGACAGTTTGTATTCAATAATGTTCATGTTTCTATGGGGAAGACAGTTTGTATTCAATAATATTCATGTTTCTATGGGGAAGACAGTTTGTATTCAATAATGTTCATGTTTCTATGGGGAAGACAGTTTGTATTCAATAATGTTCATGTTTCTATGGGGAAGACAGTTTGTATTCAATAATGTTCATGTTTCTATGGGGAAGACAGTTTGTATTCAATATATGTTCATGTTTCTATGGGGAAGACAGTTTGTATTCAATAATGTTCATGTTTCTATGGGGAAGACAGTTTGTATTCAATAATGTTCATGTTTCTATGGGGAAGACAGTTTGTATTCAATAATGTTCATGTTTCTATGGGGACGACAGTTTGTATTCAATATATGTTCATGTTTCTATGGGGACAACAGTTTGTATTCAATAATGTTCATGACGACAGTTTTATATTCAATAATGTTCATGTTTCTATGGGGACGATAGTTTGTATTCAATGAAGTTTGTATTTAATAATGTTCATGTTTCTATGGGGACGACAGTTTGTATTCAATAATGTTCATGTTTCTATGGGGAAGACAGTTTGTATTCAATAATGTTCATGTTTCTACGGGGAAGACAGTTTGTATTCAATAATATTCATGTTTCTATGGGGGTTTTGTATTTATTAATTTGTTTGTGTTATATAAAACCTTCATATTTTGCCATATTTTTGCTGCATCATGCTAAGCATTGTAGTTTAAACTGCAACTGATTTATTAGGGTTCATACCATTAAAAATACAAATTTTAACTATGGTGGAAGTACAGTATTCATGGGAATTCTTATAACTTGTCAGTAAAGTGTTCTACCGAAACAAATGCTTGGGTTTGTTTGAATGGGGTTTAACGCCACTTTCAGCAATTTTCCAGCTATATCATGGCATCCAAATGTTTGGAATAGGACCCTATAATAACCCCTGACCTTTGGCAGGATCCATGTCAAGGTTAGAGTGGAGCACAACTGCAGTAAGGCTGGAACTGACAACCCCAAAGAAGATGAATGTTGTCAAGTAGCAGGTACCAGTACAGGTCTTTTTTACAGATTCAGTGGGAAGTAGTATTACTCCTGTAATACATGATGTATGTTGGCATAAATGTATTGGTCTCCACAAGATAACTGATTGCTTCTTTGATGGTAGTTAAATTTCAGTTTCTTTCCTCGTAACTGCACTATACGATTAAAAAATGTGCAAGAGATGAGCATGCTGATGAGATAAGTTTACTATTTATTGCCTAAGGATTTGTTAAAGATCCTAATTACTGTGCCATTGCTAAAAGTGACACACTGAAAGTTAGTTAAATTAAGAATCATAAAGTGATCTTATGGGAGCAATGATGTATATAATACATATTTTCAAATGATATTCTTTGTAATGTTTCAAATCCTAATTTCTAGTTAGCCATTTATTGTACTGCCACACATATACATGTAATCTTAAGATAATTCATTTTCAGTTTGTAATTGGAGTTAATGGTGATTGTAGGAAAGGCCAAGTAGAAAGAAAAGATATAAACAATCCTACAAGATTAATATGTTGTGAACCTGCAGTGTGTAAAGAGAGTAAGGACATTTAGTTACTTTTGATTGAAGGCTAAATCATCCAACCGTTGGGCATTTGTTATCAACTGTACTTCACATGTGGTGGCAATTTTGTGGTTGAATATGGGCAAATTGTTGAAAAAAAAAGACAATTGTTTAAAACAAAATTAACTTATATGTGCATTTATTTGTTGTAATTTGTTTGCTGGTTTACTATTTAATTCAACTGTTTTAGCTTGTGCATATAACATGAGTAATAAAGGCCCAGTTAAGACTTCAAAGGACATACTATAGTATAGCCATGTTTGTGGTTACATTTTGCTTTCTGCAGTTTTAAATGGCAATTTTTGCACCTTACTTGTACATTTTAACTGTAATGCCCAAGACAAATTGTGTTTGTTCCATTATACCTCATCCTCCCAAGTGGTTCAGACTCCATGTTTGTGGAATCCCTGCTGTGGATGAATTGACTATAAATATGGTCTAATCACATTTGTAATAAACTAAATTTTATCACAAGGCTACCTTGCTATTTAACACAGAATGCTACAATCATCAGATACCTTGCTATTTAACACAGAATGATCCTCAGATACCTTTCTATTAAACACAGAATGTTTTTAATCCCCAGATACCTGTTCTGCTTCATTGTTTTTTTTACAAAATTACCACCCATGGACTTAAAGAACACTTGTTTAACACAGAATACTACAAGCCCAACATACTTTACTATTTAACACAGTATGCCACAAGCACCAGATACCAGAATATTTAACTCCATATGCCACAAGCACCAGATACGAGAATATTTAACACAGAATGCCACAAGCCCCTATTTTACACAGGCTGTATTTTAAAAGGGGAGAGTTGTATTTTCTGTCATTTGTTTCCATTGATTTTTGGTTGGGTCAATCTGGCATGGAACACTATTTCAGTTTAAAGTTGATATGTCACCCAAACAACTTTGGAACCCATTGAAAACAATAGTAGCTTGGCCTGTATCATTATGTATTCTGGTTTGTCACAGGTCAGCAGTTTGTACTATGTACAGTCAATGATGGCTCAGATATTTGTGTGAATTGTCCCACCGGACACTACACTAATGACATAATAAAGACATCAGATTGGCCCGAACAGATTGATATTTGTGTCAAGAAACCCACGTGCAGTGAAAGTAAGTTTATTTCAGATATTCACTTGATTTTATTGATATGACTCTTGAAATTCTATACCAGACCACCTTATTATTTTAGATGCCAGACAACAATATTAGAAATAATTTCTTAGAGCTATGTAGATTATAATTAAGTTTGTTCTGCTAGTTCTTATAATAATTACTGTTTCAGCCATTCACCAAGTGCACTTAACTTATAATTCTCTTCATGCTGTAATTTATTTATATTGAGTGCTTTTTGATTGGATAAAAACACTTAAATTATGTCATAATTTATGTATCAATATTTCCTCTGAGCTGACTACTTTCAGTAACCAAGGTAAACATAAACAAGATGGCGTCCTCCTAGCGTATCGTAACTTGAGGGTGAAGGGACAATGTTTTGTCTGTCTTCCTTTGGTACTATGTTTTGCACATTCCTACCCTTTTCGGCCTCGGTACATTTTGAGGTCTAGATGGGTTTCGGTAACTATTTTGCTGCTTCAAAAATCGCAACGATTATTTCAGAGAATTATAAGGATTAAACAATGTGTTTTAGGAAATTATCAATGTGTAAACTCTGGCGACTCCCTCAAAAACTTGCCATAAAGTCCTTCTGACTTTATTTAATTTGTGAGTGAGTCGCCGGAGTTTACACATTGATAATTTCCTAAATCAATGTGTAAACTCTGGTGACTCCCTCAAAAACTTGCCATAAAGTCCTGACTTTATTTAGTTTGTGAGTGAGTCGCCGGAGTTTACACATTGATAATTTCCTAAAACCCAGTGTTTAATCCTATAATAGCCCAGCATTGACATTTCTTTTGTTTTCTAATGAATTTCCTCAATAGAAATCTCAACTTCTTCTTTGCAGTTGACACCATCAAGGTTGATGGCCAGTGCTTTTGTAATAAACTGAAAGGTTACTATGGTACTGATACAAACAACTGTCGTCTGGACAATAAAAATTGTAAAGAAGCTGGTCGTGAACTCAATAATGATGGTAACTATAATTTTGTTATTACAGTCAGCTGATCAAAGTGATCTTGAAACCCTCTGAATTTTTAAATTCTTCTGAAAATTTAACATTTAATTAGCCTGTTTCGTCTGACCTCCTATGTAAATTTGTAACATTACAACAGATCTTACATCTCAGAATCCGCTGTACAATTTCCCATTATACTTCTTTGGTGCTTTACACTAACTTTGCACTGGTTGGAGATTTAATGTAGCTGCAAGGAACAATAATGTGTTCTGATTGGCTGACATTAAAAATCTGGGTTTTCAGAAACTACAAACTTTATGTTTACACAAATGTTCCTAAGATGGTCTTCTACTAAGCTTGTAATTTTGGTACATACATGTATCAAAAAGATTGGTTGAACCCTGGAACTTAAAAATATTCAAAAAAGTGTCTTCTGAAAAGTTTGTGGCCAAAGTTAGCTTGCCTCCAACCTTAATTGACAAGGATTGTCAGTTTTCTGCAGAAGGTAGGGGTTTTCACCAGGCTCTCCAGCTTCCTCCAAAATGACACCTGGGTAACATGATACATGGATTGGTTAGGATCTAGGGATGTAACCTGATATGATCCAAGTCCTGTCTCAGGTCAAGGTACTGATAGCTATTACTATAATGTTACAATCTACTACCTCAATTGTAGAGTACATCATTTTAGTGCAGAGCAATTCATAGATCGCCAATGTAATTGTGAATCATTACAACTCGGTTAGGAAGTTATCGGTGTTGTTTTGACAGTCCATGAAGTCTCATGATCATCATGATTTATGTGGTAAATTTTTCATTTATCTTAACTTAATATAAACATAGCTGTCTCACTTTGACAAACTCTGGGTCCTGTGTAGGGTTCTCTGATTCTGACCTGTACCGTGCGTCCAAAGGGGATAGTGGGGTAGTGGACTGCAGACCATTGTGGGCATCATGTCTGGGGAGTGTCACATTCCTTGCATGATAAGGATTCCTTTCATAGTTTCAAAAAAGCATGGACCCTTTGTAAACTGTACAGGCAGAACCTTTAGTTCCTCCCCAATGTTCCAAACTACTGCAGTAGCAGTTATTATTTTGTGGCCTTTGGACCAAAGGACTGCTACTGCAATGGTAATCCCAGAATTGATATATTGGTGTTAACTACTGCTCACTGCACATTAAGCAACAAAACTGAACCTGGTCCTGTATTACATATGACATACTTTATTGTTTTCTCATTACAGGGGATTGTGTTGAATGTGAAGAAGAATTTTTTAAACAGGAAGATGGAGCATATGGAATATGCCTTCCTAAAACTAAGTTAGCTCAGTTTATATTATTACTATCTACTGTTTTGTGAGCTTTAAATAAACCTTTATAATAAGTAAAGAAAATTAATTGAAATTATTAAATAGGGAAAATATATCTTTTCTTCTAGAACAGTACAAGTTGTTAAGGAAAAATATTTTACTTTCCAATATGATCATAGATATGTCTGTTTAAAAGTATCTTGAGGGAACTGCATTATGTATGTTTACCTTCTTGAAATAACAGGCAGATTTTGACCTCTTTAATATAAATTTTAATGTTTTATGGTGTTTGAACCATCTGTATAAAGTACATATTTCATATCTTAAGGTATCCGACCCATAATTGAAGTTACAGTTTAATTAATTACAGCTGTGTTAAATAAATTGATTACTAATTTAAGATACAGAATATATATGTTGAGTCAATGTTAACAGAAAAGTAGTTTTGAGTAAAATTTCAATAGGTGCTAATGTAGTATTTCGGATGTTTATGGAACATTACCGAGGTCTGCTTCATGAAAATCAATGGACATCCCAGACTACAGCTATGATCACATGGTCCGGATACCTTAAGAACTTTTTTTTTAATGTGTAACTTAAGAACATACAAATATCTAACATTTCAGAAATAATAATATTAGTAAGGTAAGTTGAGCCAAGGGAGACAACTAACATAACGCGTATGCTTAACTAATATTAGTAATACATGTAGCTACTGATTTATCTCCCTTTGTCAGTATTAACATGAACTACTATAATTAAAACTTGTATGATCTAGAACCTATTTATAGCATGACATGATTGGGATGTAACATTGACATTGAGTTGACCTTATATTCAACCCTTCTATAAATTTAACAAGGTTAAGCCGAAATATGGTATATGGCAAGAAAATATTTAGTTCATTTTGTCTAAATATGAAACAAATAGATTTGCTTTTTGTACTGGTCTTTTTAACTGCATTCAGCTATTTATCAACTTTATCATTGCCAAGTAAATAAAATTTGTATTTATTTTTGATGTTAATAGAAAATTCATACTGTATGCTACATACAATCGAATTACAGTTATATCTTCACTTGGCTCCCCTCTGTATTCTGTTGTCGCCATAACAATAGCAAAAGGGAGGGCCACATGAAGATATAATTTTAATTAGATTGTGCTACATGAGACATAGCTTATTGGAAAATCTATAGAACATTAAGGTTAAGAAATTGTTTAATATAACATTTTCTTGCCAAACAGAAGAAACAAATTGTACAAATTAAATGCTATACATTTGAAGGTTTCTGCTGGCAACCATGTTTTATTTCCTGGTATTCCATGTAATCTACTTTTCTCCAATTTATAACAGATAAATAAAGCCACACTTCAATCAATCTTTTTTTTTAGGTTTAAGAATTCTGTCTGCCTTTTTTCTCATTTATCAGCTACTGATCACACTGGCTTAAATGTTCAAATGAAGCAGCAGGCATTATAGTCTTTATCTTAGCCATTTTTTTGCCTTTGCTGCAATTTTATATCATGTACATAACTTTACAGCTTATGTTTAAATTAAAGTTAGATGAATGTTCAAATGTAATGATTAAAGTAATATATATATAATATGTCTAAAGGAAGCTACCAACCAGCACACTAACTAAGTATCGGATCGCCAACATGACAATACAGCATAAACAATAAAATAATATATAAGTCTATAGGATTATGCAACAATACAAATAGAGATGTTTCTACTATAAAATGATATATATCAATAAATACGACAAAAATTGGTCGAAAATTTTGTGATATTTATTAATATATTTATTGTATAGTAGAAACATCTCTATTTGTATTGTTGCATAATCCTGTAGACTTATATATATATATATATATGTATAGAATTACATTTGTTTACATTACACTGTATACGGTTAAGTTTTTACTAGTTTTCATTTTATGAAATCTGCATGTACATATGTAAGCATCAAATTGGTCTGGACAGACCAATATTTCTAGGCAATTTATTATGTTGTTACTTATTTTCATAGTTAAAAGAGTCCATGTCTAATAAATCTAGTCCAGGGATAAATGTTTCTTGTAAATGTAGTCTGAAACCACAAATATAAGGAACTTAAGTCGGTGATTACTAAACTTCCTATAGTTACATTTATTTCTGAATTATTTTACTACCAGACTTGTTTTACTATTACACATGCCCTACGTATAGATTTCTAAGAACACATTTTTTACCTAACTACTATTATACTTGGCCAAATAAACACAAACTCTATACTATTATGAAGGCTTCAAGCAAATCTCTCACATTAAGACTATGCAATTATTTAAAAGCAGCATGGAAATTTAGATCACACATTATTCCATGACGAATTGTTTGTTTCTCTGCTGACTGATTGTTTATTTTATATTGTTATATTGTCCAAATTGTATATATATTTATTTGTTTGCCATAGCATGTTCTTGCTTTTTTGCAAATAAACTATTCATTCATTCATTCATTCATTCATTCATTCATTCATTCATTCATTCATTCATTCATTCATTACACAGGTATATATAATGCATGTCAAAATTTTTAATGAAAATGTGAGTGTATTTTTCCTCTATGTATTACTGGTGATCATTTGTGGAGGGTATTCATTTTTCAGATGTGCGCCTCATTTAATACAGGCACATCCAGGGTCTTCCAAAGCTGATAGGACCTGTCGTGAGAGGACACCTCACGACCCACCACCACCAACTACACCACCAACAACCGATCGTACAGACAAAGGTAATGTCTCACTGATTAGTTGTCAAATGTTCTGGTAACGTTGTGTACTTGTACTATAACTGACATAAACCCAGATCATTGGACATGGAAAAAATATTACTTGGTATTGGGACATTAAAAAACCAAAACAACTTCAAAATTAAATAAATCTTTCAAAGACAATGCAACATAAATACAACATGACCAACAATTCAATGCAAATGAAACATGAGTAAAACACACGACCCACAGTACAACATAGTAAATAATATATATAGAAGTCATTTATTTTACAGACTAAAGGTCTTGAATTTTTTTACTGGAATAAGTTCATTACTATTTTTAAATTACGTAACTAGACCTATATTACACATAGACTTCAAAATATAGCTCTGGTCCCAGATCAAATTAAGATTTTCTTTAAATCCATAATTTTATTTATTTAGGATCTAACGGCACAAGAACAGATGGCGGTAGAGATGGTCTAGATCACATGTATATCTGGTAAGTAGCATCTAACAGCACAAGAACAGATGGCAGTAGAGACGGTCTAGATCACATGTATATCTGGTAAGTAGGATCTAACAACGCAAGAACAGATGGCGGTAGAAACGGTCTAGATCACATGTATATCTGGTAAGTAGGATCTAACAACGCAAGAACAGATGGCGGTAGAGATGGTCTAGATCACATGTATATCTGGTAATTAGGATCTGACGGCACAAGAACAGAGACAGTCTAGATCACATGTATATCTGGTAAGACTTTTGTTTATTTGTTTGTTTGAATGTTGTTTAATGTCACTTTCAGCAATTTTCAGCTATACCATGGTGTCCAGTTTTTATTGGGGGAGGAAGCTGGAGTATCCAGAGAAAACCCCTGACCTTCGGTAGGAGAACTGGCAATCCTTGTCAATTAAGGTAAAGCTTTAGTAATTTCCAGTAGAGTAAAGTTAAATATACAATATACAGAAGCATTTTCATACACGAACAGTTATTACTAAATTATGTATGTGTTATTAAACAAATATAGTTATACTAAATACACATCCTGTATAAATACCTAAATAGATAGCATCTGTTAAAACTACTGCACGTTATTTCTAATCACTAAATATATACATGTTCATACATAACATCAGCGCTAAGCATTTCGCCCCTTTTTCGCATTATATACAATTCTAATATGACGTCCTTATACGCCTTTAGAACACATTTTGGTTCTAATAAGCATAGAGCCAGATATGACGTCACAATAAGAATTCCCACGTCATATAAGCTCTACTGAAAAATTCAAACTGGAAAAATGCAATTTTGTTAAGATTTCTCAATATTTTTGTGCTTAAAAGGTAGGTATATTCATTAAATATATGTTTATGTCAATATAATTTGCTATTTGCTTTAAAATACTGTTTTGGGAGATATCTTATTAGTTTAAAAAAAATATATTACCATTGAATGCATCCTCTTAGAGCCGCTTTGAAATTTTCAAACATTTGTTAGACATATTAGAATCGAAATAGATTATTGCGATTAGACTCTATGGGAATTAGAACATGGTCAGAACTTATATTTGTCTTCATTTTATTCCTAGCTATCGCTCTGTATGAAATCTTGACAAATATAAGGTCTGACCATGTTCTAATTTGCATAGAGCCGGCTTACAATAACCTATTTCTTAAAATAAACTTCATATTTTTAGTGAAGGTGTGTCCATCCATCTGTTCGTCCCTTACACTTTCTCTTATGTGCAACTACTCCTATACTACTGAATGGAATTTGATAAACCTTTCATAGAATCTTTGTCACATAGTCCAATTGTGCACCTGATATTTAACATTTTGATAAGATTTTTTGGGATGTTTTGAAAATTGGGAAGCTGGAGGTATCAATTAGTGAGCTTTTCACAGTTTTTCTTGTTTTACTATTGTGTTTAGCGTTAACTTTAAAATACATATTATACTGAAAGAAGGAAGAAAAATGCTCAAAAGTATAAATATAGTGATAATATGATTGTATTAGACTTTTACTAATCACCTTTTAGTAGTATGATAGGCAGACAGCTAATCTCAAGTACGCATGGTTATTTATTAATACAAAAACCCAATAGGATGTCCTTTGAAGAAAAACAAAGTTCTCATAAACTTCAATTCATTGTTTGAATTATTATACCCCCTGCAGCTTGTTTGTGGGCGGGGGAGATGTGGGAATCACCATGTCAGTCTGTCCATCTGTCCACATCCCTTGTAAGCCCAACTCCTCCTGAACCACTCTAAGGAAATTTAATGAAACTTAGCATAAAGGAAGAACATTATTTATATGTAGATGTTCATGAATGATTTTTATTGACCTCGGATATCATTAAGGGGAGATAATTGGACTTGAAAGCAAAGCAGGGGGTATCGCTTTGTGAACGTGCTCACAGTCCATGCTTGTTTATTCATTTGTACATTAGCAGATGTTATCTCGATTTCATTGCTTATTGTGTTTATTTATTTATTTGTAGGTTTGCAGGCGTTATCTCGATTTCATTGCTCATTGTGTTAATTTTTTTATTTGTAGGTTTGCAGGCGTTATCTCGATTTCGTTGCTCATTGTGTTTATTTATTTTTTTTGTACGTTAGCAGGTGTTATCTCGATTTCATTGCTCATTGTGTTTATTTTTTTATTTGTAGGTTAGCAGGCGTTATCTCGATTTCATTGCTCATTGTGTTTATTTTTTTATTTGTAGGTTAGCAGGCATTATCTCGATTTCATTGCTCATAGTGGTTTTTTTTTTTATTTGTAGGTTAGTAGGCGTTATCTCGATTTCGTTGCTCATTGTGTTTATTTTTTTTTTTTTGTACGTTAGCAGGTGTTATCTCGATTTCATTGCTCATTGTGTTTATTTATTTATTTGTAGGTTTGCAGGCGTTATCTCGATTTCATTGCTCATTGTGTTTATTTTTTTATTTGTAGGTTTGCAGGCGTTATCTCGATTTAGTTGCTCATTGTGTTTATTTATTTTTTTTTGTACATTAGCAGGTGTTATCTCGATTTCATTGCTCATTGTGTTTATTTTTTTATTTGTAGGTTAGCAGGCGTTATCTCGATTTCATTGCTCATTGTGTTTATTTTTTTATTTGTAGGTTAGCAGGTGTTATCTCGATTTCATTGCTCATTGTGTTTATTTTTTTATTTGTAGGTTAGCAGGCGTTATCTCGATTTCATTGCTCATAGAGGTTTTTTTTTTTATTTGTAGGTTAGCAGGCGTTATCTCGATTTTGTTGCTCATTGTGTTTATTTTTTTTTTTTGTACCTTAGCAGGTGTTATCTCGATTTCATTGGTCATTGTGTTTATTTTTTTATTTGTAGGTTAGCAGGCGTTATCTCGATTTCATTGCTGATAGTGGTTTTTTTTTTATTTGTAGGTTAGCAGGCGTTATCTCGATTTTGTTGCTCATTGTGTTTATTTATTTTTTTTGTATGTTAGCAGGCGTTATCTCGATTTCATTGCTCATTGTGTTAATTTTTTTATTTGTAGTTTAGCAGGCGTTATCTCGATTTTCGTTGCTGATTGTGTTTATTTATTTATTTGTAGGTTTGCAGGCGTTATCTCGATTTCATTGCTCATTGTGTTTATTTTTTTATTTGTACATTAGCAGGTGTTATCTCAATTTCATTGCTCATTGTGTTTATTTTTTTATTTGTAGGTTAGCAGGCATTATCTCGATTTTCGTTGCTCATTGTGATTATTTATTTATTTGTAGGTTAGCAGGTGTTATCTCGATTTCATTGCTCATTGTGTTAATTTTTTTATTTGTAAGTTAGCAGGTGTTATCTCAATTTCGTTGCTGATTGTATTGATTTGTTTATTTGTAGGTTAGCAGGAGTTATCTCGGTTTCGTTGCTCATTGTGTTTATGTCAGCTATTTTGATTTATGTGTTCAGAAAGAAATGGTGCTGTGCTGCTTTCCTGAAACTGTTTAAAGGTTAGTAAATTGTGTTCAGTTAAATTTGTTAAAGGTCCTTTAAATGTTATCTTGTGTAAATTAAACATGAAAACTGAAAACCTTTCTATTATGAACACAAATTTTTACCAAACACAGTAAGCAGTTTTTCATTTGTCAGACAAAAATCGTAGAAACAGTGTAACTTTTAATACAGTCTCTTATGGGACTGAAATTTGTTCAGTCTGGTTTTGCTGTATTTGGTAGTCTTGTACGTGATATTTGTCATCCTTGGTGTAAAACATTTCTTTTATACTTCAGTTATTAAAAATGACCATCGCTTGGTATTGAGATATGTCAAAGTAAGATGAACATAAATATTGTAAATTCCAATTGGTGTTTTATGCCACTCTTATCAATTATTCAGGTATATCATGGTTTCCAATTTTTTTGGTGCCTAATGGAAGGGAATGTATTGTAATTATACAAAGTTGAAGTATATGTCTTTTTCATTTTAGTTGGCAGACGATATGCTCCTGTGCCACCAGTTGAAAATGCGAGTGATAGGGGGCACTCAGTAACTCGTAACTCATGTGACGAGGATCATGAACTAACAAGTATGACTAATCTTGACTTGAGCCTTGACAGTAGCAAATCTAGCTCAAATTCATCTAAAGACCATGAGGCAACATGTGCTAAAAAAAGGATCACTGAGGTGATTGTAGAACTGGATGAAAATGAAACCAGTGCTAAGACCATTGCTATGGAGCCAAAAGCAGGAGAAGAAACGATTGTGAAGTCAGTCTCTGGAGAGATCGATGGTGGGAAGACAAATCGAGCAGCAGATTTAGATTCTACAAGTTTGAAAGTGAGGCTGGATGAAAAAGATCCAGGTAAAAGTCAAAACAGGAAAACATTTGATACTGAAACTACTTTTGTAAAGACACTTTCAGGTGAAACTCCAGCGTGGACTTTTGCTTCCAAGGAAAGTGATCCTAACAGTACAAAGACCAAGAGAAATTTACCCAGAGAATCCAGCAATGACAGCATTACATTTGTCAAGAAAAGTACACCATATGTGGAACAGGATTTTAGCATTACCAAAGTAAAACAAATGAATGAAAGTGAAACTAGACCTAAAAGGTTTGGAGAAAGTGAAAGTAGAATGCCAAAGAGTTCTCCCAAAGAGAAAGGTTTCCTTGACAAATGTAAGAAAGGACAATCGGTTGACCTACATTGGCCAAAATTCAGACAGAAAAGTATGCAAGAGACAAGTTTCAGCTTGCCTTCAACTCCTAAGAAATCAAACGTGTTTGGTGCTACATCAAAAGACTCAGATAGGCCTACTTTAAAAGGTGAGTTCAACCACAGTATTTGCGGTAAATATTGGAAGATTTAATTACAGTTTCTGATAGTGCATCTATGACTTATAGGATAATTAATTGGGCGCATCTGTTCCGCGCATGAGTTTAATCTGATGCTTTATGCGGCACGAGTGTTTTGGATATTCACAATGCCCAATTGATTATCCTATTTACTATATAGATCATGATTGTTTTTTCGTAAAATTTTAATGCTTAATCCTAAATTTTATGAACAGCGGATGAATATCTGTGTAGTACAAAACCAACTGCAACTTTGGCGGGAAAAAACCCGAGAGTGAAAATAAACAATAATTTTCACATGTGATTTATCGTGATTTCTGTCACTCGGAAAATGGGATATTTCATCTCTATCTATATAATAAACCTAATTTGTTTAATTTTGAACATGTGTACAAATACGCTGCATTTAAGTTACCGTCAGATCTGTTGGATGGAAATAAGTTGTAAAAATTACTTTTCATTTTTTTACCTCTCATAATTATATTTCTTAATAAAATATTTGGGACTATTTCTTTGTAGCAAGGTTAGCAGCCAAATGTATTACAGTGTCATCTGCTTACAAATGTCAACCCAATGAGCGAAACTAATAAATGGTCACAGAAATATTTTATTTCTACGTTTGCTTGTTAAAATGGTGTTTAATGCCACTTTTAGCAATGTTTTAGCTATATCATGGCATCCAGCTTTGGTTGGGGAGGAAGCCTGACTACCTGGAGAAACCCCACCTATGGTAGGAAAACTGCCAAGAGTCCAGCATACCCTGCCCACAGTGAGACTCCAACCCCCAACGACACAAAAATAACAATGTGATACAATTTATTATTTAGTTCTATTCATGAATAAAAATTTAATTATTTTTAAAAATGTTGCTTTTCTTCAGTTGAGCCATTCTCCAGAAGACAGTCACCTAGAAATTCACAGATAGAGAGTGAAAGTGACATGGCCTCAGCTGCAATTGACGACAGCTTCAGAACAGTACCAATGGATATATCTGAGCCATTGTTCAGTGACAGTCTTGGTTTTTACAGCTGCGATGATGAAGGACTTGGTCCATTAAATATGCGACAATTGCAGCAAAGACATAACAATAGAGCCACTCTACCAGCTGATGCATTTGTTACTGAGGCTGAAATAGGAAATGGAAGAGATAGTAATGGGCGTGTTCGGTCCATGCCGATCATTTCTCAGGAAGAGACAGATAATGGAAGGCAATCCTATTGGCAGCAGCTGGTCCTGCATGGTGTGGACACAACAGAAAGGTCAAAGGATGAAGGTCATCATAATATCATCACCCCATCCGTCCATTTGTCCCAGAGACAAAATGCAATAACTCATACCTCACAAAGTAATGAAGAAGTCCAGACAAGCAGGGCAGACTTATCCCGGCAATCTGCAGTTCTTGACAGTAGTGAACAGATATCATTTGATCCTCTTAGTACTCTAGATGCTAGTTCCATTATGAATGAGACTCAGGAATCCATTGCCCCTTCAAACCCATTGATAAGCATTCCAAGACCACATGAAGTGTTACCGCCCCCTGAGCCCATATTTGATGATACAGTAATGGCAGGGCCATCATCTAGCAGTAGTGAAGAGGCCATCAGTGAAGGGGCTGCTAGTGAAGGATCATCAAATAGTGTTGTCATGCCTCTATTGGAGGTAAGGATCTTTTCTTGTTTTTATTGTACATCTTAATCTTTTTTTTCTTCAAAAATCTTCTTTTCCTTATAAGCAAGTCAACTACTGGGTAATGAAACCATACTTCCTGTTGTTTACTATCAAACTCTGCCCTCCAATCCATATTGCGGGGCCTCTGTAGCTGAGTGGTCAAGGTAGTTTGTCTACTATTGATCACGTGGTCTGTCAACACTGAGTTTGCGGGTTCGAGTCTCACTGCGGGCAGGGTGTACTAGACTCCAATCTTAATTGACAAGGATTGCCAGTTTCCCTACCGAAGGTCGACGGTTATCTTCGGGTACTCCGGCTTCCTTCCCCAATAAAAACTGGACGCTATGATATCGCTGAAAAATTGCTGAAGGTGGCGTTAAACATTCAAACAAACAAACAAAAAACCAACCCATATTGCTGCTGTTACTTTAAATAGAACATAGAACTAAAATGTTTGTTTGAGTAAGGTTATTGCCATTTTAAGCATTTATGTACTGGTGAAAATATATCATTAGGTTTTGTTGAGGAGGGGGGGGGGGGTGGAAGCTGGAGTGTACTGTGAAAACCCTCAACTTTTGGAAGGTAAACTGTCAATTTTTGTCTGGGTACTCTGTCCCAATCCAACCAATTCCCATTAAGGTAGCAGGTCAACACAATTCATAAACTTATGATTAGGTTGCAGTAGAAATGATTTCATAAATAGCTTTATTACTGCTGTAAACATTGAAAAGACACAGATCATTCACAAGGAGCTTTATTTTAAGGGTTCAACTAGTACAGGAAGTGGCAGCTCAAGGAAGAGGACATTGTCACGAAGTTTGTCAATGGAGGAAGAAAACAAAGGTATATGACTGGAACTATTTAAATGTATTTTTTTATACGAGAGTCTGGGTGTATAGTGGTTTTCATGTCCTTTTTCCATCTGTTTATTCAGCCAAATTTGATTTCTGGATGATAATTAAAAAACTTGCATCCGATACAATTGAAACTATTGGATATTGTTTCATATTTAGTGGGTAAGAAGCCTATTGATGCTGCAGGAATTTGTCACAGATCAAGGACAGTCTATAAAAAACAGAATTTTTTACAAACAATATTATTGATACCACTTGATAGTGTGAAACAAATATTTCTTGTCACTAGTGAATATGTGGTTCTCATCTGTTGATTGGTGTAAAATAATAACATCTTGAACAAAAGTAAAAAGGATGTAATAAACAAAACAACTTTTATTTACCCATAATTCAAGTAATGACCATAAAATTTCAGTTGGTAGAATTTGTACTTAATTTCACAAATTTAAAACTTTTTAATATTAAAGAAACATAGTCTTACATTGGTGTTCTTCGATTATTGGATTTCTTCAATCTCGATAGTTGTATTATTGAATTTAAAGTCCTTGCCAAGGCTCTGGCTTAAAATTTCATAATTTAACTATCTTGATTGGAGAAATCTGATAATCCATTCATACCAATGTAAGATCCTATATTTTCCTGCCAACTTGCTGTTGGAACATATATTTTTGCTGGTTATTTCTTTGTCTGTTACATAATATAGAAAAATCACAAATGTTTCTATATTAGCACAAATAAATGGACAAACCCATGGACTGCGGCAGTGGACAGACCCACCTACTGCGGCAGTGGACAGACAGACCCACTGTGGGATATACACAGTGCCTTTCAATGCTTCTTTAGATGTGATAAAACTAATTAATGCTTACTTTTTTCAGACTCATCAAGTTCCACTGAAAAATCCATGGGATAAAACACAGAGAAGATGTGCTATCAGTAGACTGGATTAAATGTCTTCCACTCACCTATAGGTTTAACCATCAAAGCTCATTATCAACATTTTGGATATATTTGAAAAATCTGTTGCATTTGTTCTTTGTTGTCAGTATTCAATCTCATTTTTTTGGAGAAGAATTTTTCAAGTTTCATGCAATCCCATCATTCCTTAGAGTTTGATTTATCTGTTTGTTAACTAGATTATATTTTTAATTTTAAATATTTGAATTTACTGCAATGAATTTTTTAATAGAGGATGCTTCATAAAAATGTCAGCTTACAAAGTGCTACAGCTTTTAATGATAAATAGAGTTTTTGCAGCTTTTTAATGTAATTTCTAACTTGTGAGATCTCATTATTATTACTGTGGCAATGGTGGATCTATGGTAGATGGATGAATAAAAGAAAGCTTTAATTTTGAAGACAGAAGGTGCAATATATGAATTTGTATTTGTATAAACATGTAAATGTGTACAATTTTATATCCTTACCTTTTTTAATGCTCCAGTTATTTGGATTCAATTGTCATGTACTTGTATATGTATAATATCTGTAGATCTTTAACAAGAAGTGCAGTTGTCTCCCCTGTATGCACAGATTGCTGTCACAGTGTTTATCAAAAGCTATATATTACCTTATTTCATTAATTCATATATGTTCAAGGACAGTCAAGGTCATTTTGTCCCATTCATGAATAATCTCTATGATTTTGGTCAATTTGTTTGAGACAATTATTTACAATTATTCCACTTAATTTTCTATTTGATAGTTGTATTAATCTTTGTCACTTCTTTCAATAATTCTATTAACAAAAAAAACTATGATATAAATGTGTAAGTTCATTAAAGATGAATTTTTTTGTTGTCATTTATTGTAATACATTTACAATTTCATGCAAGCAATTACACTTAAACATTTCGTTTTACATTTTATATTGTTTTTGTTGTATATTTTACTACACAAGGCAGCCATTTTTATTGTGTATGATGTAGGCACTTAACAAAACTAGATGTAAGGTTGTTTTTTTTACAAAAACAGGTCCTGCCTGAATTAGACATATGTTATCACATTATAAGAATATTTTCTCTTTCCAAAATTTAATCCTGAAAAGCCTGTAATAATTGGACCATGTTAGCCTTAAATATTTCATCTGACGGAGATTTGTAAGGTTGGGAGTTCACCACAATTGTAGAGAGCACAATAAATGTTGAACTGTAACATCGTTTTAACTGTCATCTGTAAGCCATATCAAATATGGCTACACTGCAATAAAGTTTTATAGCAAGTTATAGTGTTTGAGAACACATTGCAGCACAAGTCATCACAGACTATAAAAGACCAGAATTTTATCAATTTTTTTATATATTTTCTGAAAGCATTTTATTGGAGTGTTATAACATCGTCAACATACTAATTGCCATATTGTCATCCATAGTATGTTGTAAATATCATCATCTTAACACTATTTATCCCGATTTGATTGGTTCTTAGGCATTGTTGACCATATATAGTGATATGTGTTTTACCATATATAGTAATATGAAATTTTTATTCATAGATTTGCTTTAGTAAACCCTGTACATTTAAATAATTTTGGAATGACTGAATAGAAATAGATGAACATGAAATTAAATTTTGGAATGACAGAAAAGCAAAAAATAAAAAGAAATGAAATAAAGCAACATTGCCTAAGAAACAATCATTTCAGTTATTTAATATCATTATGTAAAATTAACACCATATACATATAAGTGCTTTAGATGTCAACACATTTTCCGCTTTATGAGCAAAAAAAAAGTGGAAATAAAAATTTGTGTATTACACCATTGATATTATATTATGTACACCTAATCAATGTTTTATATATACAGCTGTACAATACCAATTGCTAATGTGAAGTGTTACATTATTTATGTGCTGTTTAAAAAAATTGTCCATCTGTTTATGTGTTCATTCTCACAACTGTGTGAGTGTTTAATGTCTCCATAGTAACAGTCCATGCAAAAATCATGCAATCAAATCAATAATACGTTAAGCTTTATTAAGATATTTTGTTAACTTAAAAACTATTTCCAATTAAAGACCATGTGAGCAATTGACATCATTGAGAGTCTGTTAGGTCAATTTAAAAAAAAATTTGTTGCATTTCTCAGGATATCTAATTTGTAATCTATCTTGGGTTTTGATCTATAAAGTTAAGTTTTTTTCTACTGTTACTAAAAATACAATATAACGTCAACCTATGTTTTGGTGTATATCTTTAAAACTATAAATAGAAAAAAATTATTATCTCAGAATGTTCAGCACATCATGCATGCTCTACAAATGACCCTCAGTGTCATCACTTTTGGAGAAGTTATTCTACTCTTAATGAAATTTTGCACAATTTACAAAATAACTCATCGTAAGCAAAACTGTCAATCGACACCTTACTGGCTTTTAATTAAAACTTTATAGAAACTGTAAAGAACAGAAATGGTCAGCAAGACCAAACAATAAATAAATCAGCATGATCACAATGTCAGTGGATTCCTTATTGGAGTTATTAACAACTACCATTGTTTTCTTATTATTTTTTGTTTGTTGTGATTTTGGCTGCCATCTTGAAAACCATAATAGAGTGAGAGTAACAGCAAAAATAATCATGAACTGAGTCCAACATTACAGAGTATGTCAAGGATTTCTTTTTAGGAGTAATTGCCTTGTAGTGGCTCATTTACCAATTTTTATTTGGCACTTAAGCCTGTTACAGATATCTTGCATAAAACAGACAAACTCTAGTATAGGAAACCATGAATTCAAAATCCTCATAAGGTGTGTGTTAATATTTATATAAACTGATGTTTGTGTGATCTTTATGTCGGACTGTACTGGGACACTACATCAACCATCTTATCATGAGCATCCTTACTGTGATAACCGTGTCATTGTGGAAAGAAAATTGGCCAAAATTAGTAGCCTCGAAATAGAAGGCATTAATTTCATTTCTGCCCAGCAATATTGTTTAAACACAATATTTTAAAGAATCAAAGATGTTTGAATAAAATCTCAATGACATTCCATTAATTCACATCTTGACATTATAGAAAAGTTGTTAATTAAGGGTTTCAGGTTAAATGCACTAAAATTAATTGGTCATTGAATTTTCCTTAAATGTGCCATATAGTTATACAAGAAATCATAATTCAGAATAAAACAAGTGGTTCCAGTGCTTATTTCTAAGGGTTGAGCACTGAAATTTCATATTTCTGATAGATTGTACAGCAAAGAAAATAAAAAGCACCACAAGAATTTCTTTATATAATGTCAAGCAATTTGTATACATTTCAGTGATAGAAAGTAAAATAGGGCCTCTGAGGGGTGGAGGTGGGTGGAGAACAGTAAATTTGGAATTTTTTGGTCCAAATTGCCTCCATTTTTTTTAATTATATTTTGTTAATATTTTTGCTTTAACTGAACTCTTTTAAGCAAAAACTTTATATTTAAACTATTTATAAATTGATGTTATGGTATAGGCATGTTTTTATTATTATGTTTAATTGTATGGAAAATAAGATTTAATAATGAAAGATATTAATGGTAATTTTACAATAAATCTGATATCTATTGTGGGATTTTCAGAAAGAAATGGTGGATGATGTCTTGAATCCTCCTAAAACATTCATATGACTGCATTTTTTAAATAGTTTTGATAGTTGTATATTGTAAGTGTAATTTACATGTTTTAACCGTCGAGAGTTTTCAGCTTTAATTTTTAGCATTTACTCTGTCAGTTTACTTGATTTTATCCCGATATACATATTTTTAGCATTTACTCTGTCAGTTTACTTGATTTTACCCTGATTTACATATTTTTAGTATGTTTATACTGATTTGATATTAATATAACTTTCTCATATTTTTTTCATATGTTTGTACACTTTAAGTATTAATTTTTATTTGAATGAACAATCAAACTAAACAAAAGATTTCATTGTGTCGATAATTTGTACAAGAAGACTTACTAGATGTTTAACCCGGTGCTAACTGCTTCGATATTAGTGTCCTTATATATATGTATGTACCTAATGTTCTGTACTGTACATTTGTGGGGACTGTTGATCTGTGTAGACAATTTATGGTCTAAATACTGTGTGGGGACTATTGGGCTACAGGCAATAGTTTTATGTGGACTATAGATCTGTGGAGACTACTGGAATACATGGGCAGTAGGTTTATATGGCTATAGGTCTGAAAATACTACTTAATTTGAATTTTTTTTATTGGGAAATAAATCCATGTTTAGTATATTGTCTGGCATTTGAGTTTTGAAAATATTGTATTCAACAACTTTCATTCTAAAAAGGCATTTAATTTGCTATTGTTAAAGAAGGTTACAATTTTAGAATTGATATATTTACAGGTTCTTGTGATGTAGTATGTATATATATTGGGAATTTGTGCAATACACAAGTAATAAGTCAAGTTTGAGATGAATATTTTCTGCCGTAACTTTTCTTCCCTCATTCCCAGTGTTGATATTTCTTTATGTATAATACTCACAACAGATATTCTGTATACATATGTTATAGGGATTTTATACCTGTCAAATCACCATGGTAACTGTGGAAATTGTTTATGTAATGTATAGTGTTTTGGAGATATGAAATATATTTTCAGGTTTAGATGTATAAAAACTTAAGTACTGGTAAGTACATAAGAAATGATAGTTATTTTTTATCTAAATTTAAAATCTTCATGATATTTAAGAACTGCTATGTGATTGACAGGTGTAGAAAGGTCATTTGTGTACTGTGATCTATAGTCATGTGACAGGTGTAGAAAGGTCATTTGTGTACTGTGATCTATAGTCATGTGACAGGTGTAGAAAGGTCATTTGTGTACTGTGATCTATAGTCATGTGACAGGTGTAGAAAGGTCATTTGTGTACTGTGATCTATAGTCATGTGATTTGTACAACAGGACATACGTATGTTTTGTGTACTTATTTGTTAGTGAGAGTTGTTTTGCTGTTCGTTGATTCCAATAAGTATGTACACACCTACTGATTTGTTTTTTTTTTATCTTGTTTTGTTGATATAGTTAATTTCTAACATTTTTTTCTATGTTTTAGTTGATATTTTTAGAGGCAGATCATCATATACAGCATTGGGATTAAAGAAAAAAATTGACAAGCTTTGCCTTAATAGTCATCGGTGCTGATAATAGACAACACTTGAAGGTTTGGTTGTTTGGTGTTTACTGCCACTTTCAGCTATTTCATGGCGTCCACCACTTGAAGGAGTCACATGACTGTTGTATAGACCATTATAATTTATGTAACACATTTCCTCATCTGTTTTATTTCATTTTGTTTTGGTAGAATGAGCATGGGAATAACTTCTTGACATAATAAGTTCAAAATGATTTTTCAGAAATAGGTCAAGGTCAAACTTAAATAATGTCTTGCTGTTTTAATATCTAGAAATAAGAAATAAGCAAAGTAAAATTTCTGTAGTTTATCTTACTTAATTAAATAATAATAATTGGGTCAAATTGATTTTCAGAATTAGGTCATAGTAATTTGAGACTTTTAACAGTCAGCAAATTTGCCATCAATTGAAATGTAAAGAATTTTTTTAAATATTGACAACGGATATTTTATTAAATTTGGATGGAATGTCACAACTTAAATGTAAATTTTGGAAATATATGGTGTGTTCCCAAAAGGTCTACTCGCAAAAAAACCCCATTTAATTAAGAAATGTGGATTAGGAGGTTCATTTTTTAACCCGTAATTTAATGCTTAATATTTTTGAACAGTTTAGTTTATTAGGAAACACAACATACAAATATTTTGTATAAAACAGTTTGCACAGAGTAAGTTCTCATAGAAAGTCTAAATAACAAGTCTTTTTTCAGTTTGGCCTTGAGGTGTGTAATATTATTGTCTTGTACTACTATTTACAGCTAGGACTTAAATATTCATTCTTAAAGATGATTGCAAAACACCAGAAATATACTTAATACTGTCAGGAAATGTAATAGGTATATGTACAAGCTTAAAAAAGTTGGACAGAATTAAAAATTGAATTATCTTATATGAAGGTTTAATCCTGGTGTCATTAAGGTACTCACAGTTGTCTACATCTACGGAAAAAACAAAAAGGAAACTATTTTGTGACTGGATAACAGAGAGAACTTGCACAATTGAACTGTTACATATGTGTATTTTTCCATTAATGTTTACTTATTATAGGTACCAGTAGATGTTTACTTATTATAGGTACCAGTAGATGTTATGTATACATTGTACAAAAAAAAACACTGTATGATATTCAATAACTTTATTATGTGAATACAACTATGCTTTGCAGGATAAAAACAATATATGCTGTATAGGAGACAAAATTTACGGAATTCTCATTTAAGAATCTTGAATTAATATTAATTTATGACTTCTCATGGAGAGATCATATACATGTAAACCCATTGTGACTTCTCATGGAGAGATCATATACATGTAAACCCATTGTGACTTCTCATGGAGAGATCATATAAACCCATTGTGACTTCTCATGGAGAGATCATATAAACCCATTGTGCTTAATTAAATCAAAATCATAGAATCATATTCCATCATTGTGCATTTTAATGTTATGTGTATATTTTACTGTTTTACAGGACTGTTTCAAAACTGAACATGAAGTCTTGGAAGATAACGTACTTTACCACACAGTTTGGGGGACTGTACTAGATCTGTGGCCAAAATCTTCTGAATGGTTGTAATAGGGTGCTTATTTCCTAATTCAATTTTCATTATTGGAAATTTGTTTTAAAATCATATTTTTATGCGACAAAATGTCCATCCCTCTGTCCGTCTGTCTGTACATACCTACGAATTTCTGTCAAGCTTTTCTCAGAAACCGTACATGAGAACAATTTGAAATTTGGTGGTTTAGTATCAAATGTTGTACGTAATAAGCGATTTTCAGACCTGTCGGACAATTACTTCCTGTTTGACACTCCATTTGTATGTAAATACGTCCGTCCGTACGTACACATTTCCGTCAAGCTTTTCTCAGAAACCATACATGAGAACAATTTGAAATTTGGCAGGGTGGTTCAGTATAACAAGTTGTATGTCCTAAGCAACTTTCAGACCTGTCGGACAACTACTTCCTGTTTGGGACTTCCATTTAGCTGGGGCATCTGTGTCCCATGGACACATTCTTCGATTTTATTTTTATAGAACACAAACTTTTAAATTTAGTATATACATGGCATTAAGATTGTCCATTATACGGAATATATATCATTATACTGGGCATCATCAAAACTAAGTTGAAAAGTAAAAAATATAAAAACCTCTTCCAGAAACCTGCGATTTTGTTATAAACTAAATATTTTTATGTTGATAAGTATATTTAATAATAGTTTTAACTTTACTAAGAAGGTAGATTAAAGTGGGTGTTGATTTGAACAAAGTTGTTTTTGAACAATACTCCTAATGACACAAGTATGACATTAGATTCAATTTAATAGCCATACCATTGTTCTTTTTACTTCTAATGGCACAAGTATGACATTAGATTCAATTTAAAAGCCATACCATTGTTCTTTTTACTCCTAATGACACAAGTATGACATAAGATTCAATTTAATAGCCATACCATTGTTCTTTTTACTCCTAATGACACAAGTATGACATTAGATTCAATTTAATAGCCATACCATTGTTCTTTTTACTCCTAATGACACAAGTATGACATAAGATTCAATTTAATAGCCATACCATTGTTCTTTTTACTCCTAATGACACAAGTATGACATAAGATTCAATTTAATAGCCATACCGTTGTTCTTTTTACTCCTAATGACACAAGTATGACATTAGATTCAATTTAATAGCCATACCATTGTTCTTTTTACTCCTAATGACACAAGTATGACATTAGATTCAATTTAATAGCCATACCATTGTTCTTTTTACTCCTAATGACACAAGTATGACATTAGATTCAATTTAATAGCCATACCATTGTTCTTTTTACTCCTAATGACACAAGTATAACATTAGATTCAATTTAATAGCCATACCGTTGTTCTTTTTACTCCTAATGACACAAGTATGACATTAGATTCAATTTAATAGCCATACCGTTGTTCTTTTTACTCCTAATGACACAAGTATGACATTAGATTCAATTTAATAGCCATACCGTTGTTCTTTTTACTCCTAATGACACAAGTATGACATTAGATTCAATTTAATAGCCATACCGTTGTTCTTTTTACTCCTAATGACACAAGTATGACATTAGATTCAATTTAATAGCCATACCGTTGTTCCTTTTACTCCTAATGACACAAGTATGACATAAGATTCAATTTAATAGCCATACCATTGTTCTTTTTACTCCTAATGACACAAGTATGACATTAGATTCAATTTAATAGCCATACCGTTGTTCTTTTTACTCCTAATGACACAAGTATGACATTAGATTCAATTTAATAGCCATACCGTTGTTCTTTTTACTCCTAATGACACAAGTATGACATTAGATTCAATTTAATAGCCATACCGTTGTTCTTTTTACTCCTAATGACACAAGTATGACATAAGATTCAATTTAATAGCCATACCATTGTTCTTTTTACTCCTAATGACACAAGTATGACATAAGATTCAATTTAATAGCCATACCATTGTTCTTTTTTGAACAGTCCTAATGTTATAGGTATTTAAGAGAAGAGTACTATTTTGAAATTTTGTAGACATGGTTGTCATGGATACATATTGTATGAATTAGCAGGAAGTGAATGTTGTTATATCATCTATGTCTTTTAAATGTTTGTATTTCATTATAGAATATATGTATTTGTTGTGATATTGAATGTTTTATTTCATGTTTAAGACTTTGAGATTTTCCCTCTTATCCCTTGACTTCTTTCATGCTGTTATAACCTATGTTCTGTTTGAAATAAAAGTGTAAGGCCAGCCATGATAATCAGAAGTCTTGTACACAAAAGACTATTAAAGTTACTCATTACCACATATAGTGTTAATACCATATTGAATTGTGAGAATGTATATGTCCAATACAGTCATTTCTGTCCACCCACTTGTTAATGGGAATTTATTGGAAATGTTTTCCAATGGGTTTGCTGAAGGTAAAATGTAGAATTAACCATGTAACTGTACATTTTAACTGGCCTCTGACAGGAAGAGCGAGGTATTGCAGTCACATTTTGTTCATTGTCTCTGTACATTTTAATATTCTCTGAAACTTCTGGACCAATTTGAATCAAATTTGTTTGGATGATTTTTTTTAAACTTAATGCTTTTAAAAGTTTTATTCCTCATCGACATCAAACAAAGATGTCCACCATAATTAAAATGAAAAAACTTTAGATGGCTGGATCTATTTTTTTTTACTAAAATCAGGTTTAATGTTTGTCTCATGCAAAGTAGCAGTGTAATGTATATTTGGGTTTGTTAAACAATCTCCATGCAAAGGACTCTGGGTATTCTGCTCAAACCACAATCAAATGTGAAATAATAGACTATATAAAAATAAATAAGAACTCCTGTATTTGTTTAAAATCAGTCTTTGTTTAAAAACATCACAGGCAGACGTCAAATGTAGTCCCGCAGTAAATGTGGATGACGCGTGGCAGAGGTTATATCTGGGAACCAGTTATGTTCTCTGTTTGTTAAAATGCCAAATATGCACATTAGGCTTATATGAAAATCACTTGACATTTTTGGCTAGTCTGCTTTCACATTTCTAGTTGTGTAGGACATTACAACTCTGTGACATTTTTATTGTAAAGATTTCAAAATAGAATCAATGGTTTGATTGAATTAAGTATTTTTGGGGTTGGACTCCATAGCTGTTTGCATGAAAAACAAACATTTGTTAGAAAGTATCGGACATATAAAAAGTTCAAAAGTTAAAATGTCTGGATCCTTTACTATTCTTTATATTGTCGTCCATGTGTCAGTCATATGTGAAGAAGCTTTACATTTCAGATCTGTAATTTCTTTTGTTTTATAATAAACAAATGTACTTATTTCTTTGTTTACTTATTGTTACACAGTATATGAAGTTGGTCCTCATCACAAGTTGGGGGTGTGTGGTTGCAAATCTGGATTTGTGAGGGTGCTGTTTAGAAGGGTTATTACAGAGTTGAACTAGGGGCCTCTGTGGCTGTGTGGTTAACTGGGAGCCTCTGTGGCTGTGTGGTTAACTGGGGGCCTCTGGCTGTGTGGTTAACTGGGGGCCTCTGTGTCTGTGTGGTTAACTGGGGGCCTCTGTGGCTGTGTGGTTAACTGGGGGCCTCTGTGGCTGTGTGGTTAACTGGGGGCCTCTGTGTCTGTGTGGTTAACTGGGAGCCTCTGTGGCTGTGTGGTTAACTGGGGGCCTCTGTGTCTGTGTGGTTAACTGGGGGCCTCTGTGGCTGTGTGGTTAAAGTGGGGCCTCTGTGGCTGTGTGGTTAACTGGGGGCCTCTGTGTCTGTGTGGTTAACTGGGGGCCTCTGTGGCTGTGTGGTTAACTGGGGGCCTCTGTGGCTGTGTGGTTAACTGGGGGCCTCTGTGGCTGTGTGGTTAACTGGGGGCCTCTGTGGCTGTGTGGTTAACTGGGAGCCTCTGTGGCTGTGTGGTTAACTGGGGGCCTCTGTGTCTGTGTGGTTAACTGGGGGCCTCTGTGTCTGTGTGGTTAACTGGGGGCCTCTGTGGCTGTGTGGTTAACTGGGGGCCTCTGTGGCTGTGTGGTTAACTGGGGGCCTCTGTGTCTGTGTGGTTAACTGGGGGCCTCTGTGGCTGTGTGGTTAACTGGGGGCCTCTGTGGCTGTGTGGTTAACTGGGGGCCTCTGTGTCTGTGTGGTTAACTGGGGGCCTCTGTGTCTGTGTGGTTAAGTAAGTTTACTCTCCAATCACATGCCCGTCAACACTGAGGTTGCAGGTAAGAGTCTCACTGTGGGCAGGGTGTACTCATCTCCAATTTTAACTAACAAGGATAGCCGATATTCCTACCAAAGGTCTGAATTTTCAACAGTACTCCAGCTTCCTCACCCTATACAAAACTGGATGACACTATATAGCTGAAAGTGGCATTAAAACCTCATTCAAAAACCAAACACCTCATTCGAGCGAAATATATCTAATGAGAACAAGTGCCACTTGTATTGATCTATCATCATTATCTTATAAGTGTGACTGACAGGTACATAGCTGTTAAACTGTCACATCAGAACTGATCGATGATATGAGTCTTATATCTATAAAGAAATACTCTACAAACTTTGTAGTTTTTGAGAAATGGTAGGATGAGTTCACATAAGGCAGGAATGTTGCAGTAATCTGCCCAAGTTTGAGATGAATGGTAGGATTAGTTCACATAAAGCAGGAATGTTGCAGTAATCTGCCCAAGTTTGAGATGAATGGTAGGATTAGTTCACATAAAGCAGGAATGTTGCAGTAATCTGCCCAAGTTTGAGATGAATGGTAGGATTAGTTCACATAAAGCAGGAATGTTGCAGTAATCTGCCCAAGTTTGAGATGAATGGTAGGATTAGTTCACATAAAGCAGGAATGTTGCAGTAATCTGCCCAAGTTTGAGATGAATGGTAGGATTAGTTCACATAAAGCAGGAATGTTGCAGTAATCTGCCCAAGTTTGAGATGAATGGTAGGATAAGTTCACATAAAGCAGAAATGTTGCAGTAATCTGCCCAAGTTTGAAATGAATGGTAGGATTAGTTCACATAAAGCAGGAATGTTGCAGTAATCTGCCCAAGTTTGAAATGAATGGTAGGATTAGTTCACATAAAGCAGGAATGTTGCAGTAATCTGCCCAAGTTTGAGATGAATGGTAGGATTAGTTCACATAAAGCAGGAATGTTGCAGTAATCTGCCCAAGTTTGAGATGAATGGTAGGATTAGTTCACATAAAGCAGGAATGTTGCAGTAATCTGCCCAAGTTTGAGATGAATTTTAGGATAAGTTCACATAAAGCAGGAATGTTGCAGTAATATGCCCAAGTTTGAGATGAATGGTAGGATTAGTTCACATAAAGCAGGAATGTTGCAGTAATCTGCCCAAGTTTGAAATGAATGGTAGGATTAGTTCACATAAAGCAGGAATGTTGCAGTAATCTGCCCAAGTTTGAAATGAATGGTAGGATTAGTTCACATAAAGCAGGAATGTTGCAGTAATCTGCCCAAGTTTCACAATCAATAATTACACTGTATTGCAAAATTGTCCCTAATAGAATGTGAACACTTCTGACTCATTTACAAAACATTCTACTAAGTTTGCAGACTCGTAAAAGAAAACTAGGAGTTGGTTAGACAAAGTTGGTACCACAGATAAAGGATGTAGCTGAAGTTTTACACCCCAGAAATTCCACAAAAATGTTCTGAATGTGTTAATAATATGTTTTTGTTTGTTTTCTTAAATGGTATTTTAATGCCACTTTCAGCTGAATTGTCATGTCCAGTTTTTATTAGGGGAGAAAGCGGGAGAAAACTTCTTTGGTAGGTCCATAACAGGATGAGCAGACATGAAAACATTACTTTATGTTAACCATCTGATATTCACCATAAATACAAGCATATACATGCAGCACATTGAAGATAATTCAAAATATCATGGGCTGTTGCAGTTTTCGAAACTATTAGTGTGTTACTGTAAGGCCAAGGATTTCAATTTCTTATTGAAGGGGTTTAACATAATTTTATTATAAATAAAAATTTCACCGGTAATATTGAAGCACAAGCATAAAAAAGATATACAAATTAAAAAAAAAAAAAGATGTAACAAGTATAAGGAACAAAGCTATAAGCGTCAGTAGTATGGATAAATATTTCCTAAAGCATATTTGCCAACATACCCGAGTGTTTTGTAGAACAGCAGGGGTCAGTCCCCTTATTGGCTATTTTTTTTTCTGCGAGTCAATGAACATATTATTAACAGTTATCTTTAAAACACTTTAACCAAATCCTCCAGGATGAAATAAACTGTGTTGTTTGTATTTTACATTACGTTTTGGAGTTAATAATCTAAATTTTCGTCACAGGTAAATCCATAATTGGCCATTCTTAAACATGCTGTAATCTTAATCTTGTCTGCATTTTCTATTAACAGATTTAAAAAAATAATTACAAGTGTTGTTTAGAAAATTATAATAAGAAAAATTGAAAGCGGAAAAATCGGGCAAAGAATCTGCCAAAAATAGAACAGTTGGCAAGTATGCTCAAGTAAGATAAATTGACATAAAATATCATTGTATATACAACCTAACAATCTTATAAATCAACGTACACAATGACCACCTTTAATGTAGAATTCAACCTGCAACAAGACCTAATCAGAACATGTGAGTATGTAACAGATTTCTTTGATTGTGATACAAAGTAATGATTGCTCAATACAACTGTTTGTTACTATAGCACTAAAATGGCAATAAATAATGTGATTATATATGAATCGAAAAATGAGTGGATTCATTACATAATGAACATTTGAAATGACTTATTAAAAATATAATATCAGAAAAAGTGTATGATTCTCAAAACTTTGTAAAAGAAATTTTGCTTTTTATGAAGGATTTGAAAGGTTTTAATGATGAATAACAAGAATATAATCTTACAAAAGATAAGAACATCAAAATGGCACAAAATGGTGAAATTTTCATTAAACAAAGAACATGATAAAGGTTAAAGTATTGGCTATTGATTGTTGATTGATGGATTATTAATTACTTACTTATCAGGTATTTAGAAACAAAAAGTGGATTCCACTAAATTGCATATCGGTTAATTGCATATTTCTCTTAATTGCATAAGACTTTAAAACACCAAATCGTTTCTTATACACTATATGTTACACATTTCTGCTAATTGCATGAAAAATATTCAGAAATTCAAAAATTTCTGTTTATTGCATAAAATTATCCAGAAATTGACCCACTACTTGTCAAAAACTGGCATTTTCATAATGAGGTAATTACTGTGTCTTGCACTAGAAGTATCAAAGCATGTTTTGACAACCTTTTTTTACATTGTAATTGTTTTTACAAGAATTAAATCATTAGAAAAGAGTCACCTAAATTGTTTTATGTATTAACACAGCTTTTAATTAGACAACTAAGGTGAAAACTTTATATTTTCTGTCAAAACATTACCTTTCTGTTAATTGCATATTTTCTCTGACAAATTTGTTATGCAATTAAGAGGAATCCACTGTGTCTGTTTGATTCAGATGTGCATTTCATTCAAAGCATTTACCATTCATAAATATATGTTTTAAAGATCACTGTTATTTACATGTAATTATGTATTGCAAATTAAACATTGTTTTACATTGGGTAGCAAACTGTTTCTTGTGACCAGCACTATATACAGCATAAAATATTATAACAATCACAAAATAATATTCTCTATCTTATCTGAAATACTGTTGAACATTGTGAAACTCATACATCACATCCATAAAAAAACATGTACAATCATATCTATATAATTCAACAACTATATGAACTTCTGTCTACTAATTTTCCACATATGGTTTTATTGTAAATAACTTTGATAAGCTTAACTAAATATTAGCTCCTAATAAAGTGGAGCCTCACCTTGAAATCACTTTTGCTGAAAACGAATTTAAAGTCCCACATTTATTTCAATTGATTTTGCACTTTTATCACCTGTTATCTCAAGGTCAAGTTAAAATTTAGTGTTATGATTCCTCCGATACCAAAATGTAAAAAAAACCCATTGTGGGTACTGAGTGAGATCAATCACTAAAAATTAAAATCTGATTATGTTAACTGAATATCAAAGCCAACAATTTTTTTTTCAATATCAGAATGCTGTTTACTGTTTATATTTGTAGTTTTGTATTAATTCTTGGTGAATAGTTGTTATGTCTTTTATTGATAGTTTAAGTTTAGTTCATCATCTTCTTATATCTTATAAATTTACAGAAAGCAAGATTTCGCTAGTAATATATACCCTACATAAATGTTGAGTATCAACAGGTGTACCTATCATTATTCAATTACAGGTTTTAAATCCAGGGCTACATGTCTATACAAACACTGCCCTAAGCAGGAATACAAGTCTAGCTGGATGTTGTAATACATGGGATGTGGATAAACTAAGGCTACATAAAGCAGAAGTACATGTTACAGATGTTAACATACAGAATATGACATCGTAATAATTACCAACAAATTACACTGTTTTATACATCAATGAAACCTAATGTGAATCGATTGAGTTTACAGTCAGTTTTACATATTTACACAAACTTAGTCTGAAATACAGGTAATGATTATAACAGAGTATTAACTACATTACATCATTTTTGTCCTTTTTTATAACTGGAAATTAACAGTGTCATTAAAAGTGAAACTTTGATCATATTTATTGATACAGTAAGGCAATCTGAATGCCTTTTTAATGCAAAAGTTAATACATCATCAAGTACATTTATTGAATGCTTGTGTACTTTTATATCTAAAAAGAATATTCTCAGGAAAAGCACCAATCTAACATTCATGAAGAACAATCTTCATAATTTCTAACACTGTATACCATTTCATTAACAATACTGCCATATTTTTGTCCAGATAATACAAAAAATACCAGAGACAGAAGACCTCATATTGTAAAAATGCAACTGTATATATTCTGTTTTTTTGTTAAAGAAAGTTAGTTAAAGTTTTAGAACTCTAAAATTTTGTTGTCTAGGAAATATTTTTCTAGGTTAATTTATTATTAAAACAGGAATAAAAAAATGCTGCATTCATTACTCCATAAAAAAACCAAGAGTTATCTCTCTTTGTCTTATCAGAGCCATTTCTATTTTATCAGGAATATTGTGTTGACTTGTGAGATTGCAACATATTAACAGTGTTGGCCAATTTGATATCAGCAAATTTATGTGAATTCCAGTAATTACTGTTATACAAGTGTTTAATAAAATCAAGAAAAGAATTTATATTTGGATGATGGCTCATTTGGTAGTGTTCTATATTGGCTTTTTTTTTGGTTGAATTTGATGTCTTGTCAATTTTTTTGTTTAGTATTTTCCAAGGATTGGGGAGGGGGAATAGGAAGATTCAAACTATTAATTTCAATGTTCTACATACTTATGAAATGGTGGATAATGATTTGTTCTATTTTAGAACTTTTCAGTTCTCTGGTTGAGGATGTCTTGTGGACAGTTATTGGAATAAGGTTTAGATGAAGTTGACATATTTAAATGATCAAAAGAGATCATCATGATAAATTAAAAACTAGACAAAGTCGATCTAGCGATCGCTGATAGCCCCGCTTTTGTGAAAATTTTTAACGTTTTTCGTGGACTGTGACCTTGAAATTTGATGGATTTCCCCCAAAATCAAAAGGCTTTTTACCAACCTGATATTTAACAACATCCCAAAGTTTCATTCAAATCGGATGCAAACTTTTTGAGTTATTGTCCGGAAACAACTTTTATGTTAAAATTTCTAACGTTTTTCGTGGACTGTGACCTTGAAATTTGACGGATTTCCCCCAAAATCGATAGGCTTCTTACCAACCTGATATATAACAATATCCCAAAGTTTCATTCAAATCGGATGCAAACTTTTGGAGTTATTGTCCGGAAACAACTTTTATGTTAAAATTTTTAACGTTTTTCGTGGACTGTGACCTTGAAATTTGACGGATTTCCCCCAAAATCGATAGGCTTCTTACCAACCTGATATATGACATTATCCCAAAGTTTCATTCAAATCGGATGTAAACTTTTTGAGTTATTGTCCGGAAACAACTTTTTTGTTAAAATTTCTAACGTTTTTTGTGGACTGTGACCTTGAAATTTGACGGATTTCCCCCAAAATCGATAGGCTTCTTACCAACCTGATATATAACAATATCCCAAAGTTTCATTCAAATCGGATGTAAACTTTTTGAATTATCATCCGGAAACCAAATGTGGACGGACGAACGGACGGACGGACATGAGGACCACTATATACCCCCGACTCTGTCGTGCGGGGGTATAACAATTATTACAAAAAATTTATTAATCTATCAGAATGACTTAAATTAAAGTCACAAACACTAATCAAATCACAGAAGTTCTTCTTAAAAAGTTTTAAAATACAAATTTATATGTACACAAAAAATACACAAGAAGCAATGCTAAATAAAAAATCTTTCAGTTCCCTCAAAACTTATATAATCTCATATTTAATGTAACAGAAACTTACTTTCAAGTGATTTTCTATTTCATTAGGGATCTTATTAACAACCAAGAACTTTATATACAGTATATCACAGAAGTGTAAGAATGCCACTGAGCAACAACTTAACATCTGCATGTACTGGATTCTAAAGAATGATTAGAATTAATGACTAGACATTGCACTTTAAAGCTAGTTCTGAATCACAATATACAATCTGAGACAACACTCTAATGTAAAAAATAAAACAAAAAACAATAACAAATCCATACCCTATAACAGTAACAAACTCAATGTAATGTCTCATGCCAGGTTCAGCCTTTTTTTAACTAAAACATTATATTAACTTTGTATCAGAAAAGGAAGCTAGAAAAGTGGAGTGGAGATCCTTGTAAATTACAGAAATTCAAGACACATACAAGAATAAATTTGTCATTGAGTTTTCTTTCAAAACGGGCCTACAAAATAGTTTGTCAACAAACAATTAATTTACACGTATCAGTTCAATGAAATTTACAGCTGTGAAACTAAATTGAACTATGACTATTATGTCATTTACCAGTAAAACTTTATTTAAATTATATTAAAATTATTTAAAGGTACAAATAATGATAGCATGATAAAGCTTTGTCTATGATATATTTAAAATAGAGATCAATAAAAGAGATTTTACCAATTATCAATATAGAATAAAATAAAACAAGCAAAATAAACAAGCTACTAGCTGATGACATGACATATAAATTTTACCTATTTTGTTACATTTTAAACCAAAATATTTACTTGTACTTCTTTATATTGCATTTTATCATACATCCCATTGTTTTCTCAAGTTTTTTTAGTACTGACCAATCAATTTCCTTTATTGCATATTCTCTCTATCATGATCTGGCTGATTGTTTTCTGTAGATTCCTGAAAAATCAATAGAAAACAGTCATTGATGCTTATTAATTCAAAGACATTGACATTTAAGATTTTTTTCTCCTGTCTGTTATTATACCAAATGTACAGCATAACAACACATGGCAGGGATCTACCTAGGAATTTCGAAAAACACTGTGGTGTCAGGTTTTAACTAGAGGCTCCCAGGAGCCTGTAATCGCTCACCTGGAATCCAAATGACTTAAACTATATTAAAATTTTTGAAATTAACAGTTTCAGTCTAGTTGTTATAGTTTTTAAGTTACTGTGCAAAAACTAAACATTTCTTCAAAAAATTTGTTAAATACAATAACTCCTAGAAGGTGCCATCCACAATTTCTGAAAATTAAATGGTTTTTAGGCATTGTCCTGTAGGGTACTTTGGAAATTTACAGTTTTACTCTACTAATAGGTGTGTTATAGACTAATTTATAATTAAAAAACTGTTCATATGTGCAAATTCATAATGAAAGGGCAATAACTCCTATAAAGGGTCATCTTGCAATTTTTGGACTAAGCTATCATTTGTAGGGCTTCTATTGCTGATCATTTGTGCAATTTACAGTTTTAATCTAGCTACTATAGTTTTCAAGTTACTGGACAAAAATGGAAAATTTCATAACAAAATTGTCATTTAAGGGCAATAATCCCTATAAGGAGTCATCTGACAATTTAAGACCAATTAAATTAATTGTAGGGCTTTTTTTGCTGATCATTTTTGCAATTTATTATTTCACTCTAGCTGTTATGGTTTTTAAGTTACAGGACAAAAACGGAAAATTTCATAAAAAATTGCAATTTAAGGGCAATAACTCCTATAAGGAGTCATCTGACAATTTCAGACTAATACAATGAATTGTAGGGCTTGTATTGTTGATCATTTTTGCTATTTCCAGTTTTACTCTAGCTGTTATAGTTTTAAAGTTACAGGACAAAAACGGAAAATTTCATAAAAAATTACCATTTAAGGGCAATAACTCATATAAGGAGTCATTTGACAATTTCAGACCAATCAAGTGAATTGTAGGGTCTTTATTGCTGATCATTTGTGCAATTTACAGTTTCAATCTAGCTACTATAGTTTTCAAGTTACAGGACAAAAAAGGAAAATTTCATAAAAAATTGCCATTTAAGGGCAATAACTCCTATAAGGAGTCATCTGACAATTTCAGACTAATACAGTGAATTGTAGGGCTTGTATTGTTGATCATTTTTGCAATTTACAGTTTTACTCTAGCTGTTATAGTTTTAAAGTTACAGGACAAAAACGGAAAATTTCATAAAAAATTACCATTTAAGGGCAGTAACTCATATAAGGAGTCATTTGACAATTTCAGACCAATCAAGTGAATTGTAGGGTCTTTATTCCTGATCATTTGTGCAATTTACAGTTTCAATCTAGCTACTATAGTTTTCAAGTTACAGGACAAAAACGGAAAATTTCATAAAAAATTGCCATTTAAGGGCAATAACTCCTATAAGGAGTCATCTGACAATTTCAGACTAATTCAGTGAATTGTAGGGCTTGTATTGTTGATCATTTTTGCTATTTACAGTTTTACCCTAGCTGTTATAGTTTTAAAGTTACAGGACAAAAACGGAAAATTTCATAAAAAATTACCATTTAAGGGCAATAACTCATATAAGGAGTCATCTGACAATTTCAGACCAATCAAGAGAATTGTAGGGCTTTTTTTGCTAATCATTTTTGCCATTTACAGTTTCACTCTACCTCGTATATTTTTCAGGTTATATTGTAAATACCAAAAATTTGGTCAAAAATCATCAAAAAAGGGCAATAACTCCTACAAGAAGCCAAAACACAACTTTGCACTAATAGCAACTATTGTAGACCTTAATGTGCTGATCAATTTGAAGTAACGGTTTTCTCTATAGCTATTATAGTTTTTTAGATAATGATCAAAAACCTGTGTTGACCCTATGTTCTATTTTTAGTAACAGCGGCCATATTTGTCTGTTGATCAACACCCTGGGTACAAACTTGAAACTAGGAACCCTAAGGATGATTGTGGCCAAGTTTGAAAAAAATTGGCCCAGTGGTTTCAGAGGAGAAGATTTTTGAAAAAGTTTACGACGGACGACGGACGACGGACGACAGACGACGGACGACGGACGCCAAGTGATAGCAATAGCTCACATGGACCTTCGGTCCAGGTGAGCTAAAAAAGGTCAAATTTTACATGTCATGTGGTAAATTGTATGCATCACATAGATTTTTGTGTTTGTGATCTCTAAATTGGTTGATTATAATATGAATGAGATTCTTGATTTATTGGGTTTTTTTTAACTATTGGCATACATAACAGATGATGACAGATATAAAAACAGAGCTACAATTAACATTGACTCACAGTCTTGAGCCATTACCACACTTTAATGTACAAGTGGTGGTCAAGTGTTTAAGGTACAGTCTCGTGCCAAAAGTATAAGCGGAAAAATGGCTGACGTTTTTAGATATTTCACTTCGCGCTGTTTTGATTTTATTTTTTGCTACCAATTATCTTGCGATTTTTACTTTGAGAACTTCCCCGTGTACTTGAAAGCATTCCAAATCGATGACGTAAAAATCGTCTGCAATAAACTATTACATTGTAATATTTTTGATGTAAATAAACATGGGTCGCAAATCAAAAGAATTGTCACCGGACAAGAAAGAAGTGATCGTCAATTTAAAGTCTGATGGATATAGAATAAGTGAAATATCTAGGATGTTGGGAATACCTGAGAGTACCTGCAGATCGATTTTGAAAACTTATAAAGCACGGAAAAGTTTTGAAATAGGCCATCGTTCTGGACGTCCAAGAAAAGTGTCAAAACGGGGCGAATCCCGATTGAAGCGTCTGGTGAAAAGACATCTTGGAAAAGCTCTAAAGGATATTACCACCGAATTTAATGTTGGAAATGGTGAAAACCGTGTTAGTGCGAGGACTGTCCAGAGATTTTTCCACAAGAATCAGATTTACCGGCGAGTTGTGAAAAAACGTATGGTTGACAAAGAGGCGAATAGAAGGAAGCGGATAACATGGTGTTTACAGAAAAGAAGATGGACCGTGAATGATAACTGGAGACATGTTATATTTAGTGATGAATCTCAAAAAGTTATAGGCCAAAACAACCGTGTATATGTGTGGAGATCGTCCCAGGAAGCGTATCGTCCAGAATGCATGTATGCAGAGTGTGTGCCTATGGTTTCTGTTATGGTATGGGGTTGCATCACTTGGTTTGGTGTCGGTACTCTTTGTAAGGTCGATGGAAGTATAAATGCCCAGAAATATATTTCAAATCTTGACGATCAGCTATGGCCAGTTATAGCCCTTCATTTCCCCGACGATTCCTACACTTTCCAAGATGACAACGCCCCCGTCCATAGGGCTCGGATTGTGGAACGTTACAAGCATGAAAATAATATCCATGGTATGGTATGGCCTGCCCAATCTCCGGACATTAATATCATAGAAAACTGTTGGCTTAGAATTAAAAGAACTCTACAAATACGTGTTAAGAGAATAACAAAACCCCAGGAACTGTTTGATGCAATTTTTCACATCTGGCAAAACTTCACGGTTGAATATGTACAAAACTTATATAATTCCATTCCAAGGAGAGTTTTCGCTTGCATAAGATCCAAGGGACACCTAACAAAATATTAAGGTAAGTCACAGCTTTATTTTAATATTTTTTGCTTGTTTTACTATTCAAGGCGAGATAACTCCAAGATGACGTCGGCCATTTTTCCGCGAATACTTTTGGCACGAGGCTGTAGTTTGTCTACTATTGATCACGTGGTCTGTCAACACTGAGATTGTGGGTTCGATTCTGACTGCAGGCAGGGTGTACTCGACTCCAATCTTAATTGACCTGGAATACCAGTTTTCCTACCCAAGGTCAGGTTTTTTTCAGGTACTCCGTCTTCTTCCCCCAATAAAAACTGGATGCCATGATATAGCTGAAATACTGTGAAAGTACTTAAATTCGTGGGTATCAATTTTCATGGACTGACGGTTTCCGAAAATAAAAAAAGTGAGGTAGCGATCAAAATTAATTATTACAGCAGAATCATTTTCACTGTTGATAATAAACATCAACATATAAAGAAGAAAAAACAGTTTCATAACATGATGTTGTTTACGCGCGTGGTAAAGAATGTAAAATTAACAACAGGGAAATCAATAGCAAATTATAAACACGGTAATGTATTAATTGATTAATTGCAATAAAAACTATTTTGAGTCTATATAATTCTCTTATTGTTATCTATAGAAGCATTCCTAGCCGAAGGGCATTTGTCACTTCATGTGTTGAGTAGCAATACATAACTGTTACAACGGTGTAATATAATGTCATTTGTGCCACGATCCGTATTATCACAACATCCTTTTGATATGGCGTGTCATTGATAAGCACTTATAAAGATTAAGTATAGCTTATCTTTTAAATATTTTATTTGTTATTTTAATTTATGTTCAAAGGAGCAACCAAACTCGTAATTCGATAATAATTTGTTACTTTTTAACATCAAAAATGAACACCTCATATATCACCACCTTGACTGGAAGTCGATGTTTCTTCGTACGCTTTACAATTAAATAACACCTACATTTAATAAAAACACAATTCGAACATGAAACCTGTAACATAATCATTACGATGGATTTGGGCTGAACAATAGTAATGGATCGAACCACAAAACCATATATTACATTTACAAATAAATGTCCGATCTCGGACATTTTCAGATCATTTTTCCCAAGTTCCTATCTGTTAATTTAGTTTTATTCTTCGTTGGATTTTTAATTTCGTGGTCCGAGGCCTACACAAAAACCACGAAAATTGACACCCCACGAATAAAAAGTATTTCACAGTAGCTGAAAGTGACATTAAACACCATTCCAACGAAAAAACAATCATTCTTTGTAATGAACTAATGTTTGTCAAACACCTTATCAAATAAAAATAAAAAATTCACATGCAAAAACAAACTGAAAGTATTTGGGGTTAAAAATATCCATATATCATACTAAATTAATTTTTGTCACATTGCATTTAAATAAAACTGTTTTGTATTTGAAATTTGAAAGTTGCCTATGGTAACTGGTGATTTTACTGTTTTTACTGTCAACATGTCTAATCAAATTAAACATAACAATGATGTTTATATAAGATAGAATAATAATTTGTATAAAGAAAACCAAGCCATACTTACATGACTTTAGGGAACATTTAAAAAGAGTCATATTAGACATGTTTACAACTATACAGAAATTATTATTTACATACTATCATACAGGTTAGGTTGACCTTACAGGGAGCATAGAAAAATTGATAAAAATACACCGCAAACAAAAAATGCAAAAATGATTGTTTCTTTGCTTAGGGTTTAATGCTACTTTTTAGCAATTTTTCTGTTATATAATTATGTCCAGTTTTTATTGGGGTGTACCTAGGGAAAAGCCCTGACATTCAGCAGGACAACTGGCAATCCTTGTCAATTAAGCTTGTAGTCGAGCACACCCTGCATACAGTAAGGCACAAACCCACAACCTCAGTGTTGACAGACACATTATCACATAGACTACCGGTACCTTAACCACAAGTTGCTTGGTTGCTATAGTGTGACTGTATATCAATAAGCTTACTCTATCTACAATCTGTGGTTCTGAAGAGTCATTGGTTGAATGATCATAGCTGCCATCAGATTCCGGACTCATCAAAAGTTGCCCCGACTCTGTGACATAGGTAGAGCTAAGTGCTTCTTCAGTATCTGAGGCTTCATCACTTGGACATTTCCCTGTCATGTCCACCTGTAGTTCCCCATATGGTGCATTAGCGACTAGCTTGTCGTTACCTTCTATTGTGGCTTGCTGAACATCAAGGCCAGAGGCAGTGGTTGGGGAAGCAGGAAAGCCTTGATTAGGATCAGTGTCTGAATGGTCTGTGCTACTTGTACCATCAGGGCTCACTACATTTACTGTACTTGCATTTGGACATTGGCCTGTGTTACCTTGAGCTCTAGGTTCAGGCCTGAATGTCGGTTGGACTGAAATCATAAAGTTTTAAAGCACACCATATAACATATTTACATCAAAATAATTTTGATTGAATGTAACTGCTGAAGAACAAAAATTGCAATTTTGAAAAACAAACATTTTGTTTTTTGATAGAACTGAGTAAAAAAATGTGCTTCTTACCGACATGAGTATTACAGTCTGCGCTAGCCACTTGCCTGAAGCAAGAGACTAGAAATTTTGGTTTCGGGCTAGTATATAATAGCTGTGCAAAGTTCAAATAAAATATGTTGACGCGTTTAAAGTTATCATCTGGAAACTGCCAATTGTTGACCAAAAAAAACCCCCTTGAATTGGCCTAAGTCAAAAACTACAAAATGAATTTTGCTAAATATCGAACTTTATCTTCATTTTATGGTATTTAATAGCTGAGCAAAGTTTAAATAAAATCTGTTGACACGTTTTCAAGTTATCATCTGGAAACCACGGAGGCACAGACAGACGGACGACACTCATATCCATACGGAGGTTATCACATTATACCCCATAAAATTTAAACTTGAATCTTTTATTTAACTTCCTGAGACAAAGCTATAGGCCATCAATAGATCTTGAGTGGCACATAAAACCTATGATAATTTGTATGTTTTTCTGACTGGTAAAATATGGTTCGCACTAGTGAAACCTTGCAGGTCACTAGTTCGAAGGACTAGCAGCCAAAAAAGTTCACGTCACAGACTGTTATTAAAAATTAGATATGAAAATGATAGTGTTAAATGGTTACATTGTATGTGATAAAGAATAATAAAATAATGCTATAATGTTAACATGCATATTTTAACTGATTACTTGATCATCACATATACACTAAAATGACAACCAACAGTTTTGAGATTACCAGTAATGCTAAGAAAATATCACATTCAGGGTTCAACATTGACTTTATTCACTGCTAGACCAGCGAGCTTGGTAACTAGAATTTACTAGCCCTGACCTAGTGTACACTGGACCACATACAAAGAAAGGATTTGCATTAGTGCGAGTGCTTCACATGGAAATCGATGACTGCATAAACAAACAATTATTACCTGTGTTTGTGCATCGAGTTATAAAGCGCATTTTAAATCTTCCACTTTCAGTAGTAGTTTTGAAAAATTATTTTAATCTTCCATGAACTAATCATGCTAATTGCATTCTTTTTCCATTTTCAGACAGTTCAACTTTGCACCATTAATTTTTTAAACATTTGCTTCTTTATATATAATAATAAAATAAGCTGTAAGACACGAACTTCAATCAATCTGGAGTGCATTGTGTATCGTTCATTCATTAATTATTTGTGCACATGTGTGATGTCACCTGACATACTAGTACCATTGTCGACATAACACAAGGAAGGTAACAAAATGAAAAAAATTTGCCTATGAACTTAAACAAATTGGGTTGTATGTCTTAAAAACCAAATACTGAATGATACAAACATTTATTTTTCAGCAATATATAGTTTTTTTCAAACTGAAAACATTTGCATAAAAAGGTCTCAAGGACGAGAAAAGACCGGACTACTCTGTATGTCATGGAAAACACAATTGGAAGACTTGTGGTTTGCTAATTTGCATATTTAGACCAATAAATCTGATAACAATGTATTATCGTGAAGTTC
The DNA here is from genome assembly GCA_944474755.1 of Limnoperna fortunei. Classification (NCBI taxonomy): domain Eukaryota; kingdom Metazoa; phylum Mollusca; class Bivalvia; order Mytilida; family Modiolidae; genus Limnoperna; species Limnoperna fortunei. The sequence continues at coordinate 60,797,199 of OX104122.1, read as the reverse complement.
TCATGTCATATAAAAACATGGAACAATGCACGATCATAGACATCAACGCATTGATAAGCTCACAGATGTTTTTTCTTTTCAGGGTAGAATCTACTTTGGCAGATCCCAGAAGTTACAAACAACAACAATTACCAGGCATGTTATATAACTTTTTTGACGTTGCTATGCAAGCCAAATTTACCGCCGCCATTTGCTCAGTTTAATGTGAATAACAAAATATATATTCAAAATGTTTATTTCAATTCAACTGATGTGTATTTCTATCCAAGAAAGCCAAGGCTTCGCTGCCGGAGTTTGAGGCTTGAGAACCCGTGGAGCAAGTGAAAATAGTCAAAATAAAAAAATTTTTCTCACCCATGTTTTATATCTGAAAATCGTCTAAACTGGAATTATGAAGGTTTTTTAATATCCTGTAATATATTAGAATCCTTGTTGGTTTTTTTTTTTTCTCTGGTGGACCTGGACTAACCTCAGCCACCAAAATTGACTTCTTATTGTTAGGATTAAACACACGTTTTACAAGGTCTACAAATGCCAAAAGGGGATCATCAGACCCTTCAATATATTTTTTCCGAACACAGTATTGGCTGAAGTATGTGTCGTATAACCATTTAACTGTTCCACATTTCGGTAAAGATTTTTTTAAAGCTTTCCAAGTGCTTTTAATTGTGTTTGTCTCAGGATCAACAAAATGAAGGGAACGATTAACTTTTATATGTTCAAATCATACGCCTTCCAATAGTCACTTATAACTGTAGTTCCTGGTATGATATTGTCCTTAATTGTTTGTAGTTATGTATTTTTACTTCCGTCTTCAAACATGGAGAAGAAACAATGTCAACTGTCTATCTCAATGCCACCAAAAACCCACTGACCTTCTACATGCCATCCCATGTGATATTTTCTCTTCCCAAATTTACTTTCATTTATTTAAACAAAAACTCTTTCCCTTCCAATTTTTTCACTATCAAATTCTAAAACAGTTGCACAAACCTCATGACAATAGTTGTACAAGTCCACTATAGTTTGATTGCTGATGGGTTTAAGTTTTACAAATTCCTGGTCTACTTTGTAAATCCAAAAGTAAGTTATGCACATAATTTTCTCTAGTGTCAGATTATGCCCTTCAAACTGACACTTTTTTTACTGCATTTTCTGTTGCTGCAAATGTACTGTCTTTCCTCACACCAAAGTGTCCGTGGTTTTCATTTTTACAAATCTCTCCAGCTAAATCAAAAATTCTTATGCACCACTGAATTATTTTTTCACTACTTTCAAACAACTGGAAGAAATCTTTCAATTTTAGCAGCATGAACATGTGTGCATATTTACAAACACTGCACAGCTGATTTTATGGTTAGCCGCTCATGACATCATACGATGACACTAATTCATGAGTTGAGGTCAAAATACTGATCACGAGACATCCCTACTTGAGCAATGCAAATTGTCTTCTACTTGCATTAATTTTATCAAGACCTACCTTAATTTAAAAAACAAAGTTTAAAACTTGTTTTTTTCAACATAATTGTAGACGAGGAACTCAAATTTCAAAGTTTTTGCTTAGTTTTTCTTTTTTGTGGGTCTGTTCTATATATACAACGCTCTACTATATTTTCCCGTACTTTTTGGGGGGTCTGCTAAAGTAGAAGTGCTTCTCTTTTCTTGGTGAAAATGTGTCGAAATGGCTGATAGTTTTATTATCAGCACCACCAGTCATGCCAGCTGCTGGACATTTAAGTCGGGATCCTACATTTATTAGACAATGTCATTCTGTCATGCGTTAATCTCCCAGCCTTATTTCATATCAGATCACAATACAATGTCAGAATGTTTAGTCTTAACAAAGTGCACTAGAGTAATGACTTTCATACACTTGATTAACTTCACATTATATATTTATATAAATATTGTAATGGATAATAATAGCGCTTGCCTCTATTTATAAGATTAATACGTCATACACCATAGCTTTCCAGTGGGAGTTATAGTTTTGTGATTGAACCACAGCCTTTGTGAATTAATTCTATCATATGACAATTGTGGTACATTTAGGATATTTATGTACCTAAAACCAACACATTTCTGCAATAAAACAGGCTATTCCATCAATGTAACAAACAATATATTGCCACGGATAATTATAGCCTGTGTAGCTTTTTATAAGATTAATAAGTAATACCCAATAGCTTTCCAGTGGGAGTTAGTTTTGTAATTGGAACAGCCATTCAAGACATGCTCTCCTCGTCGCATGTGGCTCATACATAAATTATTTTTTATCATGGTCTCAAAGGGTTTAATGTACGTCATATTAGGTTACAATAGCCTAATTATTTGTTTACATGACACTGGGAAATTTTTTTACCCCAAAGATAATATGCAGAAGAAAATACACATTTGATTGGATGTGGGAGTTCTGAAAATAGCAAAAATTAAAATTATAAACGTTATTGATTGAAAATGTTTGATATTTGGGAGGAAATAATGAAGTTTTCATTTCAACTTACACTAAAACCTGTTTTCCGGGGGTAATTTTTTGAGGTTTTTTGCACAAATGAACTTAATTGCAAGGGGTACAATATGGGAAATGCATTGTAAATATTTGCGCTTTTGTAACCTATATGGAACTGAGATTCTTCCAGAATACTTGATTTTTATTTATCTACTTTGAATTCTAAAATTTGTATTTGACAAAGCATGTCAACTTATATATAAATTGTTTATTAATAATGATTTGTTCAAAAATTATAGTCTGTTTCTAAAATATACATATTTATTCATAATAAATCTAGGTTGGGCCACCAAGACTTTTTTGTGCAGTCTTCTAGGTAAAAATTGTTGCCGACATTTTAGGAAAAAATTGTTTACATCATTCAAATGCATCTTTTGACATCAAAAACACCTATTTTATGCTAGGTTTAAGTCTTTAAGCCGACTTTTTTTACTTTGACCTCTTTTCGGCCTAATTGAGTTGTTGTGGTTTTAAGCATTTTGGTATATTGTATCCATGAATGACTTCGCATTTGTTAAATTTGAATGCAGTTGGCTTTAATGGGACAGCATCTGACATATGGACATAAAATAGGACTCGCCAAGTATTATCAAGCTAGCTATAGTCTGTTTCAAAAATGTTTTTTTCACAGATTCTACGAAAAACTTGTTTTCATCTTTCAGATCTTTATTCGAGAAAAAATGTTGAAGAAGAAAGTTATCCCAGAATTGACCTGTGTACCAAATATACAAATAACAACCGAAAACAAGGACAATAACTCGAATATTACTAAGCAGCAACACATTATTGTTGGAAAAAATGATGAAAATTGCGTTTAATTTTGACAGAGGGTGACCTCCAGAAAATTCAAAGGAACAAACAACCCTTAAAGATAACTCTGTTTTATTTTGGAAAACATTTGGATATTGCCTAAGGATGATACCATAACATTTTGGACTTATTCTGACACTTCCAATGTTGCCTATAGGTTACAATTGCCTAATTATTTGTTTACATGACACAGGAAAATTTTTTACACCATAAAAGTATACAGATGAAAATACACAAAGGCATCTGATAGATGTGGGAGTTCTGAAAAGAGCAAAATTTTAAATTATAAACATTTTTGATTGAAAATGTTCAATATTTGGGAGGAAATTTATAAGAGCCTGGAAAATTGAGCTTAAAACGATTAAAGAGGGAGGTTAGACATTTTACGTCAGTGCCATTCCAATGTGATTATTTCAATCAAAATTTTCGGTCATTTTTGCCACTCGACCTGTAGCTTTTATTTGTTAATAATGAAGTTTTTCATTTCAACTTACACAAAAACTGATTTCCGGTGGTAAATTTTTGAGGTTTTTGGCACAAATGAACTTAATTGCAAGGGGTACCATATGGGAAATGCATTGTAAATAAATGCACTTTTGTAAACATTAGAATCTCATTCAAACAATAAAGGAAACCCGAGACTATTACACCATACAGTAGAACTTCGATAACTCAAACTCAAAAGGGTCGTCAAGAATAGTTCGACCTATCGGTAGTTCGAGCCATAGAAGCTTGCCGATTTCTGGAAAATAATAAAAAGGACATGGGAAAACATTCCAATCAGAAATAAATTTAGACTTTGATGTTCTTAGCAATTGCGTTTAATTTTAATTGATATTTAAAGATGATTTTACAAGCGAAGAATAATTTTGAAAAAATGTTTTGGGGAGGATGCCAGAGTACATAGTAAAGTTGCAGGACTTTAAGCAGAAAATTGGAAATCATTGTCAATTAAGATTGAAGTTAAAGGCTCCAACCGAAAACCCCAGTGTTAACACAATGGTGGTCATTAGTAGAAGGCCAACTACCAAGATAATATAGCCAATGAGCCCCCATAAGACTGAAGACTGAAATATACCAAGTTTAAAAGGATAACACAAACAAAGCAACTGTTATCATAACTACCTAAATATACCTTTTGCAATTTTCTTCGCTCCACCCTTTTCATTCACTTGACTTTCTACTGGACTGAAGGTATCAGTAGTTTCAGGGTTGGTTAAGGTGTCTAAACCATGGAATAACAACGGATCTGGAATGTTTCCATCAGACTGCGATGTATAATATACAGATTTTTCTTCTGTAGAATCTGGTTCACTTGTGCATGGAGCATCTTCTCTCTTTTCTATAGATGAGAAACTAGTAGAGCTTACATTGTCTGATTTCTCCAAAAGTAAACTGTCACTAAAGGGAGAAAACTGCTCTTCTGACAGATTTGCTTTATTACTACCATCTACTACAGTCTTGGGAATAGTTTGTGATGAATCTGTTGTCACAGAATCATTACAGCCACTCATCAGACTATTATTGCCTGGTATTGGTTCAGACAATGAATCTTTAACTACAGAATCTGTTTGATACAAATAACCATCTACCATGTCTCCATTACCAGTTGCTGGTATCTCTGAATTGTTGACAGGGCTACCATTTTCCGACACAGAACCATTAGCATAAGGAGTGCCATTTGGAATCACTACATTATTTGGTGGTATCATAGGCATAAGTTCTGGTCCTTGATTTCCACCAGCAGTTCTGTTACATAATCTACATCTGTTCAGCAGGTCACTTAATTGGAGGTTACCTGTATGCATTAATAGGTACATAATTTTAAAAAATTAAACTAAATTAAAAGATAATAGGAAGATGTACATCAATACTACTGTGAAAGTACTTAAATTTGTGGGTATCAATTTTTGTGGTTTAACCCAAAAGTTCAAGTTTGTGGATTCATAAATTCGTGGATTTGTAATTTTGAAGAAAAATTTTTTGTGGTATTTGGCTGCACTCGTTCAGAGTCAGCACAAGAAAGTGTTCATTTAATAAAGATATCGATTTTTACAACATAATATGATCAAGGCATATTTGTTGTTTACTTAAATAAACATATGCCAGAAAATTCCTTTATAATTATGTAATTATCATTAATTAATGTGTTAACGAGATGTGATTATTTTACTTCATTAAGCTGTAAAGGTAGGTTTAATTTTTATTATCTTTTCATCTTTAATCTTAAAAACTATCCAACGAAAATAAACTTTTTTAATTATAATATTTATCAATCCTTATTTTATTTGATTAATTTTATGAACACCTTTTAAAAAACACCTGGCTAGACTTTTTAATTGATTTATGGTGATAAAGGGACTTCACTACCGTTTTGAAACTACCCTAAGGGTGTTTATATAACGGTAGTGAAGTTTTTCTGGCTTCAGTCGGGTTTTGACAAGACATGATTATAAATTTGATAGAAAAAATAGATTGATTAATTTTTTACTAGTATGAAATTTATTCTATTTTTTTAAATTAGAAATGAACATGTGAACGTACAACATATAGAATAAAACCATTTCTTAACAATATATACATCAAGCTTATTACATTGAAATGATACACCCTAGATTGAAAAAAACCAATATATTTATTCTGATTGATAGATTGTAAATGAATGATCCTTGATTTATAGAACAAAGGATCAATACATTGGACACATGATATGCCCGAACACTATTTAAAAATTATTTTTTATTGTATCATTATAATAATATCACCATAAACATGTTTATGTACACAACAATTAAAGAAATGTTAAACTAATGTCTTCAAAAGGTTCTGAAGATTAGAGTTGTTAAACTTTGTATGTATTGTGCAGTTTTCAAAAATTGGCAGCCTGGTAGTAAAGCAAACAGCTGATGTAATTATGAGTCTGCAGTTAAAACATTTTCTTGTCCAAATACATAACATGAAAAATCACTAATACAAGTGATTACCCTAATTTTAAAGTGTGTTCCTACATATTTGTTGCATTAGGTATTAGTGTTTAATGATCACCATTCTATTATTGATCAGACATTCTCAGTAAGTGTTACCTTGTAGTCTATATCTATGTCTCCTTCCATGCACACAAAAGGCATACACTAATACCACGACCACTAACCCAATCACACACACTACAACTATTACTGCTATGACCCTGAAACAGTAAAAATTTGATTTATAAAATATAATACTGTATCTTATTCTGCACAATCTAAAGAAATATTGTTTTTGTACCAGTGTAACTGTAAGCAATAATTAAGTCGGACAGACCAATTTTACTAGGAAAATATATCCCTGGTTCCTAATTTTCCTAGTTAAAAAAGTCCATGTCTATTCAATCTAGTCCTGTGATAAATTTTCCTACTAAATCTAGTCCTGGTATCAATTTTCCTAGTAAATCTAGTCCTAGTATCAATTTTTCTCGTAAAATTCTCATAATACAGACTTTTTTTACTATTTAGGAATAATCGACTGGTACTGAAAATAATAGGAATAATTAACATGCATATAGGAGAATTTATCAATCATCTTATAAATTGAATTCTATTCACAAAAAACTTCTCACTTATGTACTATATATATAGTAAGTAGATTAAAAACATCATTTAACAGACCAGAATTTTCTTATAAAACAAATTCTATTTACTGTAAACACTTATTTATTATTTAAGTAAAATTGCGAAATAATAATTCACAAACATGATTTTTTCATGATGAACACTTTTTATTCCTTCAAAGTAATGTATAAATTGAGGTATTGAAAGAAGATTATCAAAATTGGTAGTTGATTTATTAAACTAATAAAATCTATGAAATGAAAATAGTTTACCAGTAACAAGTGCAGACACAGAAAAATGTCTTGCCTGCATTCCGCATCAGTAACGAAAAAAATTAAGTCATAAGCATTATGTAAATAGCATTAAATTGTTATCATTTAAAATATACAATGCATAGTTACAGAGAAAGGGACCATCCAAAACTTAAACATAGTCGCTGGACAGTGAAATTGAGGTAAAGGCCAGGTGACACCTTCCAGACAGTCATGTACTCTTTAGCAGCAAACTGTATACCAAATATTGCCACCCTACCATGCAGAGTTATATAGGAACTGCCCTAATACAAACACTTTAACGTAGTCGCTGGACCATGAAATTGAGGTCAAGGTCAGGTGACACCTACCAGACAATCATCTACTCTTCATCAGCAACCTATATACCAAATATTGTTATCCTACGATGCATGGTTACATAGGAACTGCCCTAATACAAAAACTTTAACGTAGTCACCGGACCTTGAAATTGAGGTCAAGGTCATGTGACACCTACCAGACAGTCATGTACTATTCATCAGCAACCTATATACCAAATATTGTCATCCTACCATGCGTGGTTACAGAGGAACTGCCGTAATCCAAAAACTTTAATGTAGTCACTGGACCGTGAAATTGAGGTCAAGGTCAGTTGACACCTACTAGACAGTCATGTACTATTCATCAGCTACCTATATATCAAATATTGTCATCCTACCATGCATGGTTACAGAGGAACTGCAGCAATGCAAAAACTCTTAATGTAGTCACTGGACAGTGAAATTGAGGTCAAGGTCAGTTGACAGGTGACTGACTGGCAAGTACTCATCATAAGCTACCACTGGACAAAATTTGATAGATATAGGGCTTAGGCATACAAAAATATGAAGCAAGATGTCCAAGTGTTTACGCCGCCGCGGCTGGATTCCCATACATATGTCTCCCCTCCTGCGACTATCGTCGCAGGCGAGACAAAATAGTCTGAATGACTTAATTTACAACCAGACTAATTTTACTGTTAAAGCCTTAAAATATTTGAACAGTAAAAATAGTCCTGGGGACTTATTTTACTACTGGACTTATTTTACACTATTATTATTAAATTTGGAATTGGTTTGATAGGCCCATTCTTAGAAAATGACAAACCAAAATAATGGTTACAAGTAAGAAGAAAACAATTTTATGCAATCATTCATATTTTCTACTATATATTAAATTTATCTAAAATTTTCAAATAATAATTACATTAAAACACCTTTCTGTTTCAATATGCTACATATACCTAGAAAATAAGTCCAAGGACCTATTTAACTAGGAAATTGAGTAACATGGACTTATTTTACCAGTAACAAAAGTCAGGGGGACTAATTTTACAACCAGACTTATTTTACTGTTGCATAACAATGCTGGTCCTCCAGGATTTTTTCCGTTGACATAGTTTATGCCTTTTATCCAAAGCATGTGACATTTTTCATTTATGTTAGTAATGTATATGTATTTTAATAAATGATTTATATTGGAATATGTACATTTACAGTATGAATCAGAAGAAACAAGTAAATACATGTACAGTATCAAGTACAAACAACTATTAATATTTCCTCATAAAAAACAATAGTATTATGAGGATTATATTAGAAACAACCTCACGGCCATACAATATAATGTATCTTTGCAAAGGCAATAAATTTAAAGTAGACAGACAGGACTTGTTATAACTATAATAAAAAGAACTATGTCTGTGGTTTTTTGGCTGACAAATGCAAAATGCTTACTGCGTTTAGTCCAGCTTATGCTCCTTTTGTAGCTCCAAAAAGTGTAAATTGAATTCAACATTATTATTTTCCACAGTCAATTAGATTTTTGAAATGTGGCAGATATTTCATTTTGATAAGGTGATTTTCTATAGTAAATTTTCGCCTAAATTACAATGGAAGTAAACGTTTCGAAGAGTCGATTGTTGTCTATTCAAAATCCTTTGGATAATGTCATCTGCCGTTAAAGCCGGAAAAGTCTCACGGTTTGTCCAAATACCATTGAACGTTACCAAAGCAGACGATTTTTTCAAAACAATGCAAGGTCCCTTTAGAAACTTAAATGGCTGACTTACTATGTAAAATTTCTGTAGCAAATGTCAAGGACGATTTTGGACATGTCAGCAACAAAGGCATAATATAAACTATGGACGTGTAAAAAAATGTTTAATTGCATGTTAGCACTACAAAAGTACAATATGGAATAATTCAGAAATGCAAGCAAAACACTGAGCACATGGGCGTGTGACTTTTAGTATAGGTTTGTGATGTTCGTTCACCTCCTCTCCCCAATATTTTTGATTTTACCCTTTGATATAAGTTTCATAAAAATCTGACAAAAAAACAAAGATCAGGGGGCTTACAGGATAATTTTTTTATACAATTTACATTTCAATGACATATATTAAGTCTCAAACAAATTATCAATTAATGCTGATTTTTGTGATTTATTTTTTTTTCCTGATTATGAACACCTTAAACACAGATGTGCAAAATTTTCTGCATAAGAAAAACTTTTGAAACATTAATTTTTACCAAATTTTATTCAAATTTAATTTTACACTAGTAACCTGTGAGCTACTGCTCACTTAGTATAATCCTGCTATTCAAAATATTAAATTGGCTAAGTCAGTAGAGAGAAAGTAGATATGGGACAGACCTGAAATCTGTACTTGCAATATAGGACCACATGATAATGTCACATATAAAATTTCAAATGGTTGTGATAAGCAGTTGCTGAGAAAACTGTTTCAAAAATTTTCATACATTGACCACTAATGTTGAAGATTGACAAGTCAGCAAACAGGAAGTAGATATGCAACAGATCTGAAATCAGTACTAGTAATATAGGACCACATGGTAAGTTTACAAATAAAATTTCAAGTCGTTGCGATAAGTAGTTACTGAGAAAACTGTTACGAAGGTACGAAAGGACAAACAGACAAGGGTAAACCAGCATACGCCCATCCCTCTTCTTCTTTAACAGGTGAAATGACAGTAATGTTTGATATTTCCACTCATTTCATAAATAAAGTGGCACCACTTTATGTTTTTGAAAACGCTGCAAATTTGTTTCTTCTTAAATAACAGCTTACCCTGGAGCTAAACCACCTTCTGGTGTATTATCTCCTGGAACTGGAACTACAAAGAGATTCAACACATTCACATCATGATTTTCTATGACTATACATTGACTGATATCTGGCATTCAATCAGATCCAATGAAACCAAAACATTACCTTAGCAACTTTCTTGTTTCCGGCATTCTGAATGGATTTCACACCTAATGTGTTTGAACAATCATCTCAACTGTATATTGGTTATTTATGGAAGAGTACTAATACTAAACAATTAACAGCATTTTAGATTAATAATTAAAGTTTGTTTTTGCATACAAAAACAATGTCTCCCTGTTCCCCATGTGGATTTTCAGTACAAAATCTAAGTTCAAAGTCTGATAACTACCATAAAATTGTGAGGATACAAATTCCCTGGTAATATGCACAACTAAATATGGTGTACTTGCTAAATACCTAGTGTTGAAAAAAATTGGTGCAGTAGTTTCAGAGGGGTTGAGCGGAAATCATGATTTGAGGAATTTCCGGATAAATTTTAAGTTCAAAGATGCATAACTCTCACAAAATTTTGAGGAAAAAAAATTTCCTGCTAATATGCATATGTCATATTTGCTATGTACCAAGTTTTGTAAAATTTAGTTCGGTAGTTTCAGAGGAGTTGAGCGGAAACCAGGATTTATGAGGAATTTTTGGAAAATTATAAGTTCAAAGGACCATAACTCCCACAAAATTTTGAGGATCAGAATTTCCTGGTAATATGCACATACAGTTGTGAACATACAGTTACAGTTGGCTGTCATAAATATAATGTATTAGACCAGTAATTGTCCTCAAGATGCAGTATGTGTATTATTACCTGTAGTAGTTGACTGAGTTGTTGTACTGGTCACATTAACCTTTACACAAGTCCTGTCTGTTGTCAAGGTCCCTGGGCTGGTCTCCATCTCATCCACATTACACCTAAAACACAAACTGTAAATCATTTAGTGTCATCATTTTTATACTAGGTATCAGGGGTCTGGAAGTTTTCCCTGCCCATTTCGGTCATTTTTCCCCCTAAGAAATTACCAAATTCTATGGTAGTGAATATGGGTCGATTCGTCACGATAATGACAATGTGAATATGCGGGTTGTACCATGGAATTTGGGATGGCTCCTACAATGTATGCATCATGTGAAAAAGAAAATATATGTAGCGATACATTCTCCTAGACAAAAAGTATTTATTGTAAAATGACGTTGTACATGCAACAAAATAATGGGAAAAAGCGTTATTTTGATGAATATCCCGGCGAGTTTTTCATTAACCGGAAATAGGAAGTTGTCACCTAATTACCACAAGTTGGAACCCGAATTGAATTTATGCGTTATTCTGCGATTGATGCTCTTTACAAGTTTTTATTATTAAATGAAATAATAATTTTTGATTTTTTTATTCAAATTGGTTATCTCTCGATTTATGTAACGTATAGTCACATTGGCGCTTGCGTAGAGTACACAGTTTTGACCGCACATGTTTTTCATTGAAGTTGCACGTGTACTGTAAAGTTGTCTTATTTTCTTAGCAATGTGATATAGAAACAGTCTATTATATTAAATATTAAATATTTATTTATATTCAATCTCTGTTGCTTCAAAATGTTGTTGCAATAGTATGTTTACGATATGGATGAAACAGATCTGTCACCTGTTGACCTGATTACATAATCACCGGTCGGTGGTCAATAAACACATGTCAGCGACAGGAAATAGCCTTAGGGTTGATTTATAATACAAATTGAAGGGATTAAATCCAACAAATGATTATTGCATGTAAAATATTACTTTTTAGACGTCCGATTTGAGCAAATCTTAGTCGGTCATTTTAGTGTAAATTTCGGTCATGTCCGGCAAATATGACAGTTTCCAGACCCATGCTAGGTATCCTGAAAATTAACAATTCTCTGGCTAAAACAAGGATTTTTTACGGTGTCCTAAGTACAAGTTTCAATTCTGAATGCTCACCAACTTGCGGACAACTAACTTAGGTGATATAGCATGTTAATGATGCATGTATTTCTTTCTATGTCTGTACCTTTATACAGTGAAAACTGTCTAAACTAGACCCTGAGAAAACAGAATTACACATGAAACGGAACAAATTTCAAAGTCTCCTATTAATCAATGCAATTTCATACTGCTAAAACCCAAACCTGTCAATTCTGAATTCCCAACTTATTTTCAGTCTGAATGTATTTTGTGTATTGAAATAAAACCTGTTGAATCCCATAGATACTTTAATTGTGTTTTCATTCCCTTGGTTAGCTCAGTGGATGATATACCTTTGGGGGCTTTAAAGGGGATTTAAATCAAGTTGAAATTAGGATTATGAGAGTTCACATATAAGTTTATTTTCATTCTCAAAATGGGAACTCCAAAGAGATAAAAAATGTTTGATGGAAGAATAAGAAAATTCAACAACTTCACCAAAAGACCCATGTAAAAATCTATCCCAATGGACACCCCACTGGAAGATGAACTAAGTGAAAACCTGGAAGACCACCTGCCATTAAATGAACTTATTCTGCAAATGAAGTTATGACTCACAACGGTTGCTGTGCAATGATGCTGAAAATGTTGATGAAAATTTAAAGTCCGAAGAAACTTTAAGCAGTTATTATGTACCTGTTCATTGATGAATATAAAAGTGAAACATATATCAAAAATGAGTCTGATGAGGACAGTGAAATGGACAATGTAATGATAAGAGCCAAAATGAGTTATGAAAGTCTTCTAGAGACAATTACAAGAATGAAAGACAGTATATATTTAGAGCATGCTGAAAAAATTTCAATGACAGGACACAACTGTGATGTAGAAATCAGAAAAGTAGACACACATGCTTCATAGTGGACTGTAAACTGTTTGGTTTTGAGAGGTTTCTTTAAATAAACATTCATGTACATTCTTAATTATTTAACACTGGTATGAAGAATTCCTTACAAAATGTGTAAAGTTGTTATTGTGTTTTACTTCTCATATACTAGTGATGCCATGAATGGATATTTGTGAAAGTCAATGATTGATGATGTTAACTATTAAACTGTAATACTGTTATTAAATTCAAATATAATGATTTTTCTCAAATGTGATCATAGATATGGAGACAAAAAAAATAACATCAAAATATTATGATAACACATTTAAACATTTCACAAAGTTAACCTAGTTTTATTTCTGCATATTCCATGAGTTCCATCCTCTGGTTTATAATGTTCACTATCACAAGCAACACAACTTCCTGCAAATCAAAAAAACAATGGTAATATTATAAAAATTGAAGCGTTACATTAACGAGTCCAACATCAAACATCCAAAACTGTTAGCATAATATTGTAATCCATTGAAAAACTATTCATGTTCAGTGTTTGTTGTTGTTTGTTCCATGGCTTCATATTAGTGTATGGACTTTGACATTTGATTGACACTTTGGTATTTCTTAGCTCATTTATATGAACCTACTATTCAGTAGTCTTTGTTAACAATTTTTTATGTTTTATTACAAAAAATCACTTGCTATAGAACTATATTGTCTGTATTGTTATGTAATGTTTATATACCAAGATCAGGGGATTTTAAACTGTGTAAACAGCAAATAATATTACCATGAATTCAGAAGCAAATAAACAGAAATAAAAAGCTGCAGTTAATTTTTTGATATATTTATGTTTTATGTTTCAAGAAATATATGAGTAAATAACTTTGTTTTTCTTTTTTTTATGCAAGTTGTACATGTTTTTGTGTAGCTACAATAATGTAGCTTTTTTTTTTTAATATGGACAGAGCTCCATCAATAAAACTAGAGGCTCCCAGGAGCCCATAATTGCTCACCTGGAACCAAAATGACTTCAACTAGATTTACATTTTTGAAATTTTCAGTTTCAGTCTAGTTTAGTTGAGTACAATAACTTCTATAAGGTGCCATCAGACAATTTCTGAAAATTAAATGGTTTGTAGGTTTTGTCCTTAAAGGTAATTTAGAAATTTACAGTTTTACTCCAGGTGTTTCCAAATTCATAATTAAAGGGCAATAACTCCTATAAAGAGCAGTCTTCGCGAAAGTTGCAAATGACATGCCTGATATTCGGTCCGGCCATCCATGTTCACCTGCCTGACCGAAGACAATTGTGCCGGACCGAAATTTTCAATAAAACAATACTCATGAAAAATTCAGTTATAAAACCTTTGTGTTTGAGATCACAAATTATTTGTTAAATCAGTACTTGATTTTAATTATTAGATACAGATAAAAGATTTTTTATCAAAATCTCAATATATTTACATTTGAGTTTGATGTTAGGCAAAATTATAAGAAAGTCAATGTTTCAATTTGGGTTTTCGATCAAATCCATTTTACTTATTATCAATTAAAATTTTTAGCATAGAACACAGTTAAAAATATTGATTGAAACATAAGTATTAAAAATAAATATAATCAACCAATGTAATTACCTTAAGAGTTTCCGAGTAGGATAATAATAATGTTAATCTCTACTTTTTTCAATATATTTTCAAAATTCAAAAACTCAGTTTGAAAATTAGAACACCCTTCATTATCTTCATTTTATTTGTAGATCAAAATTTGATTCCGGTCCTGATTTTGTATGATACCGGTTTATATATTAGAATAGATGCTTTGCCCAATCAAAATGCGCGATTATAATTAAAGGGGAATAACCATGGAATACCAGTGTCAAGTAAAATTAACACTAATTTTGTGGTGCCTTTCGATTACAAAGTAAATTAAGAAGATAAAAAGGTCAACTGATTGTCAGGCGCAAAACAAACAATCATCGGACCGCGTCTCATGAAATTTATCTGCCGGTCATTTGGTCAGACACAATTAAATAGACTGCCGGTCCAATGGCAATTTTACCCGACGGCATATTTCGCGAAGACTGAAAGAGTCATCTTACAATTTTGGACTAAGCAATAATTTGTAGGCCTTGCTTTGCTGATAATTTGTGCAATTTACAGTTTCAATCTAGCTGCTATAGTTTTTAAGTAACAGGACAAAAACAGAAAATTTTATAAAAAATTGCCATTTAAGGTCAATAACTCCTATAAGGAGTCATCTGACAATTTCACCTTTACGGTGAATTGTAGGGCTTGTATTGCTGATCATTTTTGCTATTAACAGTTTCCCTCTAGCTGTTACAGTTTTTAAGTTACAGGACACAAACAGAAAATTTCATAAAAAATTGCCATTTAAGGGTAATAACTCCTATAAGGAGTCATCTGACAATTTTAGACCAATGCAGTGAATTGTAGAGCTTGTATTGCTGATCATTTTTGCTATTTACAGTTTTACTCTAGCTGTTATAGTTTTTTTTGTTACAGGACAAAAACAGAAAAATTCATAAAAAATTGCCATTTAAGGGCAATAACTCATATAAGGAGTCATCTGGCAATTTCAGACACATTAAGTGAATTGTAGGACTTTCTTTACTGATCATTTCTGCTATCTACAGTTTCACTCTACCTCTTATAGTTTTCAAGTTATATTGTAAATACCAAAAATTTTGTCAAAAATCGTCATTAAAGGGCAAAAACTCCTACAAGAAACCAATACACAACTTCACACTAATAGCAAATATTGTAGACCTTAAAGTGCTGCTCAATTTAAAGTAACGGTTTTCTCTATAGCTATTATAATTTTTGAGATAATGATCAAAAACATGTGTCGACACCCATGTTCTATTTTTAGTAACAGCGGCCATCTTTGTCTGTTGATCAACACCCTGGGTATAAATTTGAAACTAGAAACCCTAAGGATGATTGTGGCCAAGTTTGACAAAAATTGGCCAAATGGTTTCAGAGGAGAAGATTTTTTTAAAAGTTTACGACCGACGACAGACCACAGACGACGGACGCCAAGTGATAGCAAAAGCTCACATGGACCCTCGGTCCAGGTGAGCTTAAAAAAGGAGCTACATTATTGTAGCTAGTTTTTGTGTATTCAGAAAATTTCTCTTCTCTGAACAAAAATCTGAATACATTATGAACATCTACAACTGTTAATCTCCACATAAAACTGTCAAACTACCATTATTTCTGTTGTTTTCACTTGAGGGGAAATTTTTACACAACTACATGATAACAATTCTATACTCTTGGGGACATATAGATAAGCAGTCAGAATGATTCTGTAACCTGCATGGTCCAAACATAAGAATTTCAGTTTCAATATAAAATGTTTTATTTGAATTTTAAAACAATGGTCACAACTTAACCTAATTTTTTTCTACAATTTTATTTTGAGATTTGGATGAGGTAATGGGGAATTCCTAGTGTTCATTATTTAAATCAACAAAAAATTTAAACAAATAAGTTGGTTCTTTTTGTTGTATTCATCACATGCTCATGCTTAACATGCTATTATTAAATAATGAAAAGTAAAAATTCTGGTTTCCAAGGTTTTATACTTGTCTCCAATTTTAAAGTCTTACCATCATTTTGAAGCTGGAACCCTGCTCCTTTACAGTTTAAATCTGAGATACAGTTGTCCCGGTTTCCATAGTAGCCTTTTCCTAAGGCACACTGACAAGTATTACCAACCATAATTTCCTCTGAATAGTAAAATAAACCAACAAATTAATAAAAGTTAAAACATATATTACAAGCTTTTAAAAATTGTTAAAACAAAAAACAACTATCAGGTTATCATATATACTTACTTACTTACTTAGTTCTCTTCGCGCTGGCTTGTGCATAAGGCTTCCACCAGAGACCTCCAGGGTATCAATTATGCAAATCATTATTGTATGGAAGTAGAATACCTTCAAATTTTCTAAGTCAGTAAACAGGAAGTAGTTGTCGAAGAGGTATGAAAATAAATCCCATAATATGGTATCATCAAAGTTACTGACAACATTTCAGTATTGTATTATTTACCTTTGCTGAGAAAAATTGATGAAATATGGTTACAGATAGTTGAAAATTGTTTAAGTTGGTAAACAGGCAGTAGAAGTCAGGGAGGTCTTAAAGTGAATCGCATATGATGGCATGATCATACAAAGCTACTGACAAAATTTCAGTATTGCATTACTTATTAACCTTGGTATCTCTGATGAAATTTTATTTAAAATTGCTGAAAAAATTGAGATGGAAAATGGTGACAGACAAAACTTACACACATGGAAACACCAGAAATCTGATTTAGTTTGTTATTTGTTGGATTTTCCATTAGGCGTAATGATGCAAATAAACAAATTCTTACTTGAATATATTTATACAAATTTCAAACATTATATACATCTCTTTTATATTATTAATGGTTCAGACAATGTGAAATGAACAGGAAACAATCTGTATTAAAAGTAATTTCTTCTTGTCTTTGAAATGCTGTTTGTTGCTGGCATGATATGTTAAGTGATTGGGTTATTTTTGCTAATTTGCACAATAGTGACCTAATTGTAGTAAAATCGTGCTAATTTGCATAATAGTGACCTAATTGTAGTAAAATCATGCTAATTTGCACAATAGAGACCTAATTGTAGTAAAATCGTGCTAATTTGCACAATAGTGACCTATTTGTAGTAAAATCGTGCTAATTTGCATAATAGTGACCTAATTGTAGTAAAATCGTGCTAATTTGCATAATAGTGACCTAATTGTAGTAAAATCAGGCTAATTTGCACAATAGTGACCTAATTGTAGTAAAATCGGGCTAATTTGCACAATAGTGACCTAATTGTAGTAAAATCGTGCTAATTTGCATAATAGTGACCTAATTGTAGTAAAATCGGGCTAATTTGCATAATAGTGACCTAATTGTAGTAAAATCGTGCTAATTTGCACAATAGTGACCTAATTGTAGTAAAATCGGGCTAATTTGTATAATAGTGACCTAATTGTAGTAAAATCCTGCTAATTTGCATAATAGTGACCTAATTGTAGTAAAATCGGGCTAATTTGCACAATAGAGACCTAATTGTAGTAAAATCGTGCTAATTTGCATAATAGTGACCTAATTGTTGTTAATATCGGGCTAATTTGCATAACAGTGACGAAATTGTAGTAAAATCGTGCTAATTTACACAATAGTGACCTAATTGTAGCAAAATCGTGCTAATTTGCATAATAGTGACCTAATTGTTGTTAATATCGGGCTAATTTGCATAACAGTGACGAAATTGTAGTAAAATCGTGCTAATTTGCATACTACAACAAACATTCAGAATTAAGACTTATAATATATTGAACATATAATTATATCTCTTCCTTAACACACCATTCAGGGTTCTCCAAGTTTTAGACACAACATTGTCAATTTAGACATTACAAACAGCAGGTAATAAAATACGGCATTATCATCATGTATCAATAATGACCGATCTTAGACAACAAACCGATAAAAAATATGGTGACACTGTTGAAAGATATTAAGATTGTAAATGACTGAGTATATATATGTAACGGCTTTTTGACATCAAAGTGCTGGGAGTGATTCATTCCTGCTCTACTACATTATGAGTAATGGGACTAAATTCATGCCCTTAAAAAAACTATAGGCTCCCAGATGGCTTTTATTGCTCAACAGCAACACAAATGACTTCAACTATCTTCAAATTTGTGCAATTAACAGTTTCAGTCTAGATTTTAAAAGCCTATAAGTTCCCATGCAAAAACTAAACATTTCTTCAAAAGTTTTAATGAAGTTAAATTACTCCTATAAGATGCCATCATACAATTTCTGCAAATCAAATGATTTGTAGGCCTTGTCTTTTAGGTTAATTTAGACATTAACAGTTTTACTCTAGGTGCAATATACTTTAATTTATAATACAAAAACTTATTATTTTTGAATTTTTTTCATTAATGGGCAGTTACTCCTATAAAGAGTCATCTGAAATTTTGAATGATGTAATGATTTGTAGGTTAATTATTTGCACAATTTACAGTTTCACTCTAGCTGTTATGACATTTAAGTTAAGCAGTTTATGAGAAGAAGATTTTCTAAATTCAGTCAATCAGGAGGCATAAATGGCCCTGGCAACCATGTTTAATATTTGATCAGCACCAAATACTCAAACTTTGTTAAGAACCACCCAATAAACATTCCTGCCAAGTTGCAGGTTCCAAATGGCCAAATGGTTTTGGAAACGAAGACTGAAATGTGAAAGTTTTCAGACCACAACGACGATGGACACAAAGTGATGAGAATAGCTTAGACTGACCCTTTGGGTTAGGTGAGCTAAAAATGTTTTAGTAACATATCATACAGACCTAGTAGAAATATGGAAATATTGGACCTAGTACAATATACGAAGTGAATAATATCATGACAATGGCAATAAGCATGACCAGGAACACAATAAAAAATATTACTATATAATAGTTTAATATTTTCAGTAAAATGTAATAACCAACAGTAGGAGTTGTTATTTTTCATTATTGTATGCCATGTAATATGACATGACTTTTCCTGGACATGATAATATGGTGTTTTTATAAGAATAAAAAGATGAATATATGCAACAATGAAATTACTTTAGAATAAAATATGCATTACAGATTTCTAAGCTGATATAAAGCATGTGATTGCAGGATTAGATTCCAAGAATGTGGACACAGAAAATGTCACACCTGCATTCTACATCAGTATTAATAAAAATTACATGAGCAACATAGATAAATAGCTTTATATGTCATTATATAAAATATATATTCTCATGCATACTGTCATGTATAGCTGATGAGCAACCTGTATATCAACTATAATCATCCTACACTGCATGGGTAATGAGGAACTGACCTTATCTTTAGTGTAACTACTTGACACAGTCGTGTACTATTCATACACAATATTTTCATGTTACAATGCATGGTTACAGAGAAACTGACCCAAAACCACTAAAATGTAGTCACTGTACTACTATTACCATGAAATTGAGGTCAAGATCAGGTGACACCTAAAAGACTGTCATGTACGTATTATTCATCAGCAACCTATATACCAAATATTATCATCTTACCATGCATAGTAAAAGAGGAAAGTACCTACTAGTAATCCAAAACCTTTAACTTAGTCACTGGATTAAGGGCAAGGTCAGAAAACACATAAGTTACTATTTATCAGCAACCTGTGGTGGAGACAAAAAAATAATAAAAGCATGTTTCAGACCTTAAAACTAAACACAGGACCCCACACCCTGCACAGAAGAGACACTAATATTCATTACAGTACCTTGCCATTGTTAAAAAAACTTTAAAACATTCATCAATTAAAGTACTGCTTATTTCCTGCAAATATCAGAAGTATTATATCTTTATATCAACACAATGGCTCCAAACTTGCTGTTATAACATGTAAACAAATCTTTTTTTTCTTTTTTTTTTACACCGCTTTTAGCTGATGATGACTTGCAGTTTTTATTGGGGTAGAAAGACTCGCTACCTTTTGAGAATCCACCACCAAACAAATTACCAGTTATTTATCAGACATAAAAAGACTCACTACATAGCTCACAACATTAGTACATTACCTGGATTACAATGTGGTAATGTAACACAGACATCACGTTTTATGTCCCAATCTGCCGTGTTGATTGTATCCTCAGTATAGGTACCCGGAGGACAGTCCTTACAGCTATCATATCCTTGATCTGATGTACAGAACTCAAACTGTTGACCTGCAAGTGGCAAATATATATGATTTACTCAAATGCTTAATAAAACATTCAATAATCCCATGAATTAATTAGAATTAAACCACTTCTTAGTAAAGCTTTTACAGTCAAAATACAATGACCTGTCAGGTATTCCTACATATTGATCAACCAATTCCAAATACAGGTAACAGCTGTTTACAAAACTGCTTCAACCTGTTTTCTTTAAAGCTCTTCCTCAGTAAGAGCTTGGACATTTAAATTGCAGCTACTCATGCATGACTTCGGTAAATGGAAACTTCTAACAATGTACCTAAATCTTCAAGATAGATGTTTGAAATAGACCCGAGTCAGGTATAGTGTACACTTGTATACCGTTCAGTTTTTTGTTTACAATTCATAAGAAATAGTAATAAACTTCATCTCAGTATTCAGAAATATGGTCAATCCTGTGCAATTTTTATGAGAATAAAAAAATAACGTACTGTAAGAAATGTTTGTGCTACTTACATTATTGCTTACAATATACATTATTCTAAATAATAAAAAGTTTCTTTACAATCTTGTATAATTTTGTCTGCATGAAAAAAAAAAATTTTTTATTTTGCAGATCAATTTAAATCATATTTCTGTTTGCTGCACAAAAATGAATGCATGTGTTGAGTTCTAAATTTACTGTAGATCAGATAAAACAAAGGGGACATTTCTTAATGTTTTATTTTTAATTGGTTTAGGATAAAGAATATTAATAATATCAATAAGATGCATAATTATAAAACATCTAACCAATGTCCTAATCTTACCCTTACATTACTTACTTTTGTTACATTTTGTGGTATAGCAACAGATAGGTAATCCATTTGTATCTGTTCTCAGCTTCTGACTAGACCCACAAGTAGGAGCTGACAACACTTGTCCAATCAACAACTGTAAGATTATCAATCAGTCTGATTTGTAACAATTTATAATTCAAACTTTATTTTTACATCATTTAACAGAAATATGTGTAAACAATAATAAATAGAAGATGTTCCATGTCTGGTACATGTAGTAATGCAAATTTATGTAAACCAGAGGCTCTTAAGAGCCTGTATCGCTCACCTGATTTTATAGGCAATGAAGATGGCCTTTCCCTGATGTTAAAGTAAGTCCTGTAATTTTCAATAAACTTAAAATAGGACCATCCAAACAATATTGCTAGTAAGTTTTTGTTTCCATTGCTTAACCGGTTTCAGAGAAGAAGCCTTTAAAAACTTTTTCCCATAGGGTCCTATGTTAAACTAAGTCCTGCGGTAGCGGCCATTTTGAATTTCCAATTGCCATAAAAAACACAAACTTTATAGAGGACCATCCAAACAATATAGCTAGTAAGTTTTGTTTTGATTGGTTAAACGGTTTCAGAGAAGAAGCCCTTTTAAACTTTTTTCTCATCGAGTCCAATGTTAAACCAAGTCCTGGGGTGGCGGCCATTTTGAATTTCTGATTGGGATAAAAAACATGAACTTTATAGAGGACCATCCAAACAATATTGCTAGTAAGTTTTGTTTCGATTGGTTAACCGATTTCAGAGAAGAAGCCTTTTAAACTTTTCCCCATAGGGTCCTATGTTAAACTAAGTCCTTCGGTGGCATCCATTTTGATTTTCCAATAGGCATAAAAAACCTTAACTTTATAAAGGACCATCCAAACAATATTGGTAGTAAGTTTGGATTCGATTGGTTAACTGGTTTCAGAGAAGAAGCTATTTTAAACTTTTTCCCATAGGGTTCAATGTTAAACAAAGTCCTGCAGTGGTGGCCATTTTGAATTTCCTATAGGGATAAAAAACACAAACTTTATAGAGGACCATCCAAACAATATTGCTAGTAAGTTTTGTTTCCATTGGTTGACCGGTTTCAGAGAAGAAGCCTTTTAAACTTTTTCCTATGGTCCAATGTTAAATTAAGTCCTGCGGTGGCAGCCATTTTGAATTTCCAATTGCCATAAAAAACACAAACTTTATAGAGGACCATCCAAACAATATTGCTAGTAAGTTTTTGTTTCCATTGATTAACCGGTTTCAGAGAAGAAACCTTTTAAAACTTTTTCCCATAGGGTCCTATGTTAAACTAAGTCCTGTGGTGGCGACCATTTTGAATTTCCAATTGCCATCGAAAACACAAACTTTATAGAGGACCATCCAAACAATATTGCTATTAAGTTTTGTTTTGATTGGTTAAACGGTTTCAGAGAAGAAGCCCTTTTAAACTTTTTTCCCATAGGGTCCTATGTTAAACTAAGCCTTGAGGTGGCGGCCATATTGGTTTACCAATCAAAATAAAAAACACAAACTTTGTAAAGGTCCATCCAATGAACATTATGGCCAAGTTTGGTTTCAATTGGCTAGGTGGTTTCAGAGAAGAAGATTAAAATGTAAAAAGTTTACAGACGCCGCCGCCGACGCCGCCGACGGACGCAAAGTGATAACAATAGCTCACATGACCCTTTGGGTCAGGTGAGCTAAAAAGTAATTATATTTTGTACACAAGTTTAAAAAACAATAGAAGAGGCACATCAAAATGAAATTACCTCCCAAACAAATAACTACTGTATTTACACAGCAAACTTAGAAACCCAAGATAGTTTTAGTCCAACAAAATGTTTTTGACACACTTAAATCCACTGTCAGGAATTTTTCAGTTTATAGACATTGTAGCTATTCACCAAGAGTACACAATCAGCTGGTAACTTGCTTTTTTTGTAAGCCCTGGCATATCAATTTTTACAAAGTGGTAAAATAGTTAAGATCTAGATGCTAGAGGAATTGTGGTAATTTTTTAACAATTTAGAAATTTCACTGCATTGGAAATTAAGTCAAAGTGGTGTAAATTAATCTCAAAAATTTTAAACTAGTAAAAAAGGAATTTGTCAAGAATAAAATGACTCGCATGTATTTGCTATATATATCCTAGCCAAGGTAAATGAATAAGTGACTCACATGTATTTGTTATAGCCCATGTAAAAGGTGCCCAATCTTAGAAAAATATGCAAATAACAGAAATACATAGTTATTGTTGGCTATTTGAAACAATTACTTAAAAATATTTACCTGTGTGACTGTCAGGAAAATGATTCCCTTCCGAACAGATCTACCCTGCATATTGTATACTTCACTGTAGGTGGAGCTATAAAACTCATCTTGACATCTACATCCTGCTAGATGGGGAACTATAAAAAGAAGTAAATCATTATTTAGTGTGTCGTAAATTTCACCTCATGGTCCAAATACTAGTAAGTCCATTATTATTACATGCCTGATGACTTCATCAACTACCATTATGTATAGCTTGGTTTTTATGATGTTGACTTAGCTTATGTCAACTTATAATGTAATAATGATAAAATATCTAGACATCGATAAAAAAGCTTCATTCAGATTTTGTAAAAAGAAATTGTAAGACAAGTACATGTATACTCTTAACTAACAAGCTTGCCCAAAACATTCAAACATATATACCTTATAATTATTGACTTTGCCAAAGCATGTTTAAGACAAGGACATTGGAGAGATGATAAATCAACACGTTATAAACTTAACTACTAATGTAATTATGGCATCTCACAAAAGGCAACATCTTGGATTAAATAGTTTCTATCAAACAGCTCAAACAGTACCTGAAAGCACCAATTCCACAAAAATAACAGAAACATCAGGAGTTCAACTGAGGACATGAAAGATATTACAAAAAAACCCCAAAACTTTAAAGCATGTACAAAAAAGACCAGCTTGTTATCATTATGGCTGAATTTGAAAACAGATCTTAAACAAATACACATATAAAGAAAACAGAACAAACTAGATATCAGTGAGATGGTACCCATCTCTGTGGGCCCCGCTGACCTTGAGGTCAAGGTCAAAGGTCATCAACCATGGTATGCGACACATCGCCTTGATATTATCTACCCACATTCCAAATATCAAAAGCCTACCTCAAAAGATAAACTAGAGGCTCCCAGGAGCCTGTATCGCTCACCTGAACCTGAAACCAAACAACCCTTTTCTATCCAGCTTTTCTTTGCTATAAGGAATTGCCCAACACTTCTGCAAGTCATAATAATTCCTATAAGGAGGAGCTTTTGATGCTTAGAGGGAGAAGGGAGGTTCACTTCAAATTTGCTGTACCTGTTATACTTTTTTAACTATCAGTCGAAAACTCTCTTGACTCCCCCCCCCCCCACCCCCCCATTTTCTATTTTAAGCTAATGTAGCTATATAGGTAGTCAGGTGTCATGATTTGCACAATTTTGGTAGAGGACGCTAAGTCATTTTTGTAGCCCTCATAGAGCAGAACAATTAAGCAATACTAACTTTTTCTCTAGTTCAAATAATTTTCAAGATTTTAAGGCAAAAATGTCAAAAATAATCAATTTTGACAATTAAAGGGCAATAACTCCTATAAGGAGTCCTCATACAACTTCAACCCAATGGAGTGTTTCGTAGAGCTTTTGATGCCGATGAAGGCATGTCTCTTCGGTTTTCTTGTATCTGTTATACTTTTTGAACTATAAGCCAAAAACTGTGTTTTACCCCCCCCCCCCCCCCCCCCCCTCCATTCTATTTTTAGCCATGGCGGCCATGTTGGTTAATCTGCAGCCATGGTTGGTGCAAACTTGGTTAAGGACATTTGACGGATGATGTGTACAAAGTTTCAAAGCAGTACTTTCAGTGGTTTCAGAGGAGAAGATTTGAAAAAATCAATTAAAACCGATTAAAATAAACAGTTCAAGGGGAATAACTCTTAAACGTGTAATCAGACAATCTTGACCCTAAGGCAATTTTGTAGCCCTCATAGAGCAGAACAATTAAGCAATGCTAACTTTTTCTCTAGTTCTAATAATTTTCAAGATTTTGAGGCAAAAATGGCTAAAATCAACAATTTCGACAATTAAAGGGCAATAACTCCTATAAGGAGTCATCATACAACTTCAACCCAATGGAGTGTTTCGTAGAGCTTTTGATGCAGATGAAAGCTTGTCTCTTCGGTTTTCCTGTATCTGTTACACTTTTTTAAATATAAGCCAAAAACTGTATTTTACCGCCCCCCCCCCCCCCCCCCATCCAATTTTTAGCCATGGTGGCCAGGTTGGTTAATCTGCAGCCATGGTTGGTGCAAACTTGGTTGAGGACATTTGACAGATGATGTGTACAAAGTTTCAAAGCAGTACTTTCAGTTGTTTCAGAGGAGAAGATTTTAAAAAATCAATTAAAACCGATTAAAAAAAACAGTTCAAGGGGAATAACTCTTAAACGGTTTATCAGACAATCTTGACACTAAAGTCATTTTTGTAGCCCTCATAGAGCAGAACAATTAAGCAATGCTATCTTTTTCTCTTGTTCTAATAATTTTCAAGATTTTGAGGCAAAAATGGCAAAAATCATCAATTTTGACAATTAAAGGGCAATAACTCCTACAAGGAGTCATCATACAACTTTGACCCAATGGAGTGTTTTGTAGAGCTTTAGATACTGAAGAAGGAAGGTCTCTTCGGTTTTCCTGTATCTGTTATACTTTTTGAACTATAAGCAAAAAACTGTATTTTGACCCCTCTGTTCTATTTTTAGCCATGGTGGCCATGTTGGTTGGTCTGAGGCCATGATTTGGGCAAACTTGGTAGAGGGCATTTTACTGATGATGTATGCAAAGTTTCAAAGCAATCCCTTCAGTGGTTTTTGAGGAGAAGATTTTTGAAGAAAAGTTAACGACGACGACGACGACGACGACGGACGACGACGGACGCCAAGTGATGGCAATAGCTCACATGACCCTTCGGGTCAGGTGAGCTAAAAAGTAACAACTCGGACATGAATTTGTTATTCAGAAAGCAATAATGTGACCTTAAGGTCAAAGCTCAAGGTCACAGGTCAACAACCACGGTATGCGACACATCGCCTTGATATTATCTACCCACATTCCAAATATCAAAAGCCTATCTCAAAAGATAAAAAAATTACAGCCCGGACATGAATTTGTCATACAGAAAGCAATAATGTGACCTTAAGGTCAAAGTTTAAGGTCAAAGGTTATCAACCATGGCATGCGACACATCGCCTTGATATTATCTACCCACATTCCAAATATCAAAAGGCTATCTCAAAAGATAAAAAAGTTACAGCCCGGACATGAATTTGTCATACAGAAAGCAATAACGTGACCTTAAGGTCAAAGGTTATCAACCACAGTATGCGACACATCGCCTTGATATTATCTACCTACATTCCAAATATCAAAAGCCTACCTCAAAAATAAAAAAGTTACAGCCCGGACAAGATAAGTTCGGACGGACGCACGGACGGACAGACTGATCACTATAGGGCGTCCGCCACAAAGTGGCAGGGCCCTAACAAGTATTACTGTAAGCTAATGATCTCCGACTATAAATTTAAATAGGAAGTAGGAGTCACAGGGTTCTGAAAATAAATCCCACAATATGACATAATTCTAAAGCTATTGACAAAATTTCAAAAAATATCAAATGACAGAAACCTCACATATTAAGACAAATAAGAAAACAAGAAGCATGAAAGACAAGATTAGCATATACCAAGACAATAAAACCTTAACTGCATGTACATGTATAGATAGCATATCATTATAAGCATATTCCTTCAAATAGCACTACATACCGGTAGACTAGTATTACACAATATTCTTACATTATCAGAAAGTACATAATTTATTAGTACAAGCCTTAGAAATACTGTATGTAGAAATGCAGAGCAATATACATGTACCTCTCATTTCTCATGATCACCTGTCTTGCAGTTAGTACAAATAAACTTTAATATTTTCTGACAATGTACAACTACTGTTTTTATCCTGCAAGCCTAAAAAATAATATTATACTGATAAAAAACTTCTAGCCCATTTTTGACTTTGAAATTTGTGTGCATATCCCACTAATAGCCTGATGTCACACACAAATATTGTGTAATGCATAGGCGCAGTACACAGAAAAATAGTGGTACGGTAGGTTAAAATAGTGGTCAGTCATTTAAGGGTCGACAACCCGTTTACCCGTGAATGTTTAAATATAGATAGGGGTTTCCATGTGCTATTATTTGTCACTTAACCAAATTGCACTTGAGATTGTAATGGTTTTTTTTTAAATTGATTGATATTAAACTGGTACGGTTTTCTGTACCAGCAATTTAAAGTGGTACCGTCTGAACCGTACCGCTTGCTATGCCTATGTACTAGTATTGGTAACGGGTCTTAAACCAAAACAGAATACTAAATATGATAAGAAATGAGGAAATCAGAACCAGGAGATTTTATTCTGCACTGCTGAATAAAGCAACATTTATTTTACTGCCTATATTGTGTAGTAACTAACGATTGCAGGATAAATAAGCATGCCAGCACTAGGAGGATCACTACTGACCGGCAGTCAAACACATATCATATTTTTTAAAAATAGAGGAAACAAAGTGTTTTCATAAAAGAAAAAAAAACACCTGACCACCACGGAAATTAATCCTTTCCACTATTAACCACTGCCGTAAATGCATGCAGTCTAGTGGGGATTAGGTTTCTGTTAATGTAAATTTTTAGTTGAAGACTGTGGTGGATGCAAAGTACATGTAGAAGTTTAGTAAGTCACCACATCAAAATGAAAAAAAAAAAAAACGACACCAGGGCTCATGCTGGGTCAAAATTATAGGGAGAAGTCACTTCTCTTTTGGGGGGCTGACATTATATGTCATGAAACCATCTGGTTTTTTTATTGGTTTTTTTAATAAATGTTGGCATTTGCACTTTTTATTGTTATATGTTTTTTTAGCAGTTTTAATTTATTGAGGATAAAGTATCAAAGATTTGATTAACTATTTTCATAAATACATGTATAAAACATTACAGTAAAAAAAGAATCAACTGTCACAAAACTGTTCATTAAAATAAATGTTTCTTTGTCATTGGTATACAAATTGATTGAATTATAATAAAGTACTATTAGAACTAGAAGTAGAAAATTACATCATTGTGACACATAATATATTATGTAGTTAATGTAAAATTCACTATTAAAAACATAACATAACATATCTTTTATTTCCAAATCAGGAGCCCGCTGTGAGCAATGATAGTTGTACAAAAAAAGAAGAAAAGAACATAATTAATAGATACACATAATTATAAATAAGACAACATGATGAGACATTTCACTGAACTATTAATGTTCATAGCATAATATTGAAAATCGAAACACCAGTGTAAATTTTTAGTTTAAAATATCTCCATCTAGTATAAATCTGGCAGTGGCTGCTAGAATGTCAGTGTCCTCATTACTAAGTAAAAATATCAATTTGGATTCATTCGACAAACTAGAAAAACTGGGATACTTTTTGCATTGGCAACAAGATTAAATAAAATATTTCTTTTTGTTCTGAATTTTGAACACACACACAAAAATGTGTTTCATCTTCAACTTCCTCAGAAGAACAGTTTGTACAAATTCTATCAGACCTAGGTGTATTAGAGAAACGCCCTATTTCAATTTGTAATCTATGATATGCGAAATCTGCAGAGAGCTTTTCTTTGATCGGAATTGTTTATTTTCGATAAAAAATTTTCAAAAACTAAAATGATCCTTGATTTTGAAATAGGTACATAGTTTTCCATCAAGGTCAGAAAGTCTGTAATTATACCAATTGTCTAAAAGCTTCAAGCATCTTTTTAAATTTATATCTGCTGTAATTACTTGAATGCATGTGTATTTATACCCAAGTAATCTAATAGCTTTATTACAAAGGTATACCAGGTTAATCTATTACTACTTTCAAAATAATAATGAAAAATCAGATGAGAGATTTTCTAGTCTATACCAATAATTAATGATTGATTATGAACTCCCAAAATACATTTACAAAATTTGAGATGTAATTTTTCACATGGTTTGTTATTGAATATTTTATCTAAATCAAAGTATGTTCCCAATTTTGAGTTAGAAGCGCAATAACTTCCCAAATTTCTGAGTTATACAACAAGATAGGTTTTAAAGTATGGTCAAAATATGTAAACAGGTACGAAGAATTGGACTTAAAAAGTCACTTCTTAATTTATGACAAGCCTTTACGGATTTATTATAAAGTTCAGTCCTCATTTGATGAAATGATCCTGATGCTGTGAAATACACCCTTAAAAATGTATAACAGGAGACACATTCTAAGTGATTATTTTGTAAAGTAAATTTTTCAGATATTATTCTGCCAGCTTTAAGAAAAATTACTATTTTAGTCTTTTTAATGTTGACCTTTATTCATCAATCATTACAAAATTGTTCTAACATATTTAGCCTCTCTTGTAATCCCTGTGAGCAGTTTGAGAACATTACAATATCATCTTTGTCTTCATCATCTTTATAAACTTTGTCAAGCAACAAACCAAGGTACAGACATGGTTTCTTATTGACATTTTCAAAATACCGTAGTCACTTGGTTCTGTAGGGGGTAAGATCGACAGTAATCGTGTCTTTCTGTCGAGCATTGAAGGAAGATCAATGAAAAAATACTGACACATTACAATTTCCATTGATTTATTTTTACAGTAGTTAAAATTGTTTCAAAAGATTTGCAGTTACATTTATTTCAAACAGAAAACTAACATTCATGTGCATAAACATTGTTAAGAACTTAATATTTTCAGAATTAAAAAAAAAACAAGAACAAAAAATGTTAGAAGAGCCCCATTTTTGCAAAACAATACAATCGATATGAAACAATTAACTTTTGTGATTTTCTTAAAGTTAATAAACTGTTGATGACATTTTTAATATTCATTGAATTTTTTTTTTTTTATGACATTTTTCTAAATTTCATTTACCTTTTTTTTTAAATTTGTGTTAGTTTCAGGACTTAATATACGACCCAAGGTATGTTTTATTCTACAAGTACCTAAATATAACTTGCATTTTTTAAATAGTTTAACATCAACATTTTTAAATCTTAAAATATATCAAAATCAATATCTTTTAATGACTTTATTTCATTAGAAAGAAATTTATTTTCCTTCTATTTGCTATTGCATTTGACCAATGATTTTAAAGATCTAGACATCTTTTTTTTTACAACATACCTGTTTTTAAAATCTAACTTTCGTATAAAAATCATAATCTAAATTTACATTTTCTTGGCTTATTATGTCGGTCTTTTATTGGTCTTTCATTTTTACCTTTCATCAAAGTTAAGTGTCAGGAAACAAATAAGCAATTAATGAATAAACATGGCACATTTAATATACAATTACATCACAGAAATATCTCTTACCCCCCCCCCCCCCCCCCCCCCCCCCCCACCCCTCCCCGTTCTCGGCTAATCTCGTGCGCAAGATTTTGGGATTTCAAAATCGTCAATAGGACAAATGGACCCGATACCATAAACAAAATACACCACATACATTATATAGCTTTACTATATATATATATCAGGGACAGTCTATACTAACGGGACATGTCACTCCTAATTAAACCTATATTACAGTTCGATTTTTCTGTGCCACGGCTGAAATTTTGACATATCCGCTTCGTTCCGTTTCCGGAATTAACATTCTGCTATTTTATTGATAGTGTGCTTGGAATTTTTTCTCTCTCGAAATTGGTTATTTCACGAAAATATAGTACAATAATAGTAAGTATTTATTTTTTATAGTTTATATTCACTTATGAATTATGATTTCGTCAAATTACATGTTGTCATTCCACATTTAGCCAGAAAACAATACGAAAATGTTGTTGTCTAACATGTGCGTAATATCGTAGCGGTTTTTTCCTTCAGTCAACCCCATTTTAGAATGGGATAACTTCATCACCCTTTTGTGTGATCACAACAAACCTTGGTTTTTATGAAAATTTATAGATACTCCTGTGTAATAGACTGCTTAAAGTAGGTTTTATGTGTTTTTTGCATGAATTTGGATGATTGGAAATTTGTTTATATTTTGGAACACCGGTCCCCATCTTGGCAACATACACCGACCATACACCCATTTTAGAATGGGATAACTTCATCACCCTTTTGTGTGATCACAATAAACCTTGGTTTTTATGAAAATTTATAGATACTCCTGTGTAATAGACTGCTTAAAGTAGGTTTTATGTGTTTTTTGCATGAATTTGGATGATTGGAAATTTGTTTATATTTTGGAACACCGGTCCCCATCTTGGATACATACACCGACCATACACCCATTTTAGAATGGGATAACTTCATCACCCTTTTGTGTGATCACAACAAACCTTGGTTTTTATGAAAATTTATAGATACTCCTGTGTAGTAGACTGCTTAAAGTAGATTTTATGTGTTTTTTGCATGAATTTGGATGATTGGAAATTCGTGTATATTTTGGAACACCGGTCCCCATCTTGGCTACATACACCCACTTGTACATGTAATAACTTATCACCCTTTGTGTGATCACAACTTACATTAGTTGGTTTTTATGAATTTATAGATACTCCTGTGCATATCCACCGTGTGCATATCTAATATTAATTATTAATAATTTTGTTGTTTCAGATGCCTTCTCGAAAGAAGTCACGTCACCTAACACAGACAAACAAATTTTTTAATTAGTTTATTACTGTGATAACATCCTGTAATTCCTATTGTGTTTACCTGACAGGTTTATAATTATACATATTGCCGTGGTTGCACCGCATGGTGTGAGACAGACAGAAAATTTTATTAATTAGTTGATTAGTTAATTACTGTTTGCAATATCATCCTGTAATTTCTACTGTGTTTACCTGACAGGTGTGTTTACCTCACAGGTTAATAATTATACAGAATGGCTTGTGTTTTTGTTTATTTTCTTTTTCCTTATCATTATCAAAGAATTGTATTCTTTTTACCTTACAAATAAAGTAATTAAAGATATATGTATGAAAACATTCAAAGCTGAAGAGAAATTCAATAAAATGTTAATTGGGAAAGTTGTTTTAGTTTAATTACACGATTAAGGTGAATAAAAATTTATAAAATTTATAATTATAATAATCCGATCTGACATGAAAATTTTTTATTGTATAATATAGATAAACGCACGGAAAAACACTAGAAAATCGTAAAAATGTATTTAAACAAACGGAAATCATATCATACCGTACCGAACACGATTACATTTTAACAAAGTTTGAAACTAAAGCTAGCCGTATGCGACTCAATTCTAGATACGAAAATTTCCGACCGAAGTGCTAGCTCTGCGTTCGTGTCCTAGAAATTTTGCCGAAAACGCCAGTGACATGTCCCGTTAGTATAGACTGTCCCTGTATATATATACATAGCTAGGAAATGGGAGAGTTGCCTGTTTAAAAAGGCTGAAGGAAGACTTGCACATACAAACTCAGTTCTTTTAGTTTTACATGTCTTATAGGTTACCCTCTTCTAAATAGCCAATCAGATAATGCCATAGTAATCTGTTGTAATAGTGCTACTTTCACTTAAAATTAATTTTATTTGACAAATATTTATGAAGTAACATGAATCCAAAAATTACCATGGTCAAAATATCACAATTTGCAAAACAGTCAACATGTGCTTTCAGGAAACATAAACAAATGTTGGACCGATCTATTGAAACGTGATGTTCATTTTTGGTTGATCTACACTCTATATAGTCATAGATTAAACTTACTGCGTATATAACATGTTGAATTTCAACACACTACGACATTCGGAAGTCTCGATCGCCTAGATGCTTGCAAAACGTCTACATGAGTTAGCAAAACTATTTATAGCGGCATTTACGTTATATATATTTATAACTACGGTTTTCCCCATCGCGTAACACTAACATGATGGTTTCATACACAACAAACCAATCTAAGGTTCTAATGTTTATTACTCGTTGAAAATGTAGATTCAGTTGTGGAATGAGTCCACGAGTTTAGCACAGGAATGCGTACAATAAGATCAGAAACTGTCTGTTTTTTTTTCAAATGTTCAAGTGGAAACAGCCTATATCCAAGATATTTAAGTTGGACAGAGCAAATACGTCTGTAGGTCGACTATCCGCAAATTAAGCCCAACATTGTTAGAATTACATTTTGAAAGCTGTCAAATTTTTGCTTACCCTCAGCGGGATTCGAACTCACCGTTGTGCAACTGCGGCGCACCGATTAGTCTGCATTATGTTCAAACTTCTCGGCCAAATCCGCTATAAAAAAAAACTCTTATTCTTATTGTCGCATCAAATTTGTTCAATGCAAGAATTAATTGCTTCTAGTTTTAATTACCAAATGCCGAAAATATCGTTATTGTGCCAACTGACAGGGTTCCGATTTTTACATTTTTATCTCAGCCATCTACACGAGTTTCATCACGTTAGTCTAAGGCAATCACAACCAAATGTTGACAGCTAAAAGTTTTATTAGATAATATTTTGTCGGATCTAGCAAGTATTGAAAACAAAAGCAATGCTGAATCGCAAAATACTTGCCTATTGGCCAAAGATTATATATGATCATATATCGGTTTTCATCGAGTTTCTAAAGAAATGTTTTGTTAATAATGATCGATTATGTCGTTATTATGCTTTAATTATTACAATTACCCTAATTTCCTTAATGATTTTTCTTAAGAACTATATCAGTAATGATTCTTTTGTAATTATGATTAAATAATCAAAAATGTGTTGTTCTTAATTAAATCATTAAAAGAATATTATAGTGCAAAATGTTTTGTTTGTACCCATTGTTTGTTATCTTGTTTTCGGCTGTAATCAATAAGAATAACGATTAAAAACTTTAAACATACATAATTCTATTAAGACCGAAGAAAGAGCACATCTTTTTGATTTATCGTAATAGAGATCATAACATATAATAAAAAATTAATTGTGTACTAATTAGCGTTTTTTGTAAGTGGGGCGATTTTGCTCAATGTTGGGGCGTTTTTGATGGGGCGATTTTATTAAGTGGGGCGATTTTGTTTAAAGTGGGGCGTTTTTACAGATGGCGATTTTAAAGTGGGGGTATTTTGCAAAATGTGGGGGCGTTTTTCCGTGGGGCGATTTGACTTGTATTCATTTTGATAAAGTGATCTATGACGGATAATTTTCCTTCAAGTCCATCCAAGTACATGGATATGTACGACGATTTTCGTAACATATTACATACTTTATAGGGAAATTTATCTCTATCTCTTTATATTTACATATGTTAATTAAAGTAAGGTAAAGTCGCATGAGGAAACTGGTTCATATTGAGAGGAACTCGTGCTAGCTATAAGACTCCCATTTCTTCTATATAATTATGAATTCTTATATAATTTTCATATCAGGAAATACTTTTAATTTTAATTAATATAATTTGATTTCAAAACCAAAATGTCTCAGTTTCCTCTAGTTTCAATTAAAACCATATAAATAAAGTTAGAAACTATCACTCTTACTTCAAATAAAATATTATTATTGAAAATTGAATGTTATATGAATTATGATTATATTTAGAAAAATAAGCATTTTTGCGAATAGTTGCAATAGTCGGTTTTTTTTGGTATAGTCGAATGATTTTTGATTTGCGACTATCCGTAATTTTTTAGGTTTAGTCGATTTTTGCGGATAGTCGACCTACATGCGTCTAAGCTCAACAATTACTATTTTCCATCTACTACATGGTAAAAACAGAGATAACAAAAAGAGCGCAAAATCGTGTCCAATCGGAAGACAATAAAAGCTAGGAAAACCTTTATACGAATACGGATACGAAAGCTTTATTTTGATTCGGTGCATTTTTACAAAAATAAACATAAGCTCTATTGAGCTTTTAACATAATACACAAAAAGACAAACATAACAAGTGTCAAGCAAAGCATACAAGGCAGATCTACAGCATATATAAAACATGAGCTAAATGAGACATGAGCATGCAAGACATCACATATTAAGACAATAAAATATATAGCATATATGGCAAGATAAGCACATACTATGACAATAAAACAAGGCAGACAGCTCATACTAAAAATAAATAGTAACTAAATGAGAAAATAGTAACATGTAAGCATACAAGGCAAGATAAGATATGCACAAACTGACAGTAAAACAATTTAGATAGCACTGACTAAAAATTACTACTAAAAAGAAGAAAGTTCATATTAAAACAATAAAAACATGTAGCATACATTTAGATGTGGCCTTATTATAAAAAGAGTAGTATGCATGTATAGAGAGTATATAAAGTAATTTCATAGTTCCAAAATAGCACTAAGTATGAAAACTGCCAGCATTAAGTATATATTAAACAGTTACATAACATAGACACCTACATACTTTAAATTGTTGAAAGAGAAATCACAAATATAAGCTACTTATACGCAGCGGATTGGCATTCAGAACCATTCCAGGACTGAATTAGGCTTTTAAATTGAGAAAAGCTATTTTCAGTCCTGAAATGGTCTGGAAGGCTGTGCCAGAGAGTGACCGCAGCAAAGCGAAAGCTTTTCTTACCGTATGTGTTGGTTTTAACCTGTGGTAATTCTAATATGAGATTTTAAAACAACAAGATCTTGTAGACAAACAGGAGCTAAACTATTTAGTAATTTAAACGTTTCCACTGCCATAGTTCTGTCGCGTCTTATATGCAGGGAGGGAATCTTGGTTCCAAAAGTTCTTGCTGGACAAGTCATCATACACAAAACGCAGTGCTCTTTCCTGCACTTTTTCTAGTTTTTTTTATAGAATTTTTAGAAGGAACAAAAATGCCAAGCCAACGGGCAAACGTTAAAATTGCTGAGGATGAAAGTATGGAATATTGTAAGTCTGGTAAGTCTGTTCAAGAAAGGTTCCAAACGTTTGAGGATATTAAGCTGCTGAGATGCCTTCCTTTATAAATTTTAATATGAATATCAGAGTTAAGTTTATAATCAATTTCACTACCCAATAGTTTTACAGTAGTTTCATGTGATAAACTAGCACAGTGAATATTTATACATGTTTGTTTTTCGAATGTTTTTTTTGCCAACT
Organism: Limnoperna fortunei; assembly: GCA_944474755.1. Classification (NCBI taxonomy): domain Eukaryota; kingdom Metazoa; phylum Mollusca; class Bivalvia; order Mytilida; family Modiolidae; genus Limnoperna; species Limnoperna fortunei. The sequence continues at coordinate 60,760,277 of OX104122.1, read as the reverse complement.
GCTAAGACATGAAATTTGTCTGGATTTGCCTGCATTTTGTTAATTTTAAACCATTCTTCATTGACTCAGATTCCAAAGTAGAAATTAATAAATTGTAATCGGGAGAACAGAATGATAAAGTATTGTCATCTGCATAATTATAAAGTGTACCATGTTTAATAAATAGAAATATATCATTGATAAAAATATTGAACAGAAGGAGCAAAGGAAAAGATCCTTGGTGTACACCTTTATAGATGTCGGCCCAACTACTAAGAATACTATTAATTTTGATTTGTTGTTTACGATTTGTTAAATACAATTTGAGGACGGATACAGAATGCTGGGAAACTCCGTAGGCCGATAACTTATCAAGCAGAATTTCATTGGGAAGGCAATCAAACGCCTTTGATAAATCCATTAAAACTGCAGCACTGTAATAATTGTTATCAAGAGCTGGTCGCCAATCCTCTAGTAGTCTTAGTAGTGTGGTCTGACAACCATGGTCTTTACGAAAAACACATAAATATGGAGAAAATATAGCATCAAAATACTCACTTAGTTGAGTTTCTAAAACTTTTTCATATACTTTTGAAAATATAGATAAAACACTAACAGGCCTATAGTTAGACTTATCCAAAGGGCTACTTTTCTTAAACAAAGAAGTGACTTGTGCCTGCTTTAACCTATCTAGTAAAAATCCAGTTTCAATAGAAATATTTATAAGTGAAGTTAAATGAGGTACAATTTCGTTTTTACAATGTTTAACAATCTTTGCTGGAATGCCATATACACCTGTAGCTTTCTTAGTATTCATTTTACAAAACTTTTTATCTACATTACTTTCATTTATTATTTTTTTTAAATCAAAAGAGGTACATGAATTATCACTTCTATCTGACATAATATGAGTTATACTTAGGTGTGTGGATTTATCATAATTCACAACTTCATCAATCAGTTGCTACAGTAGCGAAAAATGAATTAAAAAGATTTGCAACTTTCGTTATATCATTTACAATTTTATCATTTTCTTGAAGTACGATTTGTTATCACCAGTATGACACTTATTTGAAAAAATTGGTTTTTCAGTTGACCAAAAATCACCATTTTTTGCACCACCTGTACATCTTTCAAGAAAATATTGTCTCGTTGATATCCTTTCAAGCCCAGGTTTTTGTGTTTGGGTTTTTTGTGTATCGAGTATAAATGGCTGTGCGAAGCTCCCTGTTCAAAGCAATGGCTGTTTTCTTGGTTTTCTTGTTTTAACTGGAGCATGCTTATTAAGTAATTCTACGAAACTGTTTTCATACTGCTGGTATACATTTATCTTATCAGGTGTTTCTATAGGTGTTGTTAACTGTTGCAATTCATTTCTAAATTTGTCATTGTCAAAATTTTTATAACTTTGTATGATATTGAGTTTTACCTTTGAAATTGTACCCTATCCGGCACTGACACAGATACCATGTTATGACAGTCACCTATACCAGTAGGTCTATTTTGAATGTTAAAACACAAATTTTTTACATTAGATAAAACTACATCTACTAGAGATGGAATACAGCATTTCTTGTAACAAGTAGGCACATAACATTTATCCAAAATTATAGTAAAGTTCTCTGAAAAAACTAAATCTGAGATTTATTCCCATTATTAACCATTTACTATTGTTAATATGAATTTCTAAACTGATGTTTTCCAAGATCTTACATTCATAGTCTTGTCGTCTGCTGGATGCAAAGTCAGATTTGATCAGCATTAGTATTCCACCTCCTTTGTCATCTCGGTCTCTTCTCAGCAGCTTATACACATGAACATGAAATAAACTATAATTGAAAGTTTGGTATATTTTAGTTTCTGCTATAATGAAAAGGTCGACCAGTTTGTCTTGTAACAGTTCTTTAAGTTTATCAAACTTGTATCTAATACTGTTAATGTTAAGGCATGCAGCAGTGAAATTCCTAGGGTACTTGATACGTGCAATGCAAGATCTGGCTCCGTTGAAGAAGATAGATTCAAAGATTCATTTCTGGGCATGTCTTCATAGAAGGAGTCGGTAAAGTGAGAGTTGTGACAAGATTCACAAATCCAAGGATCATCTAACTCGCTTAGTGTAATATATTCACTCAGTTTAATATTTGCACATTATGTGCCACCAAACATAACACGCCTCACATAAAACGTCTCTGTGATTTTTCGCAACAGCTTTGTAGCAACCTCCACATAGGTTTTTAATGGGAGCTGGGTTTACTGACACATCACCACAGATAATCAGAAGTATTGTCATGTATTTTTGTTTTTTGTTGTTGAATGATAGTGGTGCGACTTTACCTAGCATCCTAGAATGTCTTAAGTGGTATATAACTGCAATATGTGGATGGATGTTCAAGTCTCTGACAAGAGTAAGATCATATCCATTCGATAGTTCATAATAAAACACATGTGCATGTAACTCCATGTCTTTAGCAACGGTAAAATCACATGCATTCTATCGGTAATAGTTATCTATATTATGACCAACGTAATGGAATTTAAACAAGGTGTTAGTAATTTTGTTTAAAGTAGTAATTTTATTGACAATAATTTTAGCAATTTTTACATACAATTTCAAATATAACTAGTGCTGATTGTGCTGGGATGCCAGCACAGAATGTCTTCCAAACGAACCCTCATTGCCACTATAACCTTGAGCATGTTGAAAACCCCCAAATACAAATTTTCACCATGATAATACAATGTCCTATATAATTACCCTTGTTTCCATGGAAAAGACAGCTTTTTTTAAACGGCAGCCATATTGAAAAGTCCAAAATCTATTGCAACACTTCATTTAACCCTTAACATGTTCTTATAGTTTAATATTGATTAGACATTGCATCTCAGAGAAACTGTGCGGAAAGAAAAAAAAGAAAAAAGAATAATAATAATAATAATAATAATAATAATAATAATAATAAACCGGACAAAAACAATATGTCTCACAACACTTCGTTTTGGAGACATAATTAAAAAAAAAATTAAAACAATGGTTTAAAAAAAAATGACACTACTATATGCTACCCTGGAAATATGACTTCTACGTCATTCAGTCTTCTCTCCCCACCCCCTCAATGTTGTCTTCGACATGAGAATGACAGAAGTTTTTCATTATTTCTAAAATGGTCCTTGATAATGCAAACTCCATGACCTTCAAATCGACCTTTGGCTGCTGTCGCCATTCTCGGGAATTCACAGGCTTGTTTGGATGTTGTAATATAATCCCGAAGATACGCAGGTGGTCGGCGTTCTCCCGGTGGTCTTGTAACTGGTGTATCTGATAAGTGATCTGATAAAGGTCATGGTGGTTTTGGCAAAATTCTTCTTCTCTGTCTTGTTTGTTGCGATGGTGGTGAAAGTGTGGGATAATCTGCCGCTGTTCATTGGGATTTGCTCGTCTGCACACTGCCAGTACCATCTGTAACAGCTGAAGTTTCGTCTTCAATCTCCGGGCCAGTTGCTTCAGCGTTCAAAGCGAGACTCACAGGGGTTAGTTCTCTAGCATCGTTCTCAACTGAAGGAAGAGCGTCCTCTCCTATAAACCAGAGCTCTGTCTTCCATCAGCGATAGCATGGTCGTCCCCAGTGACGTCGAGGGTACCTTGTGCCTGATCTTCCACTTCTGTAGCATCATCATCAATGTTTCTATGTGGGGTCCTCACTGGCACATATACATAGGACTCCTGCTCCGACCACTGAACCTGTGTCTTCATCTTGACTGATACTGTCAGACTTCGTCGGGTTCTCCTTGCTGTTTTGGTTCAGTCCTGACAACAAGGGCAGGAGTTTTTTTCTCGTCGACTTCTTTTCTCGACAAAAAAATCAATTGGGAGAAGAAGGGTCCTATGCAGCGACCTCTTCGTCCCCTTTCCATTCTCCTCTGAAACATACACTGGGATGTCACTGTTAGGCTGCTTAACAACCAGGTATGGGTCCTCCTACCACTTAACGGGTAACTTATGCTTCCCGTCGAAGGCTACTATCTTCACAAGTACTCTATCGCCGGTTGTAAAATGGTTCCTCTTACTTTCTTATCATACCAGACTTCTGTTTGTCTTGAGCTGTTCTTGCTTCTCTTAATGCCAAGTCGTAAGCCTTCTGAAGTCGTTCCTTCATATTCTAGACGTATTTTGTGGTTGGTTGCTTTTTGATATCAGTTTTCAATCCGAAAGTGATGTCTGCTGGTAATCTGGGATGTCTACCGAACATCAAGAAGTACGGAAAATAACCTGCTGTCGTCTGGGTACAGTTGTAAGCATGTCCTTTATATATATATCCCCCAATATGAATGTTCCAGAATTTAGAAGATCACGGATTGTTGTTTTTGCATCTGACTTGTTTCTTATTATTGCATAATTAACAGTTCCAGAATATTCTTTTTCTCAAGTAAACAAATAACAATCAATGTAAAAGATTACAACGTAATTATTTTATAAAGTTCTTATTGTAAATAAATATAAGGCCAAACAAATATTAAATACACATATAAGGGCAAAAACAAGTACCTCATCACAAAAAGTTGCGCCTTCTCTGCTGGTTCTTGCGTCGAATGCATCTATTGCACTAGCCTATCCATTGTTTGACATCTCTGGTCATGCCATACCACACAAAGCGATCTCGGATGAGTGATACAATCTTGTCTCCGCCCTGGTGTCCCATGTCATCATGATGGGATTTCAAAAACGTAGACACGCATGATTCTGGAAGGACAAGCTAATTTACTGGTTCATAGTCGATGTTGATCTGCCTCTATAGTATGCCTCTTATTAACTTGAACTTTTCAAAGTTGGTAATACACCAGGTGTTCTGCGGTTATTTTGCAATTCCACGTCGGGTCGGTTTCCGATGTTCTGGGATCTAATTCATCCATTCTTTGATATCACTAATTCTTCTGGGATGTTCTGACATTTACTCAAGGCACGACTGGCATGTCAGTTCATCAGCAACTTAGGTTGACATCGTCAGACTTTGTACCAGGGGTTGAGAAATGTGTAGGTTGCAAATAGCTTTCACAGACGCAGAGCACAGGTTGTTAACAGTAAGGTCTTTTCCTAATAATCCTGGAAGTCTTGAGAATCCATATGCGTCAGCGTTGCTAACACACTGTCTTTAGAATGTTCAAGTCATATGATGCCAAGGCTGCACTACACCTATGACCAGTGGCGTCCAATTTGGCTGATGTCAAAACATATGTCAACGGGTTGTTATCTGTCATCATAGTAAATCTGTTCCCATATAAATAGTCATGGAACTTCTCAGTTACTGCCCACTTCAAAACTAAAAACTCTAACCTGTGTACTGGTTGGTTTTTTCATGTTCTATGTCAACGACTGGCATAGCCTATTACTCTTTTTCGGTTGTCTTGTTCTTTGTATAACACAGCACCAAGACCAAGAATAGAAGCATCAGTATGCAATTCAAATGGCTTATTGTACTGCGGAAATCCTACTATGGGTGGCTTTTGTAACTGTGACTTCAGATTCTTAAATGTTCTTGTTAGTCACCACATATCCACTATGAAACTGAGTTGGCTTTGTTTCGCTTCGACTTCCTTGGAGCTGGCATTAAATCAGTTAAGGGCCTGGCTATCTTGGCGAAGTCTGGACGAATTTCCGGTAGAATCCTACAAAGCCGAGAAACTGTCTGACCTCTTATGGTGTTGTTGGTCGTGACCAATTCTTGACTTTCTCCAACTTTGCAGGGTCTGGCTCAATACCATTCTTAGAAACGATGTGGCCGATGTATTTGACCTTTTCTTGGAAAAAGCCCACTTCTTTGGTGACAACTTCAAGCCACTCTCTCGCAGATGGGCCAGATAGATGAGATATATATTCAAATTCAGGTCACCTTAGATTTCTCCCATCAACCTCTGGTATGTATCTGGGCTGTTTTACAAGTCCTAAAGGAAGTCTGTTAAACTCATAAAATCCCAAGGAGCCTACAGTGAATGCGTTTCCTCTAGCTCCACCTGATGATACCCATTCTTCATATCCAGTACAGTAGAGAAGCTATTTCCACCTAAGGCATCCAAGATTTTCCCCAATCCTGGGTAAAGCGTAGGAGTCTTTAATAGTCTTCCTGTTCAAAGATCTGTAGTCAATACACATCGGAAGATTCCTATCTTTCTTGCGGCACTGGACAACGTTCGATGACCACGGAGAGTGAGAACGACGTATAATTCCAACAGAAAGTAACTGTTGAACATGGCTGCAAACTTCCTCTAACATGGATGGAGGTATACGCCGGAGTCTGTGTTTTAATGGCACATCATCTGTCAAGTCAATCATTTGACGAACAGCATCAGTATGTCCAATATCTGTGTCGGATGTGCTGAATACATATTTAAATTGTAGAAGCAACTGATTTCCTTTCTTCAGCTGTTCATCTGTAAGGAATTTAGATGGCAGATTGACTCTATACACATCATGACATGGATGCATTCATCTGTAACGTCAACATCAGTAATAGCAACCGGTTGGAGTTCACAGAGGATGGCATTCGGTGACACGGAAACTGTTCTAGTAGTAACATTACTGATGTGTACAGGTATCAATCTGTTATTTCTGTAATTATATGACATACGGAAAGGTAAAACATCGAGGTAGGCTGTAACATTACACAGACAGGATGATATGGCATCTCATGATCCATGTAGCCTTGTTTAACAAGGTGGTATATGAAATGTCTTGCCTTCTGCACACTTAATTATTGCCAGTCTATTGTCTCGTCTCTTGAGTTTTTTCTCGCTCAGTAACAGACATTTGAAAGTCAGACATCTTGAAGAAGTTCAAAATCGCTGTTTCAAATCATCCATGCCGTTTCTCAGGACGTTAGTTCCAGGAGAAGTGGTACACTTCTGTTGTAAGTGCTATCCGGTACGACTAGTAGTAAACAAAGTTGTGTGTCATCAGATGTTGCAGTACCATGTAACTGTAGTTCAGCTGGGATGTATCCACTGTATGGCATTTCCTGTCCATCAGTACATTCGGTCTAGAGTCGTAATACCATGGTCAGCAAGATACTGTCGATGAAAGGATTCGCTAACTTTACTGTCTGTAGAACCGGTGTCTAGAAGGGCTGAAACTGTAATACCATTTATCTTCACAGTTACTTCATTTGGGCTACCAAGTGTGTCTCTGGATTGATATTGTTGTTGGTAGGCATCAGTCATGTCGTCCATATTCAACTGTCGAAAAGCATAGACCTGCCTGGAGTGATCCAGTCTCACACGACATCTGATGGCAATATGTTCAGGTCGTCCACAGCGATAGCATATAATGGGTTGCTTACTACGTATTGATGAAATAGGAGTCGGGGCAGGTAGAGTCCGGTCGTCGACTCATACCAGCATGGTATAAATTTACGTCTCGTGTGTCGTCTGCGCTTCTTATATGAAGAAGTTGACTGATCCATAATGGAGTATCAAAATTGAAAGTATCCATTAAGAAAGATAGCTAAAAGATACAAAAAACATGCCTCGTACAAAAACTTCACTTAATATTGTGGTTTTATTGTCTGGAAAGCACTACAAGAAAAGTAAAAGTTCTATCTGAAAAATAGGTATCTGCAGTATCTATAATGAAAAAGGATATGTTAACTAATAATTATGACAGTGTTTTATAAATTTCTTATTTTAACTATATTTATAAGGTATGTACACAATACACCTAAATTATATGTAATGTAATAAGCCTGAGTACAAATGGCCTTAAGAAAAACAATGTCTTCGATTTAAAGTATAAACTAAAACATGCATAATCAAGTAAAACAGCATGAAAAGCAAATTAGGTTCAAATAGTCTATCATGCACAATCAAACCAACTATATGGTAACGAATAAATACACTAAGCAGCGCACAACTAAATGTGCAATGTAATAAGTATAAGTACCTAATATAAAAGTAAATAAAATAAGTATGTAAGGTGGAATCTATCGTCAAATCATCAAATGGCAAGTGGCAATGTTATTTAAGTCCAGTTTGTGAAAAAAAATTTTAAAAATGCAATTTCCTTTTCAAATAGATATAAGAGGCAAATGAACAAGTCAACTAGATACAAAGCAAGCAGACAGAGCAGCAATACAAGTAAACATGAACCTCTCACTGCTAGTCAAATGACAAATGAAAAGAAAACAACAGATGACAGCAATAGGTAACTAGATACCAGAGACTAAAAACTATTTATCCCCCCTTGAATACAACGGAACACCTACGTTAACCAAGACTACTTATAAAGTCCTACGGTATTCTCAGTAAAATAAGTCAAGTCTGGTTACTTATAGTAATAATAAGTGTAAGTCACAACACCACTTTATTACTGATGATTTACAAAATACTATATCTTTATACCATGTAATAAGTATACCATATACATGTACAACAACTTTATGTACTATCACACCAAATTATCATAATCAAAATTCAAGTTTTGACTTATACAAAAAATAATAAAGTATGTACACTGTAATGATATACTACTATATGACAATTATATTCTCAATTCTAATGTGTATTCAAATGTAAACACAAGCTATAATGTATATTTGAAATGTAAAAACAAAGACATTTTGATCCACAAAAATCAAAATACAACTTCAATGTTAATAAAAAAACCCACAAGTATCTTGAAAATACCATACTCAAATATATTCCTATATAAATTTACGATGCTGATCACGATATATGAAACCTGGGTGTTGCTTTCTGTTAAATGACGTGCAGAGGCAAAAATAAATGATAAATTAAATATTGCATGTATTTACTTTAAGTAAACAATGACGCACCTATAATAAGAAATAAGTGCCACAAATCAGTCAATCAAGCCCAACTATCAAATGACTGAAAAAATTAAAGTCAAAATAAAGTCTAAAGACGAAAATGATAAAGTCAAGATGTAAACAAATCCACGTGGATGAGGTAAACAATAACATGCAAGTTCATTCATGCGCATAATCTCGTTGGTAAACATAACATGTGTTCACTTCAGTCTCCACAGTTCTTTTTATTATTGCTTTGTAACCTTTACCTTAGTTTTAGTCTGCATTAGTGCTAGCTGCAGTATGTTCTTTTACTTAATCTTCTTGCTCCACCCTTTTAACATGTGTTGCCTACATGATTAGCGAATGTCTACCTAGTATGTCTTTATGACAACTAATGTGATGACCTAGTAGACAAGAATTTGAGGCTTTATACTACTAACACTATTAACACTATGTTAAATCAAGTGTGTATGGTACAGTAAAAAGTAGAAGGGTCGATAAAAACTTGGTTAAAATATAAGACCCTAGGTAATTATTTATTTTAGTATAAAGGAATTGTTTTGTTTTATCTACCAATGCGCAAGTTCACTGACAGAAATTGATTTATCGAAAACACCAAGATGGATGTGACATTGACAGTATCTTAATACTACATGATACATCAGATCATTGACAAAATATAAGAAAATCCAAAATGGCTGTGACATTGACAAATTCTAGATACCACATGATCGAAATGGGCTGCGACAGTCAGTATCCAAGGTACAACAGGATCCAATAGGCATAGGAAAGGGCTTATAAACTCTGATGTGGGGTTTGTATATTTTTACAGTAGGGTCCTATGTAAGAATATGTTCCACGGTATTGACAATTTTGGTATTGGATAGGCAACAAAAAATCTACATTAGTGAAGGACCATCTGAGGTACATTTTGTAATAAAGCTGGACATGATATTGACTCTTGTTATTAATTAGAACATGGAACAAATTAACTTTGCAAAAGAAAACAAGGGACACACATCGGAAAGGTACAAGAGGCCTAAGAAATATATAGTACTTCACCCTTAACCTCTTTATGGGGAAACTTGTAATACTTGTGCGTCGGATCGAAACGAGCAACGACACGATACCCGTATTGATTTTTGATCGCAGACAGGGAATGCATATCAAAAGCGATGATCGTTTTGGTTTTTTTCTCATTGCAATAACCCGACCAACGAAGGTTAGTTACGTAGGAGACCACCTTGACAGTGAAAAATCTGCTTTATTAGCCTTTTAGTAAAACTATGCTCCGACAGGGAAATAACTACAGAAATGGCAGACATAAGAATATGTAGTTAGCTGAGGGAAAATACATGAATATTTACTACACAGAAATACTGATGAAATCTCGCTTGTGGTACGATTATAGCATAACTAGCCTTCGTTATCCATCATGACATACACACTTTACACTACTGTATAATCCCAAGCTCACTGGTCTAAATGCGGCCCAAAAAGTAACGAGAACATGACCTGTCCAACAATAGGTTATCAACTATATAGCCCAAGTTGAAACTAAATGATTTGTGCAAGTTGTCTTTCTTCTGTTGTACAAGATGTTGAATATAATGTCTCATATGACTACAAACAAGTCTGGAGCACAGTTTTTACACATAGGTATGCTAACTGTTTTATGGAAACCACCAGTATTTGTAATATAAATTTATTTTCATATTGTCTTCTGTTGTGCGATATAATGGCCTGTTATTTCTTCTTAGATGTTAATCTTTGCAGTTCTAATATGTCATGTCACTCACTGTTCAATGGTTTAAATGTGTTTATGTGGCTGATATTAAGTAATATTATTTTTTTTATAACATACTACATCTGGTACAACATTATCATTCAGTTGCTATGATTTGGTATACCCTAATTCCATAAATAACTAGACAAAGTCGATCTAGCGATCACTAATACCCCCGCATTTTGTAAAAATTTCTAACGTTTTTCGTGGACTGTGACCTTGAAATTTGATAGATTTCCACCAAAATCAATAGGCTTCTTACCAACAAAATATATAACAATATTTTACAGTTTCATTAAAATCGGATGCAAACTTTTTGAGTTATTGTCCGGAAACAACTTTTTTGTAAAAATTCTAACGTTTTTCGTGGACTGTGACCTTGAAATTTGACGTATTTCCCTCAAAATCAATAGGCTTCTTACCAACCTGATATATGACAATATCACAAAGTTTCATTCAAATCAGATGTAAACTTTTTGAGTTATTGTCCGGAAACAACTTTTTTGTTAAAATTTCCAAAGTTTTTCGTGGACTGTGACCTTGAAATTTGACGGATTTCCCCAAAATCAATAGGCTTCTTACCAACCTGATATATAACAATATCCCAAAGTTTCATTCAAATCGGATGTAAACTTTTTGAATTATCATCCGGAAACCAAATGTGGACGGACGAACGGACGGACGGACGGAAGGACGGACAGACAGATGGACGGACGGACATGAGGACCACTATATACCCCCGACTCTGTCGAGCGGGGGTATAATAAATCAAACAAATAATGCAATACTTGTTTTTTATTTTAGTGAAATGTCCACTTGCTCATCCAGCTTATAAATGCAATGGAAAGTAAATGGTCACATGATAAAAATAACTAAACAAAATGTACAGTTCATGTCTACCAGAATTATTAATTATTGTAGATCTATAATTCTTTATATTAACATTTTAATTGTTAACACATCAGAAATGTTTTACTACTGATATCTTTCATTGACCAAATAAATAGCCTACAATATAACATAAAATGTCTATAAAATATCAAAAAATCAATTTCTTAATAAATGTCTACAAAAAGTTTTCAAATATTGTAAAAATGGAATTCAATAAAAACTATGTTAGACTATAAATAACTTTGGACATTACGTAAACAATGAAACAGGATTAACAATCGTGTAAAAAAAAAAAATTTTCATTTATCATACCGACATTTCTCAAATATAAACATTACATGTGAGAAATGTGTTTTACAATTTTAATTTTTAACATGAGTAAAATATATCTGGAATGTTTTTTTAAAAATAAAAATGTAAAAAAAGGACGGTATCACAGAATATGGACATAAAATTGGCCAGTACAATACCTTTGCACAACAAAGTAAATATAAAAGATATAAGATAAAGATGTAGCACAAATGTACTAATAAAATCTCTGACAACCGAATACACAATATTGTTTGGTCCTGCTGACAGCTTACACACACAAAACGAGCAATCATTAAATGTAAGTATTGATGGTTTTCATTATATATTGCATTTTATGATCAGTTTTGGATTTTTGTTTAAATTTTAGCCTCAATATCTTGACATTTAAAATTTACCAGTTTCTTAAGAACTTTAAAATTACATTAGATTTTTGATTTTTTTTAATATCTACAAGTTAAAAATTGCTTTGGCAAAACATCACATTTATATATGTTGGACTCAGATCGAAGTACGTCCTCAAATCGAGGGCATATTCTCAAATCTATGGCAGATGACGTCATACAATTGGAGAAATACATGGCCGATTTTGAAGGTACTCGAATCTATGGCACGTACGTAACAAACACTTCTAATTCATGGCACATTTGGGTTTTTTGAAAGTCTTTTTAGCTCACCTGACCCGAAGGGTCATGTGAGCTATTGCCATCACTTGGCGTCCGTCGTCGTCCGTCGTCGTCGTCGTTAACTTTTCTTCAAAAATCTTCTCCTCCAAAACCACTGAAGGGATTGCTTTGAAACTTTGCACACATCATCAGTAAAATGTCCTCTACCAAGTTTGCTCAAATCATGGCCTCAGACCAACCAACATGGCCGCCATGGCTAAAAATAGAACAGGGGGGTCAAAATACAGTTTTTTGCTTATAGTTCAAAAAGTATAACAGATATAGGAAAACCGAACAGACCTTCCTTCTTCAGCATCTAAAGCTCTACAAAACACTCCATTGGGTCAAAGTTGTATGATGACTCCTTGTAGGAGTTATTGCCCTTTAATTGTCAAAATTGATGATTTTTGCCATTTTTGCCTCAAAATCTTGAAAATTATTAGAACTAGAGAAAAAGTTAGCATTGCTTAATTGTTCTGCTCTATGAGGGCTACAAAAATGACTAAAGGGTCAAGATTGTCTGATTAACCGTTTAAGAGTTATTCCCCTTGAACTGTTTTTTTTAATTTGTTTTAATTGATTTTTTAAAATATTCTCCTCTGAAACAACTGAAAGTACTGCTTTGAAACTTTGTACACATCATCCGTCCAATGTCCTCAACCAAGTTTGCACCAACCATGGCTGCAGATTAACCAACATGGCCACCATTGCTAAAAATAGGACGGTGGGGGGGGGGGGTAAAATACAGTTTTTGGCTTATATTTAAAAAAGTGTAACAGATACAGGAAAACCGAAGAGACATGCCTTCATCTGCATCAAAAGCTCTACAAAACACTCCATTGGGTTGAAGTTGTATGATGACTCCTTATAGGAGTTATTGCCCTTTAATTGTCGAAATTGATTATTTTTGCCATTTTTGCCTCAAAATCTTGAAAATTATTAGAACTAGAGAAAAAGTTAGCATTGCTTAATTGTTCTGCTCTATGAGGGCTACAAAAATGACTTTAGGGTCAAGATTGTCTGATGAACCGTTTAGGAATTATTCTCCTTGAAAATTTTTTTAATCAATTTTACTAGATTTTAAAAAAATCTTCTCCTCTTTAACCAATGAAAGGACTGCTTTGAAACATTGCACAAATCATCTTTAGGACGTCCTCTACCACCTGACTACCTATATAGCTACGTTGGCTTTAAATAGAAAAAATGAAAAAAGGCGGGGGGGGGGGAGGGGGGGGGGGGGGGTCGAGAGAGTTTTCGACTGATAGTTAAAAAAGTACAACAGGTACAGCAAATTTGAAGTGAACTTCCCTTCTCCCTCTAAGCATCAAAAGCTCCTCCTTATAGGAGTTATTTCCCTTAAAAGGTCGAAATTAATGATTTTTGCAGAAGTGTTGGGCAATTCCTTATAGCAAAGAAAAGCTGGATAAAAAAGGGTTGTTTGGTTTCAGGTTCAGGTGAGCGATACAGGCTCCTGGGAGCCTCTAGTTTCTGAATCGTTTTCATCGTTTTTATTGATAATTTGTTTAGCTTGTTTAACTTATTGTCTATACTTAAACGTTTTTTTTCAATACGAAAAGCGGAATCATTCAATGGTGACTAAGAGTATAAATCATTCCGTTGTTTTTACATTTTGTTTTTTTTCGAAAACAAAATAAAAAGAGAAAGGCAACATGCGAATTATTATTTATTAATGTGACAAAGGATTTTTCCTATACAACTTTTCAAGGTTTTATTGCAAATGATTTATGAACTATTATCAGTTGTTTATTTGAGATTTCATCAACGTTTCATGACGTCATCGACCATTGATCATAGAGGTTTCTTTCGTCTGTGACGTCATCTGCCATATATCTGAGAAAGCAACTTCGATTTGAGGATGTACTTCGATTTGAGTCTAACCCAGAAATTCATATTTCTCCCAAATAAGTAAGAGCGTGTCAACTCCCTAGCATTAAAAAACCCAACATATAGGAATAGAACACATGACTAATGATGACCAATGAATGCTGACCAAGAATAAATAACAGTATATCTAAGTATTAGGTACACTAAACTTAGCTGGATTCTTACCATATAAATAAAAATAAATTGAAACAAACATACCTGGACATGATGTAAATAAAAACAGTGGTCTTTATCAGCATCTCAAAACTTGATAATGTCTTATGTACATGTATTAATGTCACACCAGGACTAGAATGTTATAGTGTTAATTACAGATTGCAATGAATGGAAATGCAACATCAGTGATCAATAAATGCCTAAATTTAGAACATCAGAATTTCAATCATTTTTATAAACTTTTTAGTAGGGAAATCTAAAAATAGATAGAATATTACAACCTCATAGAAATGTCCATATATCTGGCTGTGTAAGCAGATGTATGTATATAAGACAAACCTATACATCTGTTTATCACCTATATTTAATCCTAAGGAAAGGGCCACTATCGAAAACTAAAAATAGGATGTATGGTGAAAATAAACTAGATTAGTTCTAATTATAAGAAAGGACTGGTAATTAAAGTATGAATTAGTTATACTTTAACAACTTGTCCACATATCAATGTCACATTCCCTCAAAGAAATTCTTGTGTCATAGTATAAATTGATTCTCTCCCTTAAAGCTACAAGTTCTCACTTGAACTGCCCTTTAAAGCTAGACTAATATTTCTCTATTTATAAATTCGAATAAAATATTTGCTTTGTTTGATTACACAAATTTTGCAATAAAATCTAATGCTTTATTCTAAAATACCCCGTACTTTATGAAAATCCACAACAGGTGTTTCGAAAATTAAAATGCATGATCAAATTAAAAACCAGATAAATTCCCTCTTTTTCTGGATTTTTATCTCAGAAAATAAGGAAAAATAAGATGAAAGAATGCATGTATTACATAGGAATTTGTTAAATGTAAATTTAAAATGCTTTCCAAAACTTTTATTTATTTATCACAAAGTCTTTTAACTTTTGGATGTCAAAGCTTTCTAACAAAACACAGACAAACTGCGTTACACTTTACTTGTTAAGCATGGAATTACAATTATATAACACATTTAATTTAACAGGCAATTTAACGTACTTACAAATTCCTAGATAAGACATATACGCCATGATCAAAACGAAAACTACCAACAACAAGACATAACTGAAGGATGAACATGGAATGATAACAGCTTGATCATTAACCATCAGCCTGAGGTACATATCTATACTCTACTGTTAACCAATATACCTCACTGAATAATAGTTTAATTGGACAAAAAAGTCACTAATTCATTTCAATTAAATTATGCTGACAATTTAGAGAAATGTAACATTACACTGATTCAGTGCACTGATTGAGGAAGTCTGTTTTTATCATCTGATCCCAGATAAACTTAGCTATTCATTGTTCATAGTTTTTACAATTAGCAAATCTTGTTAACTGCAATATTAGTTATTACTTGAACATCAATTTATGTATGACAACTTTTTGTCTGATAGGTATTTGTTCAAGCAGATAAAAAGTATAAATATGTCCAAGCTGAATAATGATGTAAGCTATTTGGTAGATAGATACGCTAGCACAGATTACTTAAAGCTATAATATACAAATGATATTATTCTATTTTTATCTCTAGGAAAATCCCAACTGATTGTGTAATACAGCCAATTGTCTATAAATAAATACTTTGGTTTCCTACACTACTCTGTTTATCTATATCTCATGGCACTTGTCATAGTACTTAGTATATCATTGAGAAGTCTCATCAATACAAGAATTTTAATACTTTAAGTTTTGTCAAAGTAAAAGAAAAAGGGACGTTAGTATTGGACTTTGTGATCCAATTAAAGTGAAATAAATCACTGATTGGCCACATAATTTGGCACCGTTATCCATATAAGGCAAACAGTATAATTTGATTTGCATAATTAAACAAGTGCACTACCACTAACACAACCACAGTATAAAATTATTATTCTTATGTATCTACACAGGTCAATGTCAACTGACCTGTGGTCCATAAAAAACTAATGGACGATGGACAACTGACCTGTGGTCTACAAAAACTAATAGATAAAATTTATAAAAAAACATTTGACAAGTCCATTTTATACTTAAATATTTAGGGACTTGGTTCCTATAATGTCTAACATAATATAAATTATACTGTGGTTCTGCCACAAATTTATCACAGTATTTTGTAGTATGCAGACACAAAAACAACAAGTCATGTGAAAGTACAATAACTTTCAGACGGACTGTAACATGTTAATACTGTGGAGATTCTTGGTAACATTTCCGGCTGATTTATACCTCAGTCAACATTGGGAACGTACAATTAACATTCCATGAACCTACTCTACATCATTCACTTCTATTTAATCTAGCTTTAATTCATCATGTACTGTAGTCCTGGCCAAAGGATTCTTCACTTCCTGTCTCTCCACGATACAAATCAATCATGTGACTTGTTGGATATGTCCGTTTGAGGTAGTTATCTATTGTCTGAGTACGATACGGAACTAGACTGTCTACATAATGGTCTGGATCATTAGCCCAGCTTGTGTCTGCATTGCTCCCTATACCACTGGTACCCCCAGTTATACTGTGGGCATGGCTATGAGTCTCGGGAGTAATTGCTCTGGATATCTGAAAAACACTAAAAAGATAAGAGAGAGAAAATGAAAGATGTTAGACAGAAACAATGTAAGTTAGTGTATGGTGTGGTGAAGAAAGAAATAAAACATGTGTGAATCATTTCTTGATCTATCACTATTATTTCTGCCATGATGATAAAATAAATGACTGATGGTAAGTGACAATATGAAATAAAAAAAACAAACTGACCAAGGGTAGCAAAATCTTTCTTGAGTTAGGAAACATGGGTACCAGTTTATACAACACACAAAACAACATGACTGTATTTATCTATCTTTTTCTAGTTTATAAGCTTTTAACAAGGAAACAAGGATACCAGTATATACATGACCATATGTTCCTCTCTATCTTTTCCTACTTTATTAGTCTTTAACAAGGAAACAAGGATACCAGTATATACATGACCATATGTTCCTCTCTATCTTTTTCTAGTTTATAAGCTTTTAACAAGGAAACAAGGATACCAGTATATACATGACCATATGTTCCTCTCTATCTTTTCCTACTTTATAAGCTTTTAACAAGGAAACAAGGATACCAGTATATACATGACCATATGTTCCTCTCTATCTTTTCCTACTTTATTAGTCTTTAACAAGGAAACAAGGATACCAGTATATACATGACCATATGTTCCTCTCTATCTTTTTCTAGTTTATAAGCTTTTAACAAGGAAACAAGGATACCAGTATATACATGACCATATGTTCCTCTCTATCTTTTCCTACTTTATTAGTCTTTAACAAGGAAACAAGGGTACCAGTGTTTACATGACTGTATTTTAACCTTTCTATCATTTCCTACTTTAACAGTCTTTAACAAGGTAACAAGGGTACCAGTTTGTACATGACTGTATTTACCTCTCTATCTTTTCCCACTTTATAAGCCTTTAATAATTTATCAAGTGCATTTTTCTGTTGTAACACCTGGTCTATACGATCTTGTAGACGTGTATTCTCCTCCTCTAGGAACTTCGTACGAACTTGTAAAGTCGACACCATACGTCGTTTTTCCCGGAGTTCCTCTTCGTGATCCGTAATCCTGTAATAAATGTGACCCGCTGAAACAATGATAGTTTATGTGTTAGTATGGGAGACTACTCTATGTAACAGAGAAATCACAACTAGTAATGGAGACACAAAATTTCTTCAACTTTATTCAAAGAACATACCAAATGTTTTAAGGTAAAAAACAAAATTAAATAAATACACCAAAATTTGTCTTAAACATCACCAAATTATTACAGGTATCAAAAAATAACAGTGTTTACTAAATCAAATACAGTGAAATGTTTTGGTAAGGATAACTCCATATTAAACAAATCTTAAAAGGCTGGTTTCTTTTTTACCTTGACTGAACTGATATTTTAGCTTGTATAAACACCTGCTTATAAAGGACACTAGTTCTTGTGGCTGCCTTTAATACACAGGTTTGATGGCTGTGCACAATGGACCTTTTAATTTAGTAAATGTTTAAGTCTTTATCAAACATTAAATAAAAGCAATAAAGTTGAAACAGAAAGGTTGATTGAATAAGTTGAACTCTTAGATGCATTTATTAAATTCTGAGGATTATTTATAAATAGGTATTGAATACATGTATAATGTATTATTTACACTTTCAGAAAGGTTGTAATTTCTCTGTTAACCTTGATGAACATGAATATAAGCTTATATATATGGTATATTAGTATAGACATCCATGAACAATGCACAAAATGATAAAATGTATGAAGGAATGATATATAGTAAGTGTATATAATAGATTGTGGTTGAGGCAACTGGAGTGGTATAAGGTGCAGGCAAATAGGTATTGTTTCTTAATAGCGTTAAATATATACACATCTAAGAAAGCGAAGGCATTCTATAAGGGTAAACTATTTCGAGTTTTAAATATAGAATGTTTCTTGCTGTGACTTATACTAGGGAACATAGAAATTTTAAGTATTTAAAGTTATATCTTAAAAAATTGAAGAATGTGTCCATGGGACACGGATGCCCCCGCTAAATGAAGTCCCAAACATGAAGTAGTTGTACCACAGGTCTGAACCACCCTGCCAAATTTCAAATGGTTCTCGTGTACGGTTTCTGAGAAAAGCTTGACGGAAATTTTCATACTAGTGTTAACACGTTTTCATATCGGCCCAGTCGCAAACAGGAAGTAGTTGTCGGACAGGTCTGAAAGTCGCTTAGGACGTACAACTTGTGATACTGTACCATCCTGCCAAATTTCAAATTGTTCTCATGAACAGTTTCTGAGAAAAGCTTGACGGAAATTTTCATACTAGTGTTAACACATTTTCATAACGGCCAAGTCGCAAACAGGAAGTAGTTGTCGGACAGGTCTGAAAGTCGCTTAGGACGTACAACTTGTGATACTGAACCACCCTGCCAAATTTCAAATTGTTCTCATGTACAGTTTCTAGGAAAAGCTTGATGGAAATTTTCATACTAGTGGTAACACATTTTCATATCGGCCAAGTCGCAAACAGGAAGTAGTTGTCGGACAGGTCTGAAAGTCGCTTAGGACGTACAACTTGTGATACTGTACCATCCTGCCAAATTTCAAATTGTTCTCATGAACAGTTTCTGAGAAAAGCTTGACGGAAATTTTCATACTAGTGGTAACACATTTTCATATCGGCCAAGTCGCAAACAGGAAGCAGTTGTCGGACAGGTCTGAAAGTCGCTTAGGACGTACAACTTGTGATACTGAACCACCCTGCCAAATTTCAAATTGTTCTCATGTACGGTTTCTGAGAAAAGCTTGACGGAAATTTTCATACTCGTGTTAACACATTTTCATATCGGCCAAGTCGCAAACAGGAAGTAGTTGTCGGACAGGTCTCAAAGTCCCTTAGGACGTACAACTTGTGATACTGAACCACCCTGCCAAATTTCAAATTGTTCTCATGAACAGTTTCTGAGAAAAGCTTGACGGAAATTTTCATACTAGTATTAACACATTTTCATATCGGCCAAGTCGCAAACAGGAAGTAGTTGTCGGACAGGTCTGAAAGTCGCTTAGGACATACAACTTGTGATACTGAACCACCCTGCCAAATTTCAAATTGTTCTCATGTACAGTTTCTAGGAAAAGCTTGACGGAAATTTTCATACTAGTGGTAACACATTTTCATATCGGCCAAGTCGCAAACAGGACGTAGTTGTCGGACAGGTCTGAAAGTCGCTTAGGATGTACAACTTGTGATACTGTACCATCCTGCCAAATTTCAAATTGTTCTCATGAACAGTTTCTGAGAAAAGCTTGACGGAAATTTTCATACTAGTGGTAACACATTTTCATATCGGCCAAGTCGCAAACAGGAAGCAGTTGTCGGACAGGTCTGAAAGTCGCTTAGGACGTACAACTTGTGATACTGAACCACCCTGCCAAATTTCAAATTGTTCTCATGTACGGTTTCTGGGAAAAGCTTGACGAAAATTTTCATACTAGTGGTAACACATTTTCATATCGGCCAAGTCGCAAACAGGAAGTAGTTGTCCAACAGGTCTGAAAGTCGCTTAGGACGTACAACTTGTGATACTGAACCACCCTGCCAAATTTCAAATTGTTCTCATGAAAAGTTTCTGAGAAAAGCTTGACGGAAATTTGTCCGGACGTACAGACGGACGGACGGACGGACGGACGGACGGACATGAGTAAAACTTAATGCCCCCCGACATGTCGTCGCGGGGGCATAAAAACTGGAAATGGAATTCATTTTGAGTTTACAGAGCATGTATTACTGTTTAGACCAATTTTAAAGTATAATAATTTCAGACATATATTTTGTATATATTATGCATTTATTGAAAACCCCTAAAAGTATGGAATATCACATTAAAGAATCTAGAAGTAAGTAATAAAAATGTATGGTATGTAT
The DNA here is from genome assembly GCA_944474755.1 of Limnoperna fortunei. Classification (NCBI taxonomy): domain Eukaryota; kingdom Metazoa; phylum Mollusca; class Bivalvia; order Mytilida; family Modiolidae; genus Limnoperna; species Limnoperna fortunei. Next base: position 60,739,319 of record OX104122.1, on the reverse strand, counting down.
ACAATAGGATGAATATCCTTGTACAAAACTTTTGTCAGAGTCTGGTCTTGTCATCATTAACAAAATAATTCATGAAATATATAACATATAAAGATTATTGTTTGTTCCTTTTCCAAGATCAAGGAAACGTAATGTTTAGTGCTATTTTGTAACATTGTGAGGTCACAACCTCTTATAAGCTTACACTTAAATTATCCGCATCATGCAAGTAAAGTGAGATAGGATTTTCTCACCAGCATGATCCAAGATATTTAAACAAAATAGCAATAAAATAAATGAATATAATATCTAAAATAAAAATATTTATGAAATAAAGGTTTCCTATTCCCAAGGTGTAACTGGCCTTTGCTAGATTTCAACTTCTTTTAAATTTTGGTAAAAAATGCTCCCCAAAATCCTATTTGGCTCTCCTTTATTTTTGGATTGAGAAACAATGATGAGTCTGGCATTAATATAAATTAAGTTTATAACTTTTGATCTTCGATGACATTTTATATTTACTTTCAAAGTTTACAATATAAACCTGATTTCATAAGCAACTAACATCCTATACAGTTAAACTCCTACACCAGCTGTGGAAACATGCTCAGAAAATTGAATTGTATGACCCTGAATAATTTCATTAGGACGCTACAAGCCATGTCCCTACTATATTAGTTAGCATACACACTTTAAAATGACTACACTGCAGTTTTCCTGCAATAGATTGGAAAGGGTGTTCTTACAAGGTTCTCTGGCCTCTTCCCAGGCATGATATAGCTGAAAATTTGCTGAAATTGGCACAACACCTCAAACAAATAAAAAAAGCTAGCAATTACAATGTTGTCAAACACAGCAGACTCTTTCTTAATAATGTATTGTCAAACAGCAACCATAAAAAACAAATGTTCCCCCAAAAATCATCGGGAAAAATATTTAATATAAAAGATAACAAAATTAAGAAAATATCTTTTAAAATAAATCATGGACATATGCAATCATACACATGCTATTGTTGACATGATGTTTCTGACCACATATATACAATCATACATGTACCATTGTACTCATGATGTTTCTGACCACATATAAAATCATACACATTCTAATGTCCACAAGATGGTTCTGAGCTACATTTTTGTAGCCAGGTAGCTCTTTCAGGAATAAAACATCAGAATTGAGACAAATTATTTAAATAATTGAAAGGGTATTTCTGGATATTAATTGTATGTTGGGTATGGAAGGCAGATTTCTACAACACCCACTACTGCTGTAATTTAGAAAACATTTACTTATTTATTTCTGTACCCCAAACACCAATATCTACCAACACCATATAATATGTCTCCAGAATAGCTCTGTGTGATTATATTTGAGGAATACTACAAACAGCACAAAATTGCAAAGAAATTAGAACAAAAAATAAAAGAATGATTAGTACTGAAGTACAATAAAGTCTGTAAACAAAAAGATGCCAATTACAAATAGTAAAGCAAAGATACTAACAAACAATACAAAATCAGTTCTGTTAATAAATAGTTGTTTAACCAAAATGAAGTCTTATTATTGCAATTAAATTAACAAAATTAAGTAAGCTTTATCTGAGAATAAATAAATAAATAAATAAATAAATAAATAAATAAATAAATAAATAAATAAATAAATAAATAGATAAATAAATAAATAAATAAATAAATAAATAAATAAATAAATAAATAAATAAATAAATAAATAAATAAATAAATTAATTAATTAATTAATTAATTTTACTAACTAATTAATAAATTAATTAATTAAAATAAATAAATAAATAAACAAATAAATAAATAAATAAATAAATAAATAAATTAATTAATTAATCAATAAATAAAGTTTCACTTACTGTGACATAAGTTCTCTTTTGTCGTGTATAAGTTGTTGGTAATTTTTGTCCATTTTTTCTTTCCAGTCCATCTCCTTCCGGAGCGAGTTCCTGGTCAGCCTCAGATCCTCCTCACATCTTGCTATCTGTTCCTGCATCCGTGTCCTCTCCTTAGAATAAATCTCTCTGAAAGATGGTATTTGAAAACAATCAGTAAGTTAAAGATAATAATGTATACATAGCAATATACATGTGTCACCATGTCAACAATTAATACATAGCAACAAAGAATTTTACATGTGTCACCATGTCAACAAATAATACATAGCAACAGAGAATTTTACATGTGTCACCATGTCAACAATTAATACATAGCAACAGAGAATTTTACATGTGTCACCATGTCAACATTAATACATAGCAACAGAGAATTTTACATGTGTCACCATGTCAACAATGTATAAATAGTAACTGATATTTTTTATATGTCACCATGTCCATTATTTTATTTTAAACATTTAGAGTTAAACACCACTGATGAGTCTTGAATAGACGAAAAGCGCGTCTGACATAATGAATTTGTAACCTTGGTAATTTTGATAACATTTTGTTGGAATATTTGAGCTAAGCCAAGTAACAGCGCGTCCCCGGGTGGGGGATGGTTGGTGCTATGTATGGAGTTTTGAGTTCAGTTGGAGTGAGAAAGTTTAAGATCAATATGTTATGGCTTGTTTATGTTATTTATTTATATTGACACTCAATGACTAAGGCCATTTGTTGGTCAGTCTTTGTCTAGATTTGACAAAAAACACTGTCATTTGTATTGTTGCATAGTCTTCTAGACTTACATATATATAATATAAGTCTAGAAGATTATGCAATGATACAAATGACGGTGATTCTTGTCAAAAATTTAGACAAAGACTGACCAACAAATGGCCTTAGTCACTGAATGTCAATATAAATAAATAACGTGAACAATCATAACATATTGATCTTAAATTTCTCACTCCAAATGAACCCAAAACTTTTTTTATAGTTGCTTCCAAGTCCGCCACCCGCGGACGTGCCGTGCTGTTACTTGGCTTTGCTCAAATATTCCAACAAGATGTAATCAAAATTATCAAGGTGACAAATTCATTACGCCAGACGCACGTTTTGTCTACTTAAGACTCATTAGTGGTGTTTAACTCTAAATGTTTAAGATATTCTTCATTGGAAGATGGAATAATATTTTTTTTTTCATTGGGAGATGGAATAATACAAGTCCATTGGGATTGTGTAAATACACAATACAGGCAGTTCAAAATATTATATAAAAAGTCTAAAGAAAGCTGCTAAACCAGTACACTTATTTAGTATCGAATCGACAAACATGACCATACAGCATGAACACAAATTAATAATATACAAGTCTCTATGCAACGATACAAATGACGGTGTTTCTTGTCAAAAATTTATTTATATTTATAGTAAAATAAATTGGAGAAAAAGTAACAACAATTGAAAACGAGACAATAGATCAAAATAGTGGTATCAGGAGGAAAACCAGTATGTATAACATTACTGTACAGCAGTCAGCACCATACATAATTATTATTTGGATTTTTCACATTTTTCACCATATGCATTATTTTCAGATCATAAAAAAGTCAAATTTTGAACAACATCTTTTTAACTGAAATATCTAGTACTGTTACCAAAACACAAAATACTCCATCATGCCTACTATACTAAACTAAATCTTCTACTCCAAATATAAATATATAATACTCTAAAACTACATATCTAGTCATGCATAAATAAACAATGTTATTCCAAGAGCATTGTGTCAGCTGTAACCCACAAAACATGGACTTTACTAAGGAAATAATCAGTATGCACACAGACTTTATGTTTTATTTGTATTACTTAATACACTTTAAGTACAGTAGTACTACATTATCACTTACACACTACAACTTACTGTGCAACTAAAACTTATGTGCAGATTTCTTTCTTATAGCTTAACAAAGTATGAACTGAAACTTCTGTAAGTGACCTTGACCTTTGACCTCAAAATTAAAGAAACCTTACACTCCTGAACAAGTGCAAATGGAGTTTGCATAAACGTTTATCGGCAGAAGTATAATTAGGTTTTCACCCTCTGAAATTTAAATCATGACCCACAACTTATTAACAACAATATATTTATCCTTCATCTTCCATTTGGTACTTTTTTCTAATGCTTAGATGATGGCAAAAACCAAAAACAGTTCTACAATTCAGAATAGTGAGACACATATAAGACCAATATTAAATTGGCTTTCCAAATACAGAGGTAGCTCATTCACATGTGTAGATCGGGAAGACACATTTATTGTTACGGGACAGATGTAGCTCCTATAAATGTGTAGATTGGGAAGACACATTTATTGTTAGGGGACAGATGTAGCTCCTATAAATGTGTAGATTGGGAAGACAAAAATTTATTGTTACGGGACAGATGTAGCTCCTATAAATGTGTAGATTGGGAAGACACATTTATTGTTAGGGGACAGATGTAGCTCCTATAAATGTGTAGATTGGGAAGACAAAAATTTATTGTTACGGGACAGATGTAGCTCCTATAAATGTGTAGATTGGGAAGACACATTTATTGTTAGGGGACAGATGTAGCTCCTATAAATGTGTAGATTGGGAAGACAAATTTATTGTTAGGGGACAAAGGTAGTTCCTACACATGTTAGGGGAGGTACATATGTGTAGATCGGGAAGACAATTTATTGTTAGGGGACAGAGGTAGATCCTACAGATGTGTAGATCGGGAAGGCCATTTATTGTTAGGGGACAGAAGTAGATCCTACAGATGTGTAGATCGGGAAGACAATTTATTATTAGGGGACAGAGGTAGATCCTACTGATGTGTAGATCGGGAAGACAATTTATTGTAAGGGGACAGAAATAGATCCAACAGATGTGTAGATCGGGAAGGCCATTTATTGTTAGGGGACAGAGGTAGATCCTACAGATGTGTAGATCGGGAAGGCCATTTATTGTTAGGGGACAGAGGTAGATCCTACAGATGTGTAGATCGGGAAGGCCACTTATTGTTAGGGGACAGAGGTAGATCCTACAGATGTGTAGATCGGGAAGACAATTTATTGTTAGGGGACAGAGGTAGATCCTACTGATGTGTAGATCGGGAAGACAATTTATTGTTAGGGGACAGAGGTAGATCCTACAGATGTGTAGATCAGGAAGACAATTTATTCTCTATAAATTATTAAGACAGAGATAGTTACACATCTGTAGATTGGGAAGACACATTTATTGTTAGGGGACAGAGGTACCTCCTGCACATGTGTAGATTGGGAAGACACATTTATTGTTAGGTGACAGAGGTACTTCCTACACATGTGTAGATTGGGAAGGAACATTTATTGTTAGGTGACAGAGGTACCTCCTACACATGTGTAGATTGGGAAGACACATTTAGTGTTAGGGGACAGAGGTAGCTCCTACACATGTAGACTTGGAAGGAACATTTATTCAGGACAGAGGTAGTTACACATGTGTAGATTGGGAAGACACATTTAGTGTTAGGGGACAGAGGTAACTCCTACACATGTGTAGATTGGGAAAGCACATTCATTGTAAGGAGAAAACTTTGTTTTGTTATATCTTATTTCTATAGATATAATTTCACTTATTTAAAGCAATTTAATTGCATTTTATGCAAAACTTTTGTCAATTTAAAATGAACTGCAGTTGATCAATTGTTTTTATAAAGTACGACTGTATAACTGGCCTTTCTCTCACACTATGACTCCCCTTAAAAATTTAAATGAGGAACATTTCCTGTTAGCTTAAGAAGTCCACAATCCTATCACAAACTGTGTGTTAAAATTTGTCTAATTTAATTTGATTTATTTCTTGTATATATGTATATATATATAAATAAAATACATGCAAATAAAAAGTGTCTTTTGTTTATGTACCTCTCTGGTGTTTTACAAATAAGCAATTCAATTTATTATGTAAGTCAGAGCATATTGATGGAAATTTACTTCTACACAAAATAAAATATCTATAATTAATTTCGTGACCTACTTTCTTTGTGTAATGGTTTCATCTGAGACAAAGCTCCTGAAAAGGGACACAAGTAAAATAGAAAACATGCCAGTTCTGTGTAATTTATACAGTCTTGAGAAAAGTCAAGGTTGTATACTTAAATTAAATCTATAATCTTCAACAACAATTATATTTATAGCGAGCACAGCTAAGAGCGGTCAGCTCTACAGCAATTATGTGTCATGTGATCTAAATCTGCGTAATGCTAATATTGATTTTTTTTTGTCCGGAAGTTGATATCGTCAAAAAACTATAACAAAGTGAATGAAGAAAAGTACTAAAAATAATTTTAAGAAAGACTTGAAAATAAAGTTGACATCGATAAACTAGAGGCTCCCAGGAGCCTGTAATCGCTCACCTGGAACCCAAATGACTTCAACCAAATTTAAATTTTTAAAATTAACAGTTTCAGTCTAGTTGTTATAGCTTTTAAGTTACTGTGCAAAAACTAAACATTTCTTCAAAAATTTTAGTTAAGTACAATAACTCCTATAAGGTGCCATCAGACAATTTCTGAAAATTAAATGGTTTTGTAGGCCTTGTCCTTCAGGGAAATTAAAAAATTTACAGTTGAACTCTAGGTGTGTTATAGACTAATTTATAATACAAAAACTGTTCATTTGTCCAAATTCATAATTAAAGGGCAATAACTCCTATAAAGAGTCATCTTGCAATTTTGGACTAAGCAATCATTTGTAGAGCTTCTACTGCTGATCATTTGTGCAATTTACAGTATCAATCTAGCTGCTACAGTTTTCTAGTTACAGGATGAAAATGGAAAATTTCATAAAAAAATTGTCATTTAGGGGAAAAAATCCCTATAAGAAGTCATCTGACAATTTCAGACAAATTAAGTGAATTGTAGGGCTTTTATTGCTGATCATTTTTGCTAGATATAATTTCACTCTAGCTGTTATGGTTACAGGACAAAAACGGAAAATTTCATAGAAATTTCCATTTAAGTGCAAAAACTCCTATAAGGAGTCATCTGACAATTTCAGACTAATACAGTAAATTGTAGGGCTTGTATTGCTGATCATTTTTGCTAATTACAGTTTTACTCTAGCTGTTATAGTTTTTAAGTTATGGGACAAATAGGGAAAATTTCATTAAAAATTACCATTTACTAATAACTAATACAAGGAGTCATCTGACAATTTCAGACCAATCAAGTGAATTGTAGGGCCTTTATTGCTGATCATTTGTGCAATTTACAGTTTCAATCTAGCTGTTATAGTTTTCAAGTTAAAGGACAAAAACAGAAAATTTCATAAAAAATTGCCATTTAAGGGCAATAACTCCTATAAGGAGTCATCTGACAATTTCAGACTAATACAGTGAATTGTAGGGCTTGTATTGCTGATCATTTTTGCTAATTACAGTTTTACTCTAGCTGTTATAGTTTTTAAGTTACGGGACAAATAGGGAAAATTTCATAAAAAATTGTCATTTTAGGGCAATAACTCGTACAAGGAGTCATCTGACAATTTCAGACCAATGAAGTGATTTGTAGGGCTTTTATTGCTGATAGTTTTTGCCATTTACAGTTTCACTTTACCTCTTATAGTTTTCAAGTTATATTGTAAATACCAAAAATTTTGTCAAAAATCATCAATAAAGGGCAATAACTCATACAAGAAGCCAATACACAACTTCACACTAATAGCAACTATTGTAGACCTTAATGTGCTGATCAATTTGAAGTAACGGTTTTCTCTACAGCTATTATAATTTTTTAGATAATGATCAAAAACCTGTGTTGACAACCATGTTCTATTTTTAGTAACAGTAGCCATCTTTGTCTATTGATCAACACCCTGGGTACAAACTTGAAACTAGGAACCCTAAGGATGATTGTGGCCAAGTTTAAAAAAAATTGGCCCAGTGGTTTCAGAGGGGAAGATTTTTGAAAAAGTTTATGACGGACGACGGACGCCAAGTGATAGCAAAAGCTCACATGGACCTTCAGTCCAAATGTTATATTTAAAATTAACAACAAAAATTTCATACTATTTTTTTGCAATGTCTAAATTGATCTTTAAAAACTGACAATCAAATTACATTTCATGTGACGTCACCGATACAAAGAAAGCATTTAGAGGCACTTTTAGGGTGTTTTCGGAAGTTACGTCAATTATGAAATGCACATTAAATATTGATAATAAAGGACTATATTGTCTGTGCTCGCATTTTAGCAATGCTTACTCCATATTATTTTTGCTGACAAATGTATTTCCTTTCATTCTACCACTATATAAACATTCAATATAATATGTATATCATGCTGCCTACACAATAAGACAAGCAGTAGTGTCCCCTTTATGTGTCTATACTTCGTCTCTAGATAATGATTACCTTGCTCTCATAAGTTTAACTTTTGTCTTCATTTTCCTTTCTTCATACTTTCTCTCCTGCATTTCCCTTCTCTCATTCACTGTCAACAGTTCATACTGTAAATCTTTTATCTCCTTCTGAAGTCTAACTATCTGGTCCATCATTGACCTTTTACCGACCTCTGTCATGTGCTGTTGCTGTATAAAATGATGACCAAGTTATTATTCAGAACAGAAAGGCAGAAACTATTCAATTGTTGATAAATGCTTTAATATCTCTTCTTATTATAATATTTTGACTTTTTCGCTGTACAAAATGCTGGAAAATTTCAAAAATAACATTCTGAAATCTTTTTTTTTTTTAAATTTAAAAGAAATTGTGAATTGATTACCTTAAACACTGTAATATAGATACACGTACAGTAATAAAACGACCAGTGTGCTTATATAATTATATCATGCAGAGGTCTTAACAATACAATATATTATATCTACTGACATCTAGAAAATGTCTTCCTATAGAAGAGATTACACCTATATAAATCAGGCTACTCCTTACAACATGAACCTGTTATTGTGCATCAGTAAAAGTCTCTCTACAAGTTATAGCAATATCTTAAACTTGATCATTCATAAAATTTAATTGAAAATAACGTTCTAAAAACGTTTTATTTGTTCTAAGAATATAAATTGTATAAACATCAACATAAAATATTTAGAATATTTTCTAAGAATGAAACATACTAAGATGAACTAAACAAGAAACAAATTAAACTGAATATGATTCAATGCAATTAATGAACAGTTCATTTTATTCCTGATATAGACAAAATTATCTCATTACTTTATGGGCAATTACAACACATACAATTTTTTACTTGAGCTGCATATCACCAAATTAAAGAATTGTCATGCAAAGATAAAATGATGTAAAAACCAACTTTTGAGCAGAACTGCATTCCACTATAAACAGAGCTCAGTCCCTTATGCATAATGTAAGAATGAAATAAATGAAAATTATTTCAGAAAATTAGTATAATAATAATAGAATGCTTTGTACATTTTCTAGACTTGTACTTTATTTATGTCTTTGCCAGTTTTTTTTTATATCTTTAAGACCATGTTAAATACATTTGCAAATAAATAATATATTACATTAACAAGTAATGTAAAATAAATTCCATGAACTGCTCATCAAGGCATTGAATTAGAAAAACAAACAAAAATTCTACATAAAATTGACATGCAAAGACATATAAAGTAACAAGTAGATGATCGTAATGAAGAATACTAAGCCATGCTAAAGAAAGGAGCGCTATTTGTGCCCATAGCTGTACCTGACCATCCCAGTTTGTTGTATACAGGTTTGTATCCTGGTAGCATGAAAATAAAATACCATATTAGTTATATCTACTCTGCAGAAACAGAAACTAAAATCATTTTATACTAAATTTTAAATATAAGCAAAAAAATATGCTGCCTGTTTTATAAATATAAAGAAATTCTGTGAATGTACATGGTGAGAAAGATAAAGCCTATGTCCATTGTGTTCCTATATGGATGTATACCTGAATCACCTTTGAAATACTGAACTGAAAATAAACAGTTACCCATGAACATTATTTAAACACTAATATTTCAATTTATTTAGTATTTTATTGTAAATATTCTAATACCAAAATACCTTTAAGAAAGCTTTTGAATATTCAAAGAAAGCCAATGAATATCCAGGTAGAGATGATGTGCATCAGTCACTACACCAACCACTGTTCACTAAACACATCCAAGCCCCTAAAATCATTCACCCAGAACAACCCATACACACACTGCTAATGAAACCCACCATTTCTATAGCGGTCTGACTTCTGTCATGCATTTCCTCCAGTTTGGCCTCCAGGTCCAACATCGTGTGTTGTAATTCTCGGTTCTGCTCCATGACCTTGGACTCCCTGGTTCTAAGTAAGGAGACCTGATGTTTGAGTTCAGCAACTGTCTGGTCCAAAAGAGTTCTGTTTCATGTAATTAAAAATAGACAATATAACTATCAAGATTAACTGGATACTAATTAATGTCCAGCAGACCATGACTTCATCAAAAACATCGGACCAAAAATTCACATCTGATCAGCAACTCATGATGTTGACACACATATCAATTTAAGCTCAATGTCTGTAACTGTTTAGATAAAAGTCCAGAAAACATGTGTGAAGGACTGATGGATGGAGTTAGAGCCCTTTGGTGATGATGGTATGGTACTAATAATCAGAATCAACTTATAGTATTTTTAATTGCACATGAAAATGTGGGCATAAAAAATAGAAAATTCTGTATGCTACCTACAGTCCACTGCTTACAGGGATCACCTGCTACCTACAGACCACTGCTTACAGGGATAACCTGCTACCTACAGTCCACTGCTTACAGGGATCACCTGCTACCTACAGTCCACTGCTTACAGGGATCACCTGCTACCTACAAACCACTGCTTACAGGGATAACCTGCTACCTACAGACCACTGCTTACAGGGAATAACCTGCTACCTACAGACCACTGCTTACAGGGATCAATTGCTACCTACAGACCACTGCTTACGGGGATCACCTGCTACCTACAGACCACTGCTTACAGGGATCACCTGCTACCTACAGACCACTGCTTACAGGGATCACCTGCTACCAACAGACCACTGCTTACAGGGATCAATTGCTACCTACAGACCACTGCTTACAGGGATCGACCACTGCTTACGATGATCACCTGCTACCTACAGACCACTGCTTACAGGGATCGACTACTGCTTACGGGGATCACCTGCTACCTACAGACCACTGCTTACAGGGATCACCTGCTACCAACAGACCACTGCTTACAGGGATCAATTGCTACCTACAGACCACTGCTTACAGGGATCGACCACTGCTTACGATGATCACCTGCTACCTACAGACCACTGCTTACAGGGATCGACTACTGCTTACGGGGATCAATTGCTACCTACAGACCACTGCTTACATGGATCAATTGCTACCTACAGACCACTGCTTAAAGGGATCGACCACTGCTTACAGGGATCACCTGCTACCTACAGACCACTGCTTACAGGGATCACCTGCTACCTACAGACCACTGCTTACAGGGATCACCTGCTACCTACAGACCACTGCTTACAGGGATCACCTGCTACCTACAGACCACTGCTTATGGGGATCACCTACTACCTACAGACCACTGCTTACGGGGATCACCTGCTACCTATAGACCACTGCTTACGGGGATCACCTGCTACCTACAGACCACTGCTTACATGGATCAATTGCTACCTACAGACCACTGCTTATGGGGATCACCTACTACCTACAGACCACTGCTTACGGGGATCACCTGCTACCTACAGACCACTGCTTACAGGGATCACCTGCTACCTACAGACCACTGCTTACAGGGATCACCTGCTACTTACAGACCACTGCTTACAGGGATTACCTGCTACTTACAGACCACTGCTTACAGGGATCACCTGCTACCTACAGTCCACTGCTTACAGGGATCACCTGCTACCTACAGACCACTGCTTACAGGGATCGACCACTGCTTACGGGGATCACCTATAATTAGATATTTCTATAATTTGGTTGTGTATCTGTACATAACAATGGATGTTCCCTACCTTTGTAACTTTTCTCCCTCCATTTGATTCCGTAACTGTACAATCTGTTCCTTTTTCTCCTGTAAGTCGTGTTTGAGATCTTCGGCCTGATGTAACTGATGTTCTACAGACTTCATCTTATACGTCACATCGTTTAACTCATGCTGAAGCTTCTCAGCCTGTAAACAGAATAACCTTTTTTATTTGCAATAAGGTTTTTTTCCTTACATTTCCAACCTTGATGAAGTTTCCAGTATCCCAGTACTGTATATCGGGTTATTTTGGAGTGATGGTTATTTTGGCTTTATTGGCGTGCAAGAAAAAGTCGCCAAAATTAAAACGACCAATTTTTCCAGACGATAATTACCGGTATTTGTTGACCTTTAGGAATTTAAATATGTAAACCGACCGACTGATACCTGACACTACACTTTTTATCGATTTGTTGTTGTGAGAAGCGTGTAAAACTGACCACGAATCTATTTAAATTTTTACTTGTTCAGTTTGAGTAGTACAGTTTTGGACAAATAATGTCGATTTTGAAGTATCTATCGAGGGATTCACATGTTGTTGTTACAACTTAACTGAATAGTATTTCAATTTACCTGTTTAAATCTACCTGAACAATACTCTCAAAACACTGTCATTACATTCATCGATTGCTATGTAAACAAACTATAATTAAGGAAGTTTGTATTGAATTGATTACCGTATAGGTTTTTAAAACACAATCTATGAATTTCTATTTACATATAAATATGCAAGTCTTATTAATTGTTTATTAGCCGCTGTTATCGATCATAAATTCTAATATGACGTGCTTCAAAGGCTTTGAGACCACAACTGTGGTAAAAAAATGATTTATCTATGAGCAACACGCGCTAGAAGGGCGTGTTTTAAATGGCTGTTCCAATTACAAAACTGTAACTCCCACCGGAAAGCTATTGCATATGACATATAAATCTTATAAATAGCGACACGCGCTATAATTATCCGTTGCAATATATTGTGTGTTACATTGACGGAACAGCCAGTTTATGGCGGAAATGATGTTTTCTATAGGTACGAAAATATTATAAATGTACTTTAATTGTCTTATTAGAATAGAAATAATTCACGGAGGCTGTGATTTATCATTGTTTTACCACGGGGTGACCATTTATGTCGTATTATTTTATCCCGAGCGATAAACCACAGCCTCCGTGAATTATTTCTTAAATTAACACCTCTATGGTCATCAAATCAACATGTACTTCTTCAGGGGACTAAAGGATTTGTATTTAAATCCGTAATTTTTATAAATACCGTTAAATATTTTTATTTAAACATCTTTATTTGCTATAAATATGAACATATTGAAAAAAAATTACCGTTTCTTGTTCTTATATTGGTGGTAAAATTTGAAAAACACCAAAATAAAACCTGCTAAAAAAACAGGAAAACCACCAAAAATTCCAACCGCCAAAATAACTCGATATACGGTATATATCCATATTTCATTTACCGACAGCGCATTAAACAATAATATAATAACAAATAGAATAGAGCGTCAGACATGTGTAGCAGGGATCCAAAAGTTTTCCCTGCCCATTTTGGTAATTTTTTCCGCTAACAAATTACCAAATTCCAGGGTAGTGAATATTTAGTTGTTGATGTGGGATGGGTTCCTCCAATATATGCATTGTGGGAAAAAGATGATACATTCTCCTGCCTAAAAGTTCTTTATTATAAGATGACATGTTGTCTATGAAAAAAAAGAATGGGAAATTTGATCGTTTCCGGACCCTAAATATGTAGTTATCTTTGACATGGTGCTTTGCTTTCTTACAACTTGAAGGCAAATATTAATCATTTGCAGCAATCACATTTAGGTCAAAGTATTTCCTGCTCATGTTTTTCTCCCTTTGTATGATTTTGCTGTTCATGTGTTTTTCTCTCTTTGTATAATTTTGCTGTTCATGTGTTTTTCTCCCTTTGTATAATTTTCCTCTTCATGTTTTTCTCCTTTTGTATGATTTTGCTGTTCATGTGTTTTTCTCTCTTTGTATAATTTTGCTGTTCATGTGTTTTTCTCCCTTTGTATAATTTTCCTCTTCATGTTTTTCTCCCTTTGTATGATTTTGCTGTTCATGGGTTTTTCTCTCTTTCTATAATTTTGCTGTTCATTTGTTTTTCTCACTTTGTATAATTTTGCTGTTCATGTGTTTTTCTCCCTTTGTATGATTTTGCTGTTCATGTGTTTTTCTCCCTTTGTATAATTTTGCTGTTCAGATGTTTTTCTCCCTTTGTATAATTTTCCTCTTCATGTTTTTCTCCCTTTGTATGATTTTGCTGTTCATGGGTTTTTCTCTCTTTCTATAATTTTGCTGTTCATTTGTTTTTCTCCCTTTGTATAATTTTGCTGTTCATGTGTTTTTCTCCCTTTGTATGATTTTGCTGTTCATGTTTTTCTCCCTTTGTATGATTTTGCTGTTCATGTTTTTCTCCCTTTGTATGATTTTGCTGTTCATGTGTTTTTCTCTCTTTCTATAATTTTGCTGTTCATTTGTTTTTCTCCCTTTGTATAATTTTGCTGTTCATTTGTTTTTCTCCCTTTGTATAATTTTGCTGTTCATGTTTTTCTCCCTTTGTATGATTTTGCTGTTCATGTGTTTTTCTCTCTTTCTATAATTTTGCTGTTCATTTGTTTTTCTCCCTTTGTATAATTTTGCTGTTCATTTGTTTTTCTCCCTTTGTATAATTTTGCTGTTCATTTGTTTTTCTCCCTTTGTATAATTTTGCTGTTCATGTGTTTTTCTCCCTTTGTATGATTTTGCTGTTCATGTTTTTCTCCCTTTGTATGATTTTGCTGTTCATGTTTTTCTCCCTTTGTATGATTTTGCTGTTCATGTGTTTTTCTCTCTTTCTATAATTTTGCTGTTCATTTGTTTTTCTCCCTTTGTATAATTTTGCTGTTCAGATGTTTTTCTCCCTTTGTATGATTTTGCTGTTCATGTTTTTCTCCCTTTGTATGATTTTGCTGTTCATGTGTTTTTCTCTCTTTCTATAATTTTGCTGTTCATTTGTTTTTCTCCCTTTGTATAATTTTGCTGTGCATGTGTTTTTCTCTCTTTGTATAATTTTCCTGTTCATGTTTTTCTCCTTTTGTATAATTTTGCTGTTCATGTGTTTTTCTCCCTTTGTATAATTTTCCTTTTCATGTATTTCTCCCTTTGTATAATTTTGTTGTGCATGTGTTTTTCTCTCTTTGTATAATTTTCCTCTTCATGGTTTTTCTCCCTTTGTATAATTTTGCTGTCAATGTGTTTTTCTCCCTTTGTATAATTTTCCTTTTCATGTATTTCTCCCTTTGTATAATTTTGCTGTTCATGTGTTTTTCTCCCTTTGTATAATTTTTCTGTTAATGTGTTTTTCTCCCTTTGTATAATTTTTCTGTTAATGTGTTTTTTCTCCCTTTGTATAATTTTCCTGTTCATGTTTTTCTCCCTTTGTATAATTTTCCTGTTCATGTTTTTCTCCCTTTGTATAATTTTTCTGTTAATGTGTTTTTCTCCCTTTGTATGATTTTCCTTTTCATGTATTTTTCTCTCTGTTTAATTTTCCTGTTAATGTGTTTTTCTCTCTTTGTATCATTTTCTTGTTGATGTGTTTTTCTCCCTTTGTATAATTTTGCTGTTCATTTGTTTTTCTCCCTTTGTATAATTTTGCTGTTCATGTGTTTTTCTCCATTTGTATGATATTCCTGTTCATGTGTTTTTCTCCCTTTGTATAATTTTCCTGTTCATGTTTTTCTCCCTTTGTATAATTTTTCTGTTCATGTGTTTTTCTCCCTTTGTATGATTTTCCTTTTCATGTATTTTTCTCTCTGTTTAATTTTCCTGTTAATGTGTTTTTCTCTCTTTGTATCATTTTCTTGTTGATGTGTTTTTCTCCCTCTATGATTTTCCTGTTAATGTGTTTTTTATCTTTTGTATAATTTTTTTACTATTCATGAACACATTTTAATTAATTATAAATCAGCCCAGCTGAGCATGATAACGGTCCATCTCAGACAATTTTTACCTTGACCTTGGACCCATAAAAATAAATTGGAATTGCCCACATTAAAGACTAAAAATGGGATTGTGCTGAAAATTCAACTTGATCTTCATTTAATAGTACCTAACAGCTGTGCAAAGTTTAAATGAAATCTGTTGATGCATTTTCATGTTATCATTTGGAAACCACCAACTGTGGATAAATAAATTTGCACTGGCCTAAGGAGAAAACTAAAAATTGAATTAGATCTTCATTTTATAGTACTTAACAGCTGTGTAAAGTTTAAACAAAATCTGCTGATGCATTTTCAAGTTATTATTGGGAAACCCCCAACTGATGACAAAAACATTTGAATTGGCCTAATTCGAAGACTACCAAGTTGGACTGTGCTGAAAATCGATACCCCACCATCTTGTGTGGCAGGGTATAAAAATAATCCACCTGTGAAAGCTTTGTGATACAATGCAAATAATTTTCTTTCTATTTTAAGATTGCTTAACTATCTAATTAAAAGTTGAAACAAAACCAATAAAGTCTAGTGCATTATTGCAGAACAAGTGCACAAAAATCTCAATACAAATGGTAGCTATGTACGTTGACATTAATAATATTCTCCTTGGATACTTAAATTCCTATCAGACCACAACAGAATCACTCTGATTGGTAGCCATGAGAACTAGCATATAATTCAATTTTAACACTAACCAAAGAATAATATGAAGTTTATGCACTAATGACCTGTCAATTGGATATGAAGTTTATGCACTAATTACCTGTCAATTGGATAGCTTCTAATATTTTTTTCAATAACTTACCGTCAATAATAATGCTAGCTAACACACAGAACAACATATCTAATACTACCACACTACAGTGAGTCTACATTTAACATTAAGCATAGACGTGTTGATGATAGATGAAAACCTTTACTTAAACTTACTGTTACCACAGAATGAATGACTCTATTTCTGAAGGCCTTTAAATTATAGGAAGACATGGTTAGTAGGCAACAATACAGGTTATACAAAGGAAATGTGGATTAATCACCAGGGATTAAATTTAGTCCTAAATTATTGGGCATGACTTCTTCGAAATGTACCAAGATTAACTTTTGATACTAAAGGGGGTTAAGGTACATGTAAGTCATAAGCATCTAAAAATGGATAAATCCAGAATACCATGTATTTTAAATCACTGTCACTGTAAACTCATCATTAATATAAAATGATTGCATGAATATTGCTGAACATGTTATTAATAGTTAATATTTGAGAAATCATTCTAACATGTTGATGGCATGGAAGCCATATTGGACTGCATGCTTACAGAGTACTGGTATACAATAAAATGATTTTTCTAAACAGGGAACCTGACAAATTAGAACTGACTTAACTAGAAACTGTTTTAAGTGTTTAATTTACTTATGGAAATATTTATAAATGAAAACATTTAAACCAACAAAAATTATAAAAAATGCAACATGGTAACATTGTTTGAAAATCAAACATTTATGGCACCAAAAGTAAAGAATTGAACGAAGGCTGGACTATGTTAGTATGAACAAGACTATATATGAGAGATTCTAGTTATGAAGTCATATGATTACATATAATGAAATCGGTGCAGGCTGTCAAATAAATCCACATACACCTTCCAACACAGAAAACTATGAAACCAGAGGCTCTCGAATGTTTCCTTACATGATGATATATATAAATAAACAAGCTATTTTAATGTTTTCCAAGTTGTGACAGAGCCATTTTAAATTTCAGATACAAAAAAAATTTGAATTGTAGAGGACCATCTAAAAAAAATTCAACTGTCATTTGAACATTTTCAAGTAGGGTCGTACGTCAGATTATTTTCAGCCATGGCAGCCATTTTGAATATCCTTTCATTAAAAACAAAACATGGGAAACTCTGCACAGGACCATCCAACATTGTGGCCCAGTTTGGTTTCTGTTTACACTATAACAATATACCCCATGTCCACAACAAAGTGGGGATAAAAGGATCATTATGCTACCTTTAAAACATACTTTAACTGTTCTGACACATTTTTTGAAACCCCCAAAAAAACAACAAAATAAATTAAACAACAAGTTTGCTTCAGAGAGTAAAACTTATGTGGCTGAAGTTTTTCATTGCTTATCCATGTACACACATCAGGAGGTTGTTTTAGGGAGTTAAATTTAAAATGGCATAAGTGCTATTAAATTGTATATATGTTTTTAAATCTGACAACTACAAACTCCTATATCTGCAGGGGGTCTAACTCCATTTTAACATACCTTCCTTTCAGAAGTTTCTGCCCTATTTTGTGCTGATTTTAGGCTTGATTCTAAGTTAGCTGTAGACTGCTGAACCAATGAATTCTCTGTATACTTGTTGTTGTATCTCTGTCAATAAAAACACTGATAAATAAACAATGGAAAGTTAACATTTTATATGTATAGTTAATATTGGTAGTCTGTTTCATATAATGTACTTTTTTTGTGGATTAAACGTTTGTGTCATATTACATGTTTATGTAATTCCTGTCTTAGGGTTTAAAATGTTACAATCATGGCTTAGGATTTATATGCCATCAGCCAGAAGCCAATGTAATATAAATCCTAAGCCATGAATGTGACATTATATACCCTGTCATAGCTCTTTAGGACTAAGTCTTTGATCTGACAAATCACAAAAATAGGTCAAAGGAACTAAATAGCTTTGATTCCGCAGCTAACCTAGTTAGACTGGAATAACTGTTATACTATATTCAGGCATATTTAATGGTAAAAATAAACATCTTAGCTTACTACACTGCAGTTTGGAAATATTTAATGTGTATACTGTATCTGTATGTCTGTGGCAAAATGAATGTAAAAAAATGTATAATATATTTTTCTCAGGTTACGATTCTTAAATGATTCAGTGTATATCCTTAAAACTGAATGCAAAATTACACTTCAATCATACCCTCTCCAGTTCATCTTCCAGATTTCTCTTGGTCATTTCCAGGGTGGCATTTTTCTCCATGAGACTACGAACTTGACTCCATACCTATATAATGAGATGTTAATAATATAATCATACATCTACAGTAATTCTGGTTACATGTCCATATAAGATGCTGATGTCAACTATAACCCAAAGTAAACAATAAAATTGCTTGATTATTAGATATCTCTCAGGGGAACCATGAGGACTTTTAAATTAAAGGAATAATTAATACAGTAAAACATACAAATGAAATGGCACTTACTTTATCAGCATTCAATTTATAGATTGTAAAAATGTGAAAATACTGTTTTCCAATACTATTCATCAAGTTATAAACTAGTACCTACATGTAGAATACCATTACATTGTGTTCATGCTTGGTGGTGGGAATTCGTGTAACATGCAGACATCAAGTGAAAGACAAATATTTCATCCTTCAATTTCCAGTCATTTTTAAAGTAAGAAATATATATTTCTTCCTTCGATCCTTTAATTTTCATTCATTTTTTCAAGTATGAAGAAGTTAATGTTAGTTTAAGCTTATCCAGTTTAAGTTGCGAGTTATGAGCATAGTATTTCCAATAACCAGCTATTAGTGCCTAAATAAGGTATCATTGTTCCAGATAAATATTAAAACTGCAATTTGCAAGTACAAAGCAATTTCTGAGTCATTGTACATTAAGTCTCACTTGTACGGTATATAATATAAATAGTACTGGGGTTAATGGAAGAACTGGTAGTCTGTGCAATAATTGTAAAATCATGTTTCTACTAGCTGATAGCAAAGTCAGCAGGATCTCCATTATCTGACAGTTATTTAAATAAAGTAAAAAAAGTTTTAACGCAAATGATAGTTCAAAGGCAAAAAATTTTTTAAAATGTGAATAAAACAAAATTATGACAAGATGAAGAAAAAACATGACATTCTGACCTCTACTAGCACACAACAAATATACAAAAGTTTGCATTGAGCATGCTCCAAATAAAAGGGAGATAAACCAAGTCTGGAAGCAGCTGTGAGGCTGGCACTGAAGATGACATTACAATGACAAAACAACAGCAAACAAATCTGCAGTGCAGCTGAGTCTTGAACTGTAATTTCTCTGAAAAACTTAACTTCTCAGCAACAATAAAATCAAGGTAAAATGGCTGTATTTCCAGAGTTTAACATAAGTAAACAGTAAACAATTTCTTTTCACTCGTTGATAAATATTAAAACAACAAATTCGTCTAACCAATACAAATGACCACAGTTTTATTATAGCTGGCTATGTCATTGTAACGTCTACACTCATTTTCTAGGCCAAATAAAATTGGACATGTCTACAACCCCTCTACAAACAACACTATAGATATTTACATCTCTAGCAGCTTGAATCTGAAAATGGATTGGCAAAATATGATCCGTTTAATGTTTCAACTAAGAATGACATGTTGTTCCTCTTCCCTTGCCCCTTAAATCTTGAAAAACCACAAAAGTCATGGACAGATCTTCAGAGAAAAGGTTTTAACATGGGTCTCCAATTAAATTTTTCAGAAAGAAAATAAGTACATGTCATTCTTATCCAAATATAAAAATTATATCTACAAATTTTTTAACTTAAAATTGGAAACCTGCTGGATCAAATGCACATTGTATCAGATATAAAGTATAATTTCCATGAGTTACCTCCCCTGTTGATGCTAGAGATGAGTTTTTGTCAATAAATAAATGTGTAAACAACAATATAGAGTATATAGTAAAATGATATGAATAGAAAAGTTGGAATACATACATCGTCACTCTAGATAGTAAAAAAATAACAGAAATAGCTTTAGATTGAAGTTCTTTTGCACTACATGTTGGAAGAAAATATGCTATTGTGGAAAAAAATGATGAAGAAATTAGTGACTTTTTTGTAGTTCTTAAAATGTTACATAATATGAATTTTTCATACCTGGACCAGTATCATTACATATTACATGGGTATATAAATGATTTCTACAACTTCATAATTAAAGTCTTACTGATATTTCATTTTAACTTAAATTATACAGATCACAGATAACATACGAGTACTGAAAATTAAGTCTAGGATGAGACAAATTTGTAACCAACAGGTCACCTTTGATTAGCCACATACCTTAGTAATTTCCTGATCAAGTGCTGTGTTCCTGTTCTCCAAGTCAGTGCGAATTTTGACCTCTGTCTGTAACTGTGACTCCAATCGTTCTCCTGTGGTTTTAGCTCTGCTGGCATCCTGTTCTTTGTTTGAAAGTTCCTTAAAAAATAAATTACACTTATATAAATCTATATGTACAAGAAACTGAAGTTTTTAATTTAAAACGGAAAAAGTGTAGAAACATTTTTAAGTCCTAATTTGTTTACTTGTTCTAAATCTACTAATACCAAATGGTTAACTTGTTCCATAGCTATGGATAGAAATTGTTTAACCGGTTTCATAGCTACCGATACAAAATGTTTAACTGGTTCAATGTTTAAATAGTTCTATAACTAATAACACCAAACATATTTCTAGTCCCATTGCTTATGGTACAGATAAACAATATTTCCTAATTTGGATTTACTGATTGGTTGTATCCATTACAACAGACTGATGACTTATTTAATGCAAGTGATTGCTGTATGCAATTGTTATATGATTTAGATTTCAAGAAATATTTCCAGGTCATAGGTTAACACCACTATCAGCAGACATTTTAAAAAGTATTTATTTTTTTAATAGATGATGCGCAAATAACTACTTTCAGAAGAAAGACAACATAATAATCTTGTGAAAAATAAATGAACGATTTGAATTCATTTTATATCATATATCAAAGAATAAATCTAAATGATTTTTTTTATTATGAAGTTCTTGTATAGATCATAATATTTCTAACAATTTGTTATGAACATGTCATGTTTATCCGAGCAAAATTTTCAAAGAAAATAGATAAACTAACATAACATTAAACCCAGAAATAATTCTTCTGTTCAGTACACTTCCACTTGGACAAAGTTGTGCTGATCAAAATTGCTTCATGGGACACCCATCTACAGAACTTTTCATGATGTCAATAATTACTATACATCTGTATTCTTTCAAGTGCAGCGCATATGTTTGTCAAAGAAAATTGGTAAAATACAATACACTTTGAAAGAACTGACATTTGAAACCAATTAAAAGTGTTTTTTATCAAACAAATTACGATTTTTTATTATGGGCCGTTGTACTTTACTTTTCTTCATTGTTCACTTCCGGTAATTAGTCACATCCGGTAAATAAACAAATGGCGCGCAATCCAGTTGAAAGACGTAAATCCTTTTAAAAAATGTTAAAAACGCATATTGTTTGCTGTTTTTATTGGAATTACACATTTACTGATAAATTGGTAGTCTGGGTGAATTATTTGGACCAGATCATATGCAAGTATCTACTGTGAACCATCGGGCGACTTTAGGGAAATAACAGGGCGACTTCGACTTTGCTTTTGAGGCGCCGAAGGGCGACTTCAGGTCCCAGTAGGGCGACTTTGTCGCCCACTTCGCCCAGTGTGGTGAGCCCTGAATAGTTCTCTGACAGATTGTGGGTAATTTTATTTTGCAAGGGAGGGAATTCATCAAGTCGGCGGAGAGAAGAACAATAAAAGAAAATTTTGCTTCTTTTATTTTTATTTCATTTCGCCAGAAATTAGGGTCAGCGCTCCCGTAAAACATAAAATATAAAAATGTTGGCCTCAGCATTAAAATATAACAGCAGTAACTCAAATGTAACACAGGGCATATTCCACTCAAATGTATGACAGTTTTATAAGTACCTACAACCAATATACTTTTTCTTGTCTATAAATCCCACAACCTATGTCCCAAAATGAAAGTATCCTATCAAAGACTTTTCAATAACCCTAACTGCCTTACATTAGTTTTATCCCTGAGTTGGTTTCTAAGATCCTTTGTTTCTTTGTTAGCTAATTCTAGCCTTTCCTGGAAGTTGTCAATTTCTTTTTTATGGTACTGTTTGACCTCTGTTAATTCAGATTCCAATCTGGCAATAGTACTCTCATATTTAGCCTAAAAATAAAAATCCCACAACATGTAAACAAAATTATTATGACATGTATCAGTCACATAATGTATGCTCGTTATTTAACTACACTTTGCAGTTAAGCAATTAACATTTATATAACCATGCAAGCCTTTTGTCGGGTTACCAAGCATAGAACGACATGAACATGCTTAGCCTGTTGAAACAAATTATTTCTGTGATGCATTTGAGGTTTTTTATTCTGTTTGTTTGTTTGGTGTTTAATACCACTTTCAGCAATATTTCAGCTATATCATGGCTTCCAGTTTTTATTGGGGGAGGAAGCCGGAGTACCCAGAGAATCCCAGACCTTCGATAGCAAAACTGGCAACATTGTCAATTAAGATTGAAGTTGAGTGCACCCTCCTGCAGTAATACTCGAACACGCAATCTCGTTGTTAACAGACTACATGAGAAAATACCTTAACCCCTCAGCCACAAAAGACCCCACTTTTTTAATCTGAAACTTCATTGCATTAACTTAAGGCAGAGTTACTACGCAGTATTTGTTTTGTACCTGTTATGGAGATTAATACTTACTGCATTTCCTATGGCATCGGCTTCTAATTTCATAATGTAGGTTTGTTTTTTCTGTAGATCATCCCTGAGTTGTCTAACCTGATGTGTAGCTTCCTCCATGTCTTGTTCCATCTGGTTCAAGTGGCGATGATTCTGGTAATTCTTATCTGAAATGCATAATAACAGTCTAAATAATTTAATATTCCTAGGAAAGATGTATCCAATACACAGGATGTCAACAATTTGTGCATTTATTTTCCTGAGTTTGAGAAATAACTATTATTTACCTGATACAAATTTCAGTAAATTACTGCAGGTACTTGCAAACAAGTAATGTTAGCATTTACTGAAATACAATTTCTAAGTAGCTCTGATTGCACCAATTAAAAAAACAAATCAAGAATACTGAAAACATCAAAGAATTTCTCAAACAGAAGAATTTCTTCCCAGAAATTCAATATAACTACAATGGTTTTTTTTCCCCAATTCTAGTTTTACATTACTAAACTGGTTTACGGTTGTATATACCTGTGTTTCTTTGCCTTTCTCTTTTATACTGTTCCTCTGAATGTTTAACTTGATTTAAAGTGTCTGAAAGCTGAAAGATAACATTTTATCATTGATAAATTTCTTTCAACGACATGTAATGTGTATTATTGTCAATGAAAATGTGTCTCAGCAGCACTCAATGACTCATGTCCCGCTTGGCACATATTGGTAAACACCCCTTTTTCTTAGTTTACTCAACCATGAAATATTTAGCACAGCCCTACAGAGTTTGCCAGTGAAGGGATCTCATCATGTTGTTACTGTGCACCTCTTATATGACTAGACACTTACAAAATTTTGCCACCCATAGAAAAAGTTAGGGGCCCACACTTTTTCAATTTTTTTATAATAAAAAGAATACACTCCCATAAATTAAAACTGTTGAAAAATAATAGAAGTAAGAAACAGACATCATTGTGACACAAATAATATTATGTAGTTAACGTAAAATGCACTATTTAAAGTATTTCAAGACATAAATTTAATTTTTTTAAAGTTACTGCCAAAGTACTAATTTGTGTATTATGTATAAATCATTGCAATACTCATTTTAACACTAGCTGCTTGTATTTGCAATCTCCAGCCCGCAGTTTATATCTGCTCCGGAAATGTTTGTATTTACTTTCGCTTTGAACTGGTTTCCAGTATTATTTTCACTACGCTTTATGTACATAGTAAAGTCATATGAGACCAGCTAACAAGATAAACAATGACGCAGAAAGAAAAACATTGAAGATTTCTTACCAATATGGAGATAAAATTGAAAGGAGACATACTGCTACTGTTCAGTATAACATAGCAAAATTCCTGGAAACTGATATCAACCAAATCATCACAGATCGCCACCTGGACGATCGAAAAGCAAACTTTACTTGCCCATGCAATTATCAAGTCGTCTTTGGCGACTGAGCGACCGTTCCTGCAGTACACCAGTTAACACAAGGGAGTGGTGTTATAAAGAAATGAAAAGAAAATAATGCTATTTTGAAAATTGAAACAAAAACATTGTTCCATCTTTGATAATTTTGGCCTCGATCTTCTAAACTGTAAAGAAATATTACTTTACAGATTGAGTTTTCTGGTAACTGCAATATGAATGCCTTCATTTAGCTTAAAAGGTGCAGAGAGTGGCATTAAACATCAAACAAACCTTGGCTGCTAGTTCTCTGTTGTCAATTTCTAACTGTTTAGTTAAATCTTCTAGTGAATGAATTCTATCCATATGTCGCTGTCTTTCTTCTCCGCTGTATTTTGATGAAATCCTCAAATGTTCTAATTCTCTTAACGCAGAAGAAAGTTCCCGACGCACTGATTCTAGTTCACTTAATGTTTTTTCGTGTGTATGTAATGTTTCCTTTAATGAACGATTTTCTCTGTCTAACACTATTTTATCTCTGGAAACTTGATCCAGTTTAGAACTGGTTTCAGTTAATCTTGTTTTCATTGCCTCGATCTGCTTCTCAAGATTCTGAAACAAACAAACATAAAGCAGAAATTTTTAATGATTTTTGGAAGCCTACATTGTACTTCGGAAACTATACACAACTAGAGGCTCTTAAGAGCCTGTATTGCTCACCTGACTTACAAAAAACTTTTTAAGATAAGACTTTTCTTGCAAATTTTGATATTAAATGCTAAAGAGTTTATTTGAAGTAGCTGTTTCTATGAATGATGCCATGTTGAATTTACAATCAGCAGTAGGAGAGTTTCTGAGAAGAAGCAGTTTTTATGTTTATTCATAGGCTAGTATGTTAAGTGATGTTCCATGGTGGCAGCAATCTTGTATTTTGGATCGAAACAAAAAACTCAAAATTGGTAGTGGACCATACAATATCACATATCCTAAAATCTGCCAAGTGGTTTGTGAGAAAACGAATTTTGAAATCTCAACCAGTCAGAACGCATCTTGGAATTTGGATCGCCACAAAAAACTCAAATTTTGTAGAGGACCATCTAAGGTACATTTGGTCAATATTTCAAATCAATCTGCTGAGCGGTTTGTAAAAAGAAGATTTTTGAAATTTCAGCCAATATAAAACCCATTAGTTGTCCTGGAAGCCATGTTCAATTTGTAATTGGCTAAAAAAAAACTAAAAATAATAAGATAAATATCCATTAATCATTTCTTCATAATGTGGCTTCATTGTGTGGAACAGTTTCAGAGAAGAAGTTGTTTGTATGTTTTTCCCATAGGGTCCTATGTTAAACTATGTCCTGCGATGGCGGCCATCTTGGATTTTGGATCGGCACAAAAACTCAAAATAATACGATAATTATCCAACCTTCATTTCCTTATTAATTTGGCTTCATTGTGTGGAACAGTTTCAGTGAAGAACTTGTTTATATGTTTTTCCCATAGGGTCCTATGATAAAATATGTCCTGCGATGGCGGCCAGCTTGGATTTTTGATCGGCACAAAAAACTCAAACTTTGTAGAGGACTATCTAAGGTACATTTCTGCAATATTTCAAATCAATCTGAAAGGCAGTTTATGAGAAGAAGATTTTTGAATTTCAGCCAATCAGAACGCATTTATGGCCCTGGAAGCCATGTTGAATTTGCAATTGGCTCGAAAAACCCAAAAACAATAAGATAATTATCCACATTCATAAATAAGCTTCATTGTCAGTCTTCACGAAATGCGTCGGTCCGACGGACAAAACCGATATAATAACGCTTGGACCGGTAAAAAATTGTGTTTCGTCGGTCCGAAAGTCCGACATTGTTATTATCGAAGTTCAAGTTGTCCTGATGGTTCATTCTCAGAAAATACTTATATATCTGGTTGTACTGATTCAAACAGTCTTCCAACTTTTGAGTAAATATGTAAAACCAATAAAAATTGCAAAGATCCTGCGTATTTAACTCATTTTTGAAACATTTTAGTTGGGCAAATGGATTACGCGCCATTTGTTTATTTCCGGGATATGTCTAATTACCAACAGCGAAAATGAAGAAAAAAAGTAGACTACAACGGCCTTTAATGAAAAATCGTAACTGTTTGATAAACAAACACTTTAAAATGGGGTTGAAACTCAAAAGTTCATTTAAAACATATTTTATGTTAATCATTGGCTTTGATTATATATAAAATATATACTAGTAAGCTGAAATTGAAGAATAAAGATAACTAGTTATCAATGACCACATGATTATTTTAGATTGGTGTCCCATTGAGCAGTTGCTTTCAGCTTTGTGAAGTATTGCTGTGTATAATAAATGTTATTTTATTTATATTCTTTAGACACATTTGTCCAGATATACACAGCTTGTTTATAACAGTTATGAATAGTATGATCTTTTATGTATGATATATGTATAATCTACATGCATATAAGGTAGCTAGTTAAATGTAAACAATGGCAACATCAGACAAATTTGGTCCGGCAAAAGCTGCTTCGGTCCAGCATTTCTGGGGAAGTTGGTGGACCGAATGTCCACCATTCTTTGGAAAGATTTCGTGAAGACTGCATTGTGTGGGACAGTTTCAGAGAAGAAGTTGTTTGTATGTTTTTCCCGTAGGGTTCTATGTTAAACTATGTCCTGCCTTGGTGGCCATCTTGGATTTTGGATCGGCACAAAAAACTCAAACTTTGTAGAGGACAACCTAAGGTACATTTCTGCAAAATTTCAAATCAATCTGCCAAGCAGTTTATTAGAAGAAGATTTTGAAATTCAGCCAATCAGAATGCACTAATGGCTCTGGCAGCCATGTTTAATATTTGATCAGCACCAGAAACTCAAACTTTGTAAAGAACCACTCAATAAACATTCCTGCAAAGTTTGGTTCCAATTGGCCTAGGGGTTTTGGAGAAGAAGATTGAAATGTGAAAAGTTTATGGCGACGACGACGACGAATGCAAAGTGATGAGAATAGCTCACACTGACCCTTTGGGTCAGGTGAGCTAAAAAAAAACCCTTAAAATTAAGACACAAATACTGATAAACAACATTTTTAAAATATTTTGTTACTGTTTTTATGAAGCACATTTTGATTGCTTGCATGCCTGTGTGTGTTTGTGTGTGT
Source organism: Limnoperna fortunei (assembly GCA_944474755.1). Taxonomy (NCBI): domain Eukaryota; kingdom Metazoa; phylum Mollusca; class Bivalvia; order Mytilida; family Modiolidae; genus Limnoperna; species Limnoperna fortunei. Next base: position 60,711,198 of record OX104122.1, on the reverse strand, counting down.
GCATATAAAATCATATGTTCAAGCATATCATGTTGAACTAAGTTAGAATTTTTTCTTGTAACACCTATAAAGTGAAATGTGTGTTGACTGTGACATTTTTCTTAAAACAAAGACCTTTTCCTACTGAAGGTAGGAGGTTCTCTCCGGGTACTCTGGCTTCCTCCGCAAATAAAAACTGGACGCCATGATATAGCTGAAAAATTGCTTAAAGTGGTGTTAAACATCATTTAAACAAACAATAAAATTAAGACAGTACCAATGAGTATTATGAGGGTTGCACAAAGGGCAAACCTGGGTTATGGTACTGTAAAGTCAGGCAGTGATGAAAGGGTATATTTTTTTGTGTAACAACTTCTTCAGCTTTCAACGCCGATAACTACAACATCACAGGAATATTGCACACATAATAAGTTGTGATCCTGATATTAGGATTTTTTCCCAAAAGAGGGTACCTATTTTGTGTAATCAACTCCTCTTGCAGCTTTCTACCCTGACTTTTAAAACTATGCAGAAAGATTGCAAACTAATAGAAGGAATCCAAGTTGTACACCGGATCTCATGAAATTGTTCAAGAAATGTTTTCCATTTTCATGAAACCTGGCAACTTAGTCATCTTTTTAACAATTTACCAAATTTCAGATAATGGTACCAATTTTTTGTGAAGCTGTTTTTTGTGTGATATCCCTTAACATTTTTTGACACTGACCCCAACAAACTGTAAACAATTCCCCATTTAATTTTGTGATTTTAATTTTATGTAGGATGCATAAATACAGTTTTGTCGATCTGCAAAACCTAAATTTTCATAAGTGCGGAAAAAGCAACAAATATAAACATACATCGATTTTTTGAGTCTCGATCCTGACATTAGCTGCTGACATCTCAGTCTGTGGCTGGGTGTGAACACTGTGGTGTTTTTCCGCTGTTAACTGTTCTTCTACTTCAACTTTTGCTGCCTTGGCTTCTTCTAATTCCTGCATTAAAAAGTTTCAGACATTGGTTGACATTTACAAGAAGACAAAAGGTGTAATACTGTAAGATATTTTAGGATGTATATTACTCACAAAATTTTAACTACATGTATTTCAAAAATAAAAAAATATTTTCATAGTTTCCGTTTACCTTCATATTTATGACAACTTATTTTCTTAAGCATCACAAGTTTTTAAAAAAAATGTTTAAAAATAAAGGAAACTACAGGAAATTTTTGTTCTAATATCAGATGTCAAAAATTGTCAACGAATCTAATGTCAGATGTCAAAAATCGTCAACAAATCTAATATCAGGTGTCAAAAATTGTCAACGAATCTAATGTCAGATGTCAAATATCATCAACGAATCTAATGTCAGATGTCAAACATCATCATCGAATCTAATGTCAGATGTCAAACATCATCAACAAATCTAATGTCAGATGTAAAACATCGTCAATGAAGCTTTAATGTTCTAATGTCAGATGTCCAACATCGTCAACGAAGCTTTAATGTTCTAATGTCAGATGTCAAACATCGTCAACAAAGCTTTAATGTTCTAATGTCAGATGTCCAACATCGTCAACGAAGCTTTAATGTTCTAATGTCAGATGTCAAACATCGTCAATAAAGCTTTAATGTTCTAATGTCAGATGTCAAACATCGTCAATGAAGCTTTAATGTTCTTATGTCAGATGTCAAACATCGTCAACGAAGCTTTAATGTTCTTATGTCAGATGTCAAACATCGTCAACGAAGCTTTAATGTTCTGATGTCAGATGTCAAACATCGTCAACGAAGCTTTAATGTTCTAATGTCAGATGTCAAACATCGTCAATGAAGCTTTAATGTTCTAATGTCAGATGTCAAACATCGTCAATGAAGCTTTAATGTTCTAATGTCAGATGTCAAACATCGTCAATGAAGCTTTAATGTTCTTATGTCAGATGTCAAACATCGTCAACGAAGCTTTAATGTTATTGCGACTGATCTCAAACATCGTCAACGAAGCTTTAATGTTCTAATGTCAGATGTCAAACATAGTCAACGAAGCTTTAATGTTCTAATGTCAGATGTCCAACATCGTCAACGAAGCTTTAATGTTCTAATGTCAGATGTCAAACATCGTCAACGAAGCTTTAATGTTCTAATGTCAGATGTCAAACATCGTCAACGAAGCTTTAATGTTCTAATGTCAGATGTCAAACATCGTCAACGAAGCTTTAATGTTCTAATGTCAGATGACAAACATCGTCAATGAAGCTTTAATGTTCTAATGTCAGATGTCAAACATCGTTAACGAAGCTTTAATGTTATTGCGACTGATCTCAAACATCGTCAACGAAGCTTTAATGTTCTAATGTCAGATGTCAAACATCGTCAATGAAGCTTTAATGTTCTAATGTCAGATGTCAAACATCGTCAACGAAGCTTTAATGTTATTGCGACAGATCTCAAACATCGTCAACGAAGCTTTAATGTTCTAATGTCAGATGTCAAACATCGTCAATGAAGCTTTAATGTTCTTATGTCAGATGTCAAACATCGTCAACGAAGCTTAAATGTTATTGCTGACAGATGTCAAACATCGTCAATGAAGCTTTAATGTTCTAATGTCAGATGTCAAACATAGTCAACGAAGCTTTAATGTTCTAATGTCAGATGTCAAACATCGTCAATGAAGCTTTAATGTTCTAATGTCAGATGTCAAACAGTGTCAATGAAGCTTTAATGTTCTTATGTCAGATGTCAAACATCGTCAACGAAGCTTTAATGTTCTTATGTCAGATGTCAAACATCGTCAAGGAAGCTTTAATGTTCTGATGTCAGATGTCAAACATCGTCAACGAAGCTTTAATGTTCTAATGTCAGATGTCAAACATCGTCAACGAAGCTTTAATGTTCTGATGTCAGATGTCAAACATCGTCAACGAAGCTTTAATGTTCTGATGTCAGATGTCAAACATCGTCAATGAAGCTTTAATGTTCTAATGTCAGATGTCAAACATCGACAACGAAGCTTTAATGTTCTGATGTCAGATGTCAAACATCGTCAATGAAGCTTTAATGTTCTAATGTCAGATGTCAAACATCGTCAACGAAGCTTTAATGTTCTAATGTCAGATGTCAAACAGTGTCAATGAAGCTTTAATGTTCTAATGTCAGATGTCAAACATCGTCAACGAAGCTTTAATGTTATTGCTGACAGATGTCAAACATCGTCAATGAAGTTTTAATGTTCTTATGTCAGATGTCAAACATCGTCAACGAAGCTTTAATGTTCTTATGTCAGATGTCAAACATCGTCAACGAAGCTTTAATGTTCTTATGTCAGATGTCAAACATCGTCAACGAAGCTTTAATGTTCTAATGTCAGATGTCAAACATCGTCAACGAAGCTTTAATGTTCTAATGTCAGATGTCAAACATAGTCAACGAAGCTTTAATGTTCTTATGTCAGATGTCAAACATCGTCAACGAAGCTTTAATGTTCTAATGTCAGATGTCAAACATCGTCAACGAAGCTTTAATGTTCTTATGTCAGATGTCAAACATCGTCAATGAAGCTTTAATGTTCTAATGTCAGATGTCAAACATAGTCAACGAAGCTTTAATGTTCTAATGTCAGATGTCAAACATCGTCAATGAAGCTTTAATGTTCTAATGTCAGATGTCAAACATCGTCAACAAGGCTTTAATGTTATTGCGACAGATCTCAAACATCGTCAACGAAGCTTTAATGTTCTAATGTCAGATGTCAAACATAGTCAACGAAGCTTTAATGTTCTAATGTCAGATGTCAAACATCGTCAACGAAGCTTTAATGTTCTTATGTCAGATGTCAAACATCGTCAATGAAGCTTTAATGTTATTGCGACTGATCTCAAACATCGTCACGAAGCTTTAATGTTCTAATGTCAGATGTCAAACATAGTCAACGAAGCTTTAATGTTCTAATGTCAGATGTCAAACATCGTCAACGAAGCTTTAATGTTCTTATGTCAGATGTCAAACATCGTCAATGAAGCTTTAATGTTCTAATGTCAGATGTCAAACATCGTCAATGAAGCTTTAATGTTCTAATGTCAGATGTCAAACATCGTCAACAAGGCTTAATGTTATTGTGACAGATCTCAAACATCGTCAATGAAGCTTTAATGTTCTAATGTCAGATGTCAAACATCGTCAACGAAGCTTTATTGTTATTGCTGATGATACAGTCACTATAGTCTGAGTGATGCAATAAACCTATTGCATTTTTGTATTTCAACGTCACTTAATATAACATATTGGACTCACAAAACATACAATACAATTTACACTGCATTATCTTTTTTCTATATAACTATATAACATATTGGAATCACCAAACATACAATACAATTTACACTGCATTATCTTATTTCTATATAACTATATAACATATTGGACTCTCCAACAATACAATACATGTATAATATATAGTTATATCTAGCATTTTTTTATATTTCTATTGTTATAATTTCAGTTATACAAACCTTCTGCAAATCTTCTCTTAATATTTTCAGTTCATGTTCATACTTCTGTTGAACAGATTTGTATTGCGACTCGTGTTTTTCCTGAAGTTTACAGACTTCTGATTCCATCTCTTTCTGTAGTGTTTGTACTTCTGTATCCTTCTCCTCCTGTATTGCTTGCAGTTCATCCTGTGCTTGGAACAAATCTTCTTGGAGCTCCTTTACACGACTTTCTAATGAATTGACCTATGGACGGCATAATAAAATAAATGTCACCTAATGCTCACTTAAGAGTTGTGACACAGGTCTGACTCAGCACATTTCAAAATCTCACAATGTTATAAACAAGTTTGTTTGGGTCAACTATATATAAATTGCTTCTCTAGATATTTTTCTCCATTTTAAACAGTTGAATTATTGTTGAATGTTAACTTCTGCAAATTCTTGACACTTTGAAGATATGCAAGCATTATGAGAGCTGATTAATGCAAAGGAAATGTAATTCATGTTTACCCATTCATCCACACTGTTTTCGGTAGTAGGTTAATGAATAAATTAGCTACCAGGACTCATTGCGGCACATGATATTTGTTCAAAATGACCATCAAAATGTCTCTTGTTTAATCATGTTTACTATTAAAAGCATTCATGCCTCTACAAACGACAAACACATTGAAAACCTAATGGTGTGTGGCATCTTAGGAATGTTTCATATATGTATATTATGTTCTATATATATAATCATTGTTAACATGGGATGTTAATTTTAGTATGCAAATTAGCACGATTTTTACTACAATTAGGTCACAATTAACCATATAAAGTGAAATGACCAAAAACTCATTTCATCATGGCAGCAAAAAACAAAGGACAAAAAAGAAACGACTTTTAATACTGCTCATTTGCAGACATTTGGCAATGTCTGCAGTTATTGCGTAAAAAGAAATCAATGTTAAATTTTTTATTTGCTACATTATGAGTAATGGTTTAAATTCTGCCTTTAATCCATCAAATCACAAAATTAAAATCTGATTATCACTACAGTAAAATTATGCCTTACTTAATACAGGAATACAATACTGAAGAATGGACATACACCGTTATAAACACTAATTTAATGTTGAAGAATGGACATACACCATTATAAACACTAATTTAATGTTGAAGAATGGACATACACCGTTATAAACACTAATTTAATGTTGAAGAATGGACATTTACCTTAATAAACACTAATTTAACGCTGAAGAATAGACAAACCTTGTTAAGTAACTGCTGCTTCATGTTTTCATGTTCTGTTTTTTGATCTTCATAAATTTCATCTAATTCTTGAATAGTTTTCTCTAACTTTGATCGAGCTTTCTTTTCGTTCTCCAATTCAAATCGAGTATCTTCTATTTCTGTCCGTAATGCTTCTAAATCTTCCAAATCACGTTCCAAGTCCTCAATTTGTTTTTCACGATCAACTAATTTTTTCTCCACACTGCCCTTCACAGACAACTGATGTTCTAAATCTTTAACACATACTTCTAAACGTTTTAATTCTAAAGCTTTTGTTTCAAAAACACTACTAGACTCCGAGGCTTCGGAGAGAAGTTTTTCTAATGATTTCACTTTATTATCTAATTCTGAACACTTTTTCACTTCCTGTTCATGAGAAGATTTAGATTTTTGTAATTCTGTCAATGTCAGTTGTAGTTTAGCCATTAAATCTTTAACATCCTTTTCTTGTCTGCAAAACAAAAACAGATTTTAAGTTTGATGGCTACATACTTAAAAATAGAATGAAATATAAATTTATCGGCTTAAAGAGCTAACTTTTCTGATATGAGAAATTTAATTTCCATTAATGTATTGAAAATAATTTTATGTTCAATAACAACCATTTGTATTTGTCAAAATTTCAAATATGTTTTGAGAGTGTCATGCTCTTTGCACAATAAAAACCAACTTTGAAAAAAGAGGTAGGACATTGTAGCTGAAATACAGCTCATGGGATGTTAAACACACAACCAATCAATTCTAAACAATAAACTAGACAAACTATCAATAATGCACACTAATTGATACCCCACACTTCCCTTATGTCAATGACAAAGTCCATGTTTTTCTATGGGAAACCCTAAATATTCTAATCAAAATGTTAAATATCAGGTGCACAATGGCATTATGTGACAAAGATTATGTGTAAAGTTCATCAAATTCCATAAAGTAGTGTAGGAGAAGTTGCACATAAGAGAAAGTGTAATGGATGGATGGACAGACAGAAAGACGAACGGACTGACACCCCATCACTATATAACCCTATGCTAAAGCATATGGTATAAAAAAATTATTTTAATGCTAATAAGACATGTATAAAATAAAAGACTGTGAAATGCTGACAAACTACTTTGAAATAGATACAAGTACTGAAACATGTCTCTTTGTTTTATCCAAAGACTTACTTGTGCTTTAATTCTGCGTTAATTCTCTCCATCTCTACCTATAATAGTTGAGATATAATGGTTAGTAATAGACAAAAGGAACCATGTTGTAAGAAAATGAACAATTTAATCACTGTAAACCTATACTTGTTTCCTTAAAAGTATCTGTAATATAAAACTATACTAAAAGTTACACACCGCTGTGCTCAGCGTTTTGCTTGCATTTTTTTATTATTCCATATTGTACCTTTGTAGTGTTAAAATCCAATTTAAAACATTTCTACACGATAACATGTCCATATTTTACATTATGCCTTTGTTGTTGACAAGTTCCAAATCGTCCTTGACATTTGCTACGGGAATTTTACATAGGAAGTCAGCCATTTGAGTTTCTACAGTGACCTCGCGTTGTTTTCAAAAAGATCGTCTGCTTTCGTAACGTTCAGTGGTATTCAGACAAACCTCGTTAACTGCAGACAATATTACCCGAAGGATTTTGAACAGACGACAATGGACTCTTCCAAACATACACTTCCGTTGTAATTTAGGTCAAACTTTACTATAGAAAATTGCTCTATCACAATGAAAAATCTGCCGCATTTCAAAATGTTAAATAACTGTGAAAAATAAAGTGATGAATTCAATTTACACATTTTTTTATCTACAAAAGGAGCTTAACCTGGACCATACGCAGTAAGTAGTTTTCATTTGTCACACAAAAACAATAACCTAAATTCGTAAACATTTAGTATAGGTATCAGTGAGATTGTATTAATCTTTTAGGCCCCCACTGACCTTGAGGTCAAAGGTCATGAACTATGGTATGTGACACATCCCCTTGATATTATCTAATATAATGTATGTTTTAATGTGTTTCAATGTTGTTTCTGCTACAAGGTGTTATTGTTATACAGATTTTTAACAGTAATATCATACAGAATATGTAGACCACTTTTGCCAGCAGGAACCTTGTTATTAACACCATGAAGTGTAGAATATTAGAACAATTACTATTTACTGTTAGTCACAGAACATTCTAATGCAATTCTTGATGTAAGGTAAATTCTGATTGGACAACGTTAAAAATTTCAAAGCATCAATTCCAGGATTGATGCCATCAAAAGTTAATGCAAGCGCAGATGTTATTTCCGGTAAATAACAAATTCCCATTTTAATCAATTAATTTAGTTTTTTATTGTGTAGCATTAGAATGGCATGGGTGAAAGTGAAATTTGGTGAAAATCCTGAAAATTGTGGCCGGGGGTTTCGGTGGCTGCCTAGGCTCGCAAACGGGTCGATAGCGAAGTCCTGGTGGGGGTCCAGGGGTCGAAGCCCCCATAAAAATATGGTATTTGAGGATTTTAGAGTACTTCAGGACACTACTCTGATACTTCCATTTACTCCAGGACAGAAATCTGACAATGGCTTATTACAATAATTTACTCAAATTTCACACAGTTGCAGTGTTCCAGCTAGGATTTTAAAACAGAGGGGCGCATGAGAAGGGCACTTTTTCGTGTATTTTCATATTTTTTAGTGTGATTGAGGTTGTTGCACTTTTGTTGTTATTGTTATTTAAATAAGTGTTCTGTTGCTGTTTTTCGCCTTTGTTTTCATTTTAAAGTAAAATATTTAAATATATTTGTGCATTTAATCAACTGAAAAGTGACTGCCAATATACTATTTATTACTGTGTTTCAATTTTTGTGGTTGTAACTTCAACACAAGCAGCATTGTATTTGCAAGTTCCTGAACTAAGTTCATATCCGCTCCGGATATATTCCGTATTTTCAGTTGGTTTGTACTGGTTGCCGCGAGTATTTTTACTTAACGCTATTTGAACATAGAAAAAGGCAGTCGGGTACCAGCTTTCACTTTTGTTTTTAAAAAATGGCGTATTCAATGATAAACATGGCGCGGTGACAAATATTCGAAGATATCTACCGCATATGGCAATAAAAACGGTTGTAGATATTTCCGGTCTGGATCATAATTAAGCCAAATGGCCAAAAACAGTGACCACGCAAATTTTTAAGTTAATAACATTTTTGAAGTGTTACCTGTGTACCAGTCCCCACTGTCTACCACTAATTACATAATCAAATTATAAGGAAACGAGAATAGTCTAATGAGTTAATTAGCTATAAAAACACTATAATAACTATTAATTTTAGAGCAGAAAATTAATTAGAGCATTAGAGTGATAAGGGGCACAAATCGGGACACAGGGGCGCCTGAGAGGGGCACAGAGGCGCGGTAATTTTAGGGCGGGGCGCGGCGCCCCTCTATTTCCCCCTAGCTGGAACACTGCAGTTGTATTATAGCTTTCATTGAAATTCAAGTAAAATACTTGCTCATTCTTAAAATAAAGTATAGACAAAAGACACAAAATGATGGCCATGACCATTAGTGAATCAAATAAAGACAACAGATACAAAATGAAAATGATGGCCATAACTTAACCATTAGTGAATCAAATAAAGACAACAGATACAAAATGAAAATGATGGCCATAACTTAACCATTAGTGAATCAAATATCTAGACAACAGACACAAAAAGATGACCATGACTCAACCATTAGTGAACCAAATATAGACAACTGTGTCAAAAACATTGTGTGACAGTTTCATGAAAATGCAGATGCAAACTTTTCTTCCCCATCGTGCCATAACGAATTGTTTTTGAACAAATGATACAATAGCACACACCCTCAATATAAGTTTTTATTGACCCATTGGCTGTATACGATGCTATTGTTGTCCTTTTCTGTAAACCAAGACCATCACCAGCTGTTTTTTAATGCCTTTATCAGCGGCCTCAGCTCCAGAACCATGGTCTTCATTAAGAAACAGCATGCTGGCATGTCGTAAATAAGATTAAATTACCTCCCTTTAACAATGTCATAAATTTTACAAAACAAATTTATAACTACGACCCACAATCGCAATAACGTCTTCTGAGAAAAAAAATAAATCTACGATTAAATCAGTCATCAAAATCGATATTTCCAATAGATTTAACAATTTTTCTATTTCACAAGACCAATTTTTAGACCTAAATGGATGTGCATGAATCATAAAAAAGGCCTAAGAGCACGCCAAAAAAACGGAAATTCGAAAAATCCGGAAAACTTTCACCCATGGAATGGAGATAGCCTTAATGTATTTGAAGATTTGTCAGCATAAATTGGTGAAACTTACGCGTCCCCAGCAGTTGATGCTGGCAAATCGTCAAATACAATACAGTTATCTCCTAAGTCTACTGTACACATAATTTACATTCATTTATTCAACTAAATAGTGATTGTGTAAAGTCTAGAATTAGTACACTTCTGTAAGCAATAGTTAACATGAGTCATAAGTGAAGAAAAACATACAATTTTAGACTGAAGCTGGTTTTCTTGTTCTGACATCTTCTGGATTTCATCTTTAGTAGAGCTAAGTTCCTTTTGTAATTTCTGGATTTGATCTCTTAAATGACCTGTTATTATCTGAAATAATAAATGGAATAAGAATACATCATCTGTGACTATGCCTTGAATAATGATGGCAGTGGTCATCAAAACAGATTCAAACAAATAGACAAAATATTTATATTAAACAGGAAAATATTCTAAAACTAATAATGTAATAATTCTCTTTTCATCAAATGAATGTTCATGCCTTACTCTGTATCAATGTACTTGTTGTTTATATCTAACAAATGCATTCTGGGATATATTAATAATACTGTCCTAAGGCATTAAAGGTTCTTAGACCATCTAAGAAAGAAGCAGTTTGTAATAAAAAGACCTTCAGCACCTGATCATTTCAGCCTAGAAATTGCAGACATAATGTGAATGAAATTCGTTAAGAACAGATCCTGTAAACTACAAATGTTGACCAAAGGACCGGGCAGGCAAATTTTGCATTGGTTTAACAAAATTCTGAAGTAATCTGATCAAACATCTACCACAAACATGTTAAAAGTCTCAATAAAATTCCGCAGGTTGGGGTTTTCTCCGGGTATTCCGGCTTCCTCCCCCAATAAAAACTGGACACCATGATATAGCTGAAAAATTGCTGAAAGTGGCGTTAAACAACAAACAAATCAATAAAATTCCATAAGTGTCACTCAGACAAAATTGTGTATAAGCATGATCCAATATCAGTCAGAAATTTTCAATTTTCAGGGAAAATAAATTTAATATAATTTTCCTTACAAATATCAGAAAGCCAATGAGAGCTGGTTTCCTACATGACTTACATCTTGTTTGGCTTGCTCCTGTCCATCATTTTTTACTCTCTGTAGCTCTTGATTCAATACTTCCATTTTATTTAATAAATCTTTGTTTTCTTTTGATAATTTTTCTGTATTTCCATCTAATTCAGCTTTTTTGTTCTGTAATTCCTCTAATTCCAAGGTCGCAGAATCTAACAATTTCAAGGTCATAGACAGTTCATCTTGTTGTTCAATATATTTTATTTCTTTAGATTTGGATTTTTCTATTTCACGTTTCAGAGTATCTAGCTCTAATGTAAGTTCAAGTTCACTTTTTGTCAAAGTCAATGTTTTGTTTGATAACTCATCTTTTTCAGAACTCAGTTCATACAAGTCATTTTTCACTTGTTCTAGTTCATCTGACAGACTTTTCTTTTCTTTGTTCAGAACTTCTATGACTTCCTGAAATGACAATTAAATTTCGCTAATCGATAATATAAAAATAACTGTTAGAAATGCTAATTTCTCATGCTTTTTCAGTCCAAAATGTATTTTATCATTTCTTGATAAAAATAAAACTGATTTGTACGTTTTAAAAAAATCTCAAGTTTACTTGTACTTGCCACAACAGAGGACAGAAATGCTCAGCAGAGCATTACATTTCTACTTGTATTAAGACAATATATAATATTGTAATTTTCTCTACTGTTATTGTGTTCCTCCACCGACAAGCCATTCCCACTATGTGTCTTACAGGGTGCAGACAGAGTGGAAGGTAGTACTACCCTGTTGTAGATATATGATACACACAAAATAAACATGCTATAATGATTTTCCTTAATCCAAGAAGACAGGAAGATTCAAGATATTTTGTGCACATGATACAAGATCTGGTGGACAGGTTTAAATTGCAAAATAAATTCAATTTACAAACAATTAATATTGTAGTAAAATCTTCGATAAAATTAAAGTGAGAGTGAAATCATTGTCTAGAGATAGTTTTAAGAATTCATGCCAGGACTGGAAGTCATTTTGGTTTGTTTTATTTTATTACATTTTGTTTTGTAATAAATACAGTAAGCTTGAAACTTTACGAGTGTATTCTGCAGAAGAACACTGAATCAGAACCACATCTGTGTGGCCAAACTGACTTATACACATGAATGGACTATTAATTTTCTTAGTAATGTTTTAGCTATGACAAAAATGCCCATAATGTGGACCTGTTACCCCTATCTATGGGTCTACTGTAGGGCATGTGTCGATTATCTTTTGGTCTCCTATTTTCAGAGATTAAGAAGATAATATTTACACACAATTACTTTAGTATAAATGCATACAAATTGTTTCATGAATATACTTTGAGAATTGTATGATTTCAAAGGGGCATAATTCCTACAAAAAATATTAAATGATAACTTTCTGTTGATATGTCAATTACATACAGTGTCCTTTATTCCAACCAAGTTTCATAAAATTCTGATCAGTAGTGACAGAGGAGTGGCACTCACAATAATAGGACTTGTGGATGAATTGGCAGACTGTCAAAAACATTATACCATGGGGTATAATAAGACATGACTACTTACTTATTAGTGCAGAGATTTTCATGACAAAAACGTATACACAGAAAATAAATCCTTGTCATTCATTTTTGTTGTTTCTGGTACAATCTGTTGTATTTTAAAATCCTTTAACACTAATGAATATTATTACAATCAATTTTTTTACCAACACTTTGATAACTCATTTAAAAAAAAACATGATTTCTAGTTTTAACGTAAAAAACCACGAAAAAATAAATCATAAAGAGGATGGTCAGTCATACAGACCACAATGTTCAGTTTAGTTTGGTGCAGATCAAAATATTTCAAATTAAAATCTGTTAAATTATCCTACTATTGTTTTGTTTTTTGATATAGCAGAAAAAATATTTTTTCAGCTTCAATGTTCATGTATATAAACAAACTGGTTTGATGCATTTTATAAAGGAGAAACTAAGGTGTGTTTGTTCATGAGTACCGTGCAAAACAATGAAACAAGATAAAGCTTTAAATGATTTCAGATTTTGATAATTCCACAATGAATGAAGTTTTTTTTTTACCTGTTTTTCCTACAACATAAGTAAACACATTTAGAAAATACAAACTTTGTATGGGTTCCAAAGTAATTTTTCAGATATATTTCTGTTTGTTCATATCATTTGCCCTTAAAGAAGTTTTGCAAACTTAATTTAAGCAATGAGGGTTACTTCCCTTGTTTGGGTTAAGCATACTCTAAGTATATTTTTACATTATGTAATACTTCCAAGTTTTCAACAGGTTATGTGAAGTCTATTCTGTTTTAATACTACAGTTGATCTTCAATTGCTTGAACTCGAAGGGGCTGATGCAGTGTTCAAGTAATCGGTAGTTAAAGAAGCAGGATCTTATGATTTCAGGAAATGGTCAGTGAGCAAACAGGAATTGATATTGGTTTATATATTGCAATAAATTTTACTCTCATCAAAAAAGGTCACACTGAATCAATAAAATTGTGTTTCTGTTTTGTAGTGAATATATAAATCTTGTTGTTACATATGTTAAAATAAAACTGTTTACTATATTATTTATTTCTTGTTTAGTTTGTGCTTAAATGTTGAAAAGATGTGTGCATAAGTATTATTGCAATTTTGTCAATAACAACAATAATTGCTTGGCCTATATTTAAAATAAAACAAATTTCAGCAAAGTTATTAACTATGGGGTAAATAAATACTAATTTGAGACAGTTAGGTTGTAAAGAGATTAAATCATTAAAGATCAAACTTAGCCATTTTATAGGTATGCCTTTAATCTTCACACCAATGACCAATTAATACCCAAGCTGTCAATAATTTTAGTTTGAGTTATTCATGGTTTTTACAATGGATTTTTACAATTGGGACTGTTAAGTTAGTTCGCGTTAAAATTGGTATTCTGGAAATCGAGGAATTTTAACATTGACTATACAAGCATAGTTTCACTATCCTGGGTGTTCAAGTGATAAGAGTTCGAGGTACTGAAGTTAAACTGGGTACTATACTTATTAAAACAGCCATCTAAGTAATTATTAGTGCATAAACCAAACAAATGTTATTATAAAATCAGTAAACTTTTGCTCCAGTGGTGTTCCGTATTACCTGTAGACTCTGAATTTTCTGGCTATTGCCCCTGAGTGGCCTCAACTCGTCCTCTAATTCTAATACTTGACGATTATACTTGTCTTTTTCTTTAGAAGTCCTATCAAGGAGGGCCTAGAGAGGGGTAAGATATGTTATTAGGATATCTACATGTTATTGAGGTCAGATCATAAAAACTACCAGTATTATAATGATCTACTACAATAAAGTAGCTCCTTTTTTGTTATGGACGGAGCTCATTGAGTAAGTTCATTTTTTGTCAAGTTGCCAGATAAGGCCATAATAAATAAAAAATCCTAGATTCTTATTACCCCCACACCCACCCAACCCCCCCCCCCCCCCCCCCCCCCAACCCCTTTTTCCACCAATTTAAAAAAAAAAATTTATTTAATCTAAAATCTAAAATCACAATGTGAAAAATATCAACAATGCAAATTCCAGAAATTCCCATGTAGTGTCTGAATTCTGTTCTGTGATTTTTGATTTTCAGTTAACATCCGGTTTCAATCGATTTTTATATTAATTCATCGTGATTTCCTTTAAAAATATTGTAAAATTAAAAAATTAAAAATTAAATGTGTCAGCCTGCCCCTATTTTTTAGACAAGTTAGATGGATAGTTTTTTTTTTATTATATCCTAAACATAAGGAAATGTAATCTATAAAAAAAAAAATTAATTGAACCCCCAACATGCCTTTTCACTTAACCAAATTAACACTCATGCAGTAATTTTTTTGATCTGAACTACAACTACTTGCATTGTACTTATTCCAAAAAGTTGAATGAACTGAAAGAATAACTTAGTTAAAAATAACTATTTTCATTCAACTTCCAGAATTTTCTAAATATTATGTAAGCATTGGTTGGGAACAGTCAACGCTTTCATGCAATATAAATCATGTTTCTAATATACATAAGAAAAAAAGTACATTTGTCGAAAAAGAAAATATATCAGTAGTATAAATCTACCGTGCTTTATACTGAACTAAACAATTATACATGCATATAATAGTAGCAGATAAACTGTCATCCATTTATGTTGTAAAAATATCACATAATTAATGTTTAGTATAAGCCTTTAATCTGTTATTTGTGAATGGTCTTTTGCATCAAGTAATCAACAGAAAACTTCTAACAAAACTACATTATGAGCTGTACCATTAAAATATATACCGGTATATGGTACCCCCAGGGGAGGCAACTCAAGGGGCAGATATAGAAAGATTAAAATTACTTTCATGGGGCTGTCAATGTAATGTCAAACTAGGATTTGCTCAGTTTAAAACAATTACTGCTCCTTTAATCCATGGAAATCCAGAATTGTATATTAAAAAGCCATTATTGTATTATGTCATTTCCATTTCAGTAATAACTTGTATGGTTAATTATTATACTATCAGATTTCTAACTTTGACTGTTTGTTGCATTAATTAGTTTCGATGTTCATACAAGGAAAGACTGATAACTGTAAGGAATGGCCATAGCACAAATTAAGGTTCTTGTGAGGACTGAGCATCACACAAATTAAGGCTTTTGTGAGGACTGGACATCACCCATATAAAGTGGTTATTTTATAATAAAGTAAACCAGGATGACAACAATAAGCAGATACAGAAATCCAACAGCCTTAATGCACTTGAAAAGATTCAGTGTTTCAATAAAGAAGACCGACCTCTACTTCCTCCATCTGTTGCTCTAGATCCTCTATCTCTGACTTGAGACTCTTATTCTTCATTTGAAGCTGGGACTGTGAAGACTGAACTGTCTCTAGCTCTTCCTGCAGCTTCTTTATCTAAAGTTAAAACATGTTTACAGTTTTCATTCCATTAATTGTTAACAAAATCACAAAACAGAAACATGCAAAAATAGCTTTGTCAATTCTACACCATATTAATCTTTATTATAAACACTGTGTAAATAATTGTATCCTGCAAGCATATAGGATGTGTTGTCTCCTCTGAACAGTACTAAATACATTTAGGAAGTGTTGTCTCCTCAGAACAGTTCTAAATACATATAGGAAGTGTTGTCTCCCTTCAACAGTACAAAAATACATATCGGAAGTGCTACCGCAGGTCGGGGCTTTTCTCCGGGTACTCCGGCTTCCTCCCCCAATAAAAACTGGACGCCATGATATAGCTGAAAAATTGCTGAAAGTGGCGTTAAACTCCATCAAACAAACAAACAAACAAACAAACAAACATATAGGAAGTGTTGTCTCCCCTGAACTGTACTCAAATACATATATAGGAAGTGTTGTCTCCCCTGAACTGTACTAAAATACATATAGGAAGTGTTGTCTCCTCCAAACAGTACTTAAGTACATATAGGAAGTGTTGTCTCCCTTGAACAGTACTAAGATACATATAGGAAGTGTTGTCTCCACTGAACAGTACTAAAATACATATATAGGACGTGTTGTCTCCACTGAACAGTACTAAAATACATATATAGGAAGTGTTGTCTCCCCTGAACTGTACTCAAATACATATAGGAAGTGTTGTCTCCTCCAAACAGTACTTAAGTACATATAGGAAGTGTTGTCTCCCTTGAACAGTACTAAGATACATAAAGGAAGTGTTGTCTCCCTTGAACAGTACTAAAATACATATAGGAAGTGTTGTCTCCACTGAACAGTACTAAAATACATATATAGGACGTGTTGTCTCCACTGAACAGTACTAAAATACATATATAGGAAGTGTTGTCTCCCCTGAACTGTACTCAAATACATATATAGGAAGTGTTGTCTCCCCTGAACTGTACTAAAATACATATAGGAAGTGTTGTCTCCTCCAAACAGTACTTAAGTACATATAGAAAGTGTTGTCTCCCCTGAACAGTACTTAAATACATATATAGGACGTGTTGTATCCACTGAACAGTACTAAAATACATATATAGGAAGCGTTGTCTCCCCTGAACAGTACTAAAATACATATATAGGATGTGTTGTCTCCACTGAACAATACTAAAATACATATAGAAAGTGTTGTCTCCCCTGAACAGTACTAATATATTTACGTTAAGTAAAAATTCAGTAGACTAAGGAAACGAAAGTTAGCTGGCACATGAGGTTTACCCAAGGGTATTAATACGTTGACTGATGCTAGAACTCTATCTGAACACATTTCACAGGTTAGCAGTACAAGCTGTAACAAGCACATACCTTTTCTTGCAGAAGTGAATTATCATTTTCTAAGTTCTTGATGTCTGATTTCAAGTGTAGAACTTCCCCTTCAATCTTGGTTTTTTCTTGTATTATGTTGCGTAGAGCGACATCTGTTGATTGTCTGCCAGGACTAGGAGGTCGACCACCAGCATATCTTGGAGTTGATGATCGAGAATCTTTAAAGACAAAAATTTGAACAAATATTATACCAATTTTAACAACCTCCTAAAACAGTACCCTTTAATGTTGACAATACAATCAACTTTCAGTCCAGGAAAGTTGTACTAAGTATCTTCCCTATCCATGGGATCATTAACAATTTAAGTTATAAATATATCATTATTCGGAAAATAAATGTTCCAAAACAATCTAACATACTAGATAGAAAAATAATTTTGGAGCTTGAAAATAAAAGCAATGAATTTACAACAACAAAAAGGCAAAACAAAAAAAAAACAGCAGAAAAAAATCCAAAACAACAAAAAAAACCACACAACCAAACAAACAACAATGTTATAGTCAAGAATGAATGTTATTTATATAAAGGACAATTGGTATCACCTCAAATATTACATTAAACACATTGGATGTTGTATAATTTACTGGACGGTTTGAATGTTAGCTATTGAACATCTAATGCTATTAACTATTGGAGACACTGGGAGACACATGTAATACTATCGTTTTTAAAAAACATGTCTGGTGACAATCTTTCTCACCTTGAGGTGTGATACACATTTCAATTTCCTTCAAATCTATTTCTACAAACATATATATATGTCACAATTATTTTTGTTTCGTGCATTTAGTCTTAGTAACTGCATGCTTGCTGTTACTGAAAAATACCTCAACTATGTTGAATTTTATTACATTCATTGTTTTTTTGTACTGAACAGACATGTAAAATCAACCCTTTATAAATATTTTCATTTAATCTTAGTCTACCTTTCATTAAGGTCTTTAAAATCATATCTACTGTAAGTATCCATAAGATTTGTGTATAGAAAGCATGATTTGACAAGAAAATCTGTTGTCATTCACACCCTCAATTTTACAGATTTTTAGCAACAAGAGTATTACCCCCTCTTCTTCAAAGGGGGGGTATAATTAAAAAGACCTGAAGATATTTACCATATAAGATAAGTATATCTTATTAACAACGATACAATTTATACTCATACATACAAGAGAATAGGATTTCTCTGTGTTGTATGAGTTGTATATCTTATTAACAACGATACAATTTATACTCATACATACAAGAGAATAGGATTTCTCCGTGTTGTATGAGTTGTATATCTTATTAACAACGATACAATTTATACTCATACATACAAGAGAATAGGATTTCTCTGTGTTGTATGAGTTGTATATCTTATTAACAACGATACAATTTATACTCATACATACAAGAGAATAGGATTTCTCCGTGTTGTATGAGTTGTATATCTTATTAACAACGATACAATTTATACTCATACATACAAGAGAATAGGATTTCTCCGTGTTGTATGAGTTGTATAGTCGTTGTTTATATACATTATTTTAGGAAGCTTGATATTTGTGTATCTACCTGTGTTCTTAAACATATTTATTTGCAAAAAGTGACGGGAATGGACACAAGTTTTATTACATTAGGGAAAATTCTTTAGTTTACCATCAAAACAGAGTCATTATAAAGTAGATCCATAGTGTAATGAAATAATTAGGCTCACAAATATATCTAATAAAACATGTTTCTCAACTTGTACTGATGTCGTAGAACAAGAAGGAATGCCACTGAAAAAGTATGAGATATGGGTGGAAATTGTGTAGCGGCTACAAAGAGCCTACTGTAATCAACACCTACAAAAGGGGTCTTTATTGTGCAAGAAGCGTGGGACTCCAAACACATGATTTCCTATGGTTAGGCTTTCCATGTTGACATGACAATGCCCAGAGAGGAGACACAAAAATATAAATATACAACAAAATTAACAAGTATGAATTTAATGTAACCACACTGAGGACCCAAAATTAATCCAAACTAAAATCTATTGGTTACATTACACTTGCCTTTCCTTTATTTATTGTAAGAATTAGTTTATTCAAACAAGATAACATCAATTGATTGTCAATAAAGCCTCCCTTATTACAACCGGACTGTTTACCTGCTGAGTTTACCAATAAAATCATTACTATTACCATCTCTGGGGGCTGTTTACACAATAATGAAAATCATTTAAATTGTTCCTAATATTACACATCCAGACAAATTACCATGTGAAATGATTTAACCGTAAAATACCAGAGGAAATTTTATTGAAAACAAAACAGAAAAAGAAATTCATACAGTTTGACCAATATACACAGACAAAAATGTCTTCTAAAACTCTACACAGTAACTCTGTCATGATCTAGTTTCCTCGAGGGATCCAGTATGTTGAATTATAACAATAGCTTTGTGATATTTAAATATTTAAACCATTCAAAAACTCCTTGTCGTCTTTAAAATATGTACGAAAATCCTTAACAATTCAAATTAACGAGATCAGCAAGGAAAAACATAAAGTTATTGGTATATTTGTTGTATTACTAAATGCTATTAGTATAAAATTAAACAATTCTAAATTCCAAAGAACTTCATTAAAGCTAATGTAGTACCATTAAACAATTGGCTGTCTGTATGTTATCCAATACTGAAATTAAATTGTCCATTAAATTTGTTGATGTTTGTCCATATCTTATCCAAACAAGGATCTGACATATTACACAGATTAACTTTCTACAAGATTAAAAGTGCCACTGTGAAATCCTGCCCATTCACCGATTCGTTAAAGTACACATATTTTACCTTCAGTTTGTACTTTATGTTTTTATTAAATAAACAGGCAAAATAAGTATTGGTGTAATAGCCTCTATAACAGGCCACCACAGGGACAGATAAATTCAGACACACAAGAGTGCTCGACAGACGCTGTTTCACTTAAAGTTGTACAACTTATGATGACTGGTCATTTCTTGTACCTTGTATGGTTAGACTTTGAATTTTTTGCTATTATAGAGTTACATCTTTACTATCAATATTTCCTGTGGGATCCACTTGTTTACAAAGGTGTACAAAGGTGTACACGAATGGATCTTACAGGAAACGATGTAACTATATAAAGGGCCTTGTGGCAAGTCTGCTTGGATTGGTGACAGGATAATTAGTCACATAACCTTCTGTGAAATGGGGGCCAGAATCCCCAGGTTAATTAGCAGTTTACTGCCATCTGATTGGAATGGTTGAAGAAAATTTCTTGTTAATATTGAGACTGGAATAATAAAAAACAAAAAGGCATAATCTGGAGAAAAATGTAATTAAGTAACAGTGCAAGATGAAAAAATTAAATATTTAGAACTGATATCTCTTTAGTACTGCACAAAGTAATACAAGCATGCTACATTTTGTCTACTTGGCAGTAATGTATTGGTCAATTTGCTGGCATCAATAGCTGATTTGATGGTCACAAACTGAGTTTAATGCAAAACCAATAAATAGAAACTTGTGATCATTACATTGGTGACGGTAAATCTTGAAATACAATGCAAATAACATTTTGGAATTTGGATTTTTATTGTCTTCATACTATTACAACAACAATAGAAATCTGAATTAACTGATTCAAACAGGACAATTTTATTTAGGAAATAATGCCTGTGTTTGCATTAACCTCTGATGGTATTAGAATTTGTAATTATTCCCTGTGTCAGAAAAAGTTCACTGGCCTTTTAGAGTAACCTTATAAAATCAGTTAAAATACAAAAATAACAAACTCAACCTGATTTTTCACGCCACCTACAATAAAACTTCCCTGTATTTGCTCATTGCAATAGGAGGTGGTATAACTGGGTAACGGGTAAGATGATACAAATGTAGAAACAGTGGTCGATCTACTTGAAGTAAACCAAAATTTGTACTTATGAAATATTTCACTTTCAAGAACTAATTTATCATCGTCTGTGTACATTATGTCCTTTGTTAATATCATATCTTGATAAATTATCATATAGACTTCAAACTACTTAAACATGGTTTTGATCCATGGAGTGTTTGATATCCTAGGAATTTACTGTTCCATGTCATGCACATAAAAGACAAAGATTTACATAGTTTTACTACTGCAAAAGTCTTATTAGATTTAACAGATAAACTCTTCATACCAGGTGTAGAGTTTACAGGTGAAAATTTTTTATCTTGCCTGTCATAACGATAGTTATATATATTGACTGAAGATATGTGAACTTTCTATAACACCAAACTGTTAACACATCAACATTTATCATATCCACAGTTAGTTTCCCTGTTCTTTAGGGAGCCCCCTTTACTGAACATGGACTAACTCAAGTTAGCATTTTTGAAAATTTTCTGAAAAATTTGGAAATACATGTATATTGTAATGGGCAGATATTTATTTACTGACTTGGAGTGATACAAGACAACGACATAGATAATGTATTCTTACAGCTTATGTAAAAAAGCCTTACAGAAACAGTTTTCTAATTCTTTAAATTTTGATTGATTGATTGGATGTTTGCTTTATGCCCAGGGAAAACATCCTATCAATTTAACAAAATTTAAAGAACGAGAAAAGTATTATTTTTTCTTTAAATTTTTGGAACAATTCCCAAGATATAACACCAGATTAAAATTCTTTAGATCTCTAGAAATCTGAGGGCCCATCACAAATTTCTGGTTGATTTTTTTTTGGTTACCTGAATCAGACTTCTCTTTTTCTCTCAATTCTTTCTCTTGTTGAAGTTCTTCTCTCAGTTTTTTAATCTCTGCTTGAAACTCTTCCATCTAAAAAAGAACATAGTCCAACTGTTCACATTACAAGTTTCACTGATAAGCATATACATGAATGAACATTATCATCAAATCAAAACAGGGAAACAGGAGTTTGTATGACAATCTTTTGTTCCTTGATATACCTGTAAAATGTATAAATCTCATCTATCAGTACGCCTGGTAATATGTCTGTAACATTATATTAAACGTGTTAATACACAAATGTTAGATTTCAATAAAAATACCAAAATAGAGATGTTTGTGTTTGTTTGTTTGAATGAATGGTGTTTTACACCCCTTTAAACAAATTTTCAGATATAGTATCAAATATTTATAGACTACACCTGGTGTTCAAGGCACAGGTACGATCCCCAGACCTGGTGTTTCAGGTACAGGTACAATCCCCAGACCTCTGACAGGAAGACCTTTTCAATAAAGGTTTGAGCAGAAGACTGCTACAGTTTGGTCCCACCTGTGACTTGTTAGTAGATGATGTCAACTACCTATACCAAACATGTCACAAGAAGTGACTCCATAAACCTGTAGCTAAACACCCACTGGATATATATCACATACAGAGCTACAATATCTCTCAAGAAGTGACTCCATAAACCTGTAGCTAAACACCCACTGGATATATATCACATACAGAGCAACAATATCTCACAAGAAGTGACTCCATAAACCTGTAGCTAAACACCCACTGGATATTTATCACATACAGAGCTACAATATCTCTCAAGAAGTGACTCCATAATCCTGTAGCTAAACACCCACTGGATCTATATCACATACAGAGCAACAATATCTCACAAGAAGTGACTCCATAAACCTGTAGCTAAACACCCACTGGATATATATCACATACAGAGCTACAATATCTCTCAAGAAGTGACTCCATAAACCTGTAGCTAAACACCCACTGGATATATATCACATACAGAGCAACAATATCTCACAAGAAGTGACTCCATAAACCTGTAGCTAAACACCCACTGGATATATATCACATACAGAGCTACAATATCTCTCAAGAAGTGACTCCATAATCCTGTAGCTAAACACCCACTGGATCTATATCACATACAGAGCAACAATATCTCACAAGAAGTGACTCCATAATCCTGTAGCTAAACACCAACTGGATCTATATCACATACAGAGCTACAATATCTCTCAAGAAGTGACTCCATAAACCTGTAGCTAAACACCCACTGGATATATATCACATACAGAGCTACAATATCTCTCAAGAAGTGACTCCATAAACCTGTAGCTAAACACCCACTGGATATATATCACATACAGAGCAACAATATCTCACAAGAAGTGACTCCATAAACCTGTAGCTAAACACCCACTGGATATATATCACATACAGAGCAACAATATCTCACAAGTCTCCATAAACCTGTAGCTAAACACCCACTGGATATTTATCACATACAGAGCTACAATATCTCTCAAGAAGTGACTCCATAATCCTGTAGCTAAACACCCACTGGATCTATATCACATACAGAGCAACAATATCTCACAAGAAGTGACTCCATAAACCTGTAGCTAAACACCCACTGGATATATATCACATACAGAGCTACAATATCTCTCAAGAAGTGACTCCATAAACCTGTAGCTAAACACCCACTGGATATATATCACATACAGAGCAACAATATCTCACAAGAAGTGACTCCATAAACCTGTAGCTAAACACCCACTGGATATTTATCACATACAGAGCTACAATATCTCTCAAGAAGTGACTCCATAATCCTGTAGCTAAACACCCACTGGATCTATATCACATACAGAGCAACAATATCTCACAAGAAGTGACTCCATAAACCTGTAGCTAAACACCCACTGGATATATATCACATACAGAGCAACAATATCTCACAAGAAGTGACTCCATAATCCTGTAGCTAAACACCAACTGGATCTATATCACATACAGAGCTACAATGTCTCTCAAGAAGTGACTCCATAAACCTGTAGCTAAACACCCACTGGATATATATCACATACAGAGCAACAATATCTCACAAGAAGTGACTCCATAATCCTGTAGCTAAACACCCACTGGATCTATATCACATACAGAGCTACAATATCTCTCAAGAAGTGACTCCATAAACCTGTAGCTAAACACCCACTGGATATATATCACATACAGAGCTACAATATCTCTCAAGAAGTGACTCCATAAACCTGTAGCTAAACACCCACTGGATCTATATCACATACAGAGCTACAATATCTCACAAGAAGTGACTCCATAATCCTGTAGCTAAACACCCACTGGATATATATCACATACAGAGCTACAATATCTCTCAAGAAGTGACTCCATAATCCTGTAGCTAAACACCCACTGGATCTATATCACATACAGAGCTACAATATCTCTCAAGAAGTGACTCCATAAACCTGTAGCTAAACACCCACTGGATATATATCACATACAGAGCTACAATATCTCTCAAGAAGTGACTCCATAAACCTGTAGCTAAACACCCACTGGATATATATCACATACAGAGCTACAGTATCTCTCAAGAAGTGACTCCATAATCCTGTAGCTAAACACCCACTGGATATATATCACATACAGAGCTACAATATCTCTCAAGAAGTGACTCCATAAACCTGTAGCTAAACACCCACTGGATATATATCACATACAGAGCTACAATATCTCTCAAGAAGTGACTCCATAAACCTGTAGCTAAACACCCACTGGATATATATCACATACAGAGCTACAATATCTCTCAAGAAGTGACTCAATAATCCTGTAGCTAAACACCCACTGGATCTATATCACATAGAGCAACAATATCTCACAAGAAGTGACTCCATAATCCTTTTTCTAAAAATCCACTGACACCTTGCACAGTAATAGTAGGTAACCAAACAGTTGTCAGTGATGTTGTACCATGGTACAGAATTGACATAACACCCCAGAGGTGATAAGATATTCGGTATAGATGTACCGGTATTATTAGTAGTACAATCATTATAATGGTTCTCAATTAAGACTGCCATTTCATTTTCCCTTTGCAAAGATTTGTATCTGACGACAAGAATATTCACTATTAAGAATTTATATTTTTAATAAATGCAGAAGATTAAAAAACTAAGTGCCAGTAATTACAGATTTTATGCATAAGCTTCAGTAAATTTTGATTTCTGAGAATGTTTGAAAATGAAATTGCTTGATTGAACACTCGTATCAAGTGAGACCCTTTTAAAAATTAAGTCAAGAATAATTTTAAACAAACATAATCATATTACAAATACTTGTTACTAACAAAGTTACAAAATAAAATAACAAGATTTTAATGGGTTCACTTTTAATTATGATCTGTGTCGACATTGTAAGGTACTATTATCTAACATATATCAGATTCATGAAATTTTTTTCTAATAAATATTTAATTGGACCAAAGTTTAGTTAACCAAATTTAGAACATGGAAACAAATGTTTTTACTAAAGCAATGTTTTAAAATATATTAAATATTTGCAACATTACCTTATTGACCCACTTCAACTGGGAAAGTCAGTTGAAAATTACTCTACTAAAACACTTAATGGCTCAATTAAAAGTCACCAATTAAAACATCCAAACACAACAGTATCCATTTCAAAACTGTCATGTTTAAATTATGCTTTTCTGCTACTGTTACAGTAACAATTTATCCTTCTCAATTGCATGATGGAACCAGAGAACTTCAAAATGGACGATTCTGTCGATACATAAAAGTGGTGCCATGCGGGTAAACTGTAGTATTGACATTCGGTAACAAAGGCAGTACATCCTATGTGTAAACTAACGGGGGCTATTTAATGGTCATACAATGGTATTGACATAACTAATAATCAATAAGCTATGCAAAGATTGGACGCTTAAATGCATTATTAGTTCCAAATTTTCTTTTAATTCTTGTACTGTGTTCCATTAAAAATTCATTTCAAATGTAAACACAAAATAGCATTCTCCATTTTTTTCTGTGAAATATGAAAAACATAATTGATTAAATAAAAATAAAAAACTAGATCTGAAAGGTTGACTTACGTTATTGTACAGAGCTAACTGACGATTGAATCAACTTTCTATATCTAGTGACAAAACAACGTCTAAAATTACCTTATTATTTTAACTTCGTAACGTTATTCAATACAGTAATAAAAGTATTATAAAAAGTCATGTGAAAAGTTGTTTTACTCTTGTAAAAAATTTAGTAGTATATAATTGCCATATTTAAAAACTTTAACAGCAACTTCACATAAGATAAGACTCAAAAATAAAATTTATTGGTTTTAATACAATGTGACAGAGCAGGCCAATGTATCACAATGTATTCCATAGGAGTTTAAATAATATAATGTCTTTACTGTACCCAGACAAATTTTTGCTCTAACGCAAGGAGAAATTTTAATTATTCTTTTATGAAAAGCAATTAAACTCAATGTAGACATTTAAAATATTACACTTATAATGACCAAACTATTGATCGATCAACAGACAAAAGAAAATTGATATGATGGAGCTGTCAACACAGAATTAACTGTTACCTGACCTAAACCAAACCTAATAAATTTATCAAGCAAAACTACACTGCAATGTAAAAAACACCTTTAAACTAGATAAGACATCAGTTGTAAATTATTTGGAAGGTTGAATTGTAAGTGGCAGGGTTTTTTTTAGACACAAATGATGCCCCACATGAAGAAATTAAAGCATATGTAAAAACATTTTTCATATTTGCTATGCATGATGATTTAAAATATTTATCAAAGAATTGGTTTATATG
This sequence comes from Limnoperna fortunei, assembly GCA_944474755.1. Classification (NCBI taxonomy): domain Eukaryota; kingdom Metazoa; phylum Mollusca; class Bivalvia; order Mytilida; family Modiolidae; genus Limnoperna; species Limnoperna fortunei. The sequence continues at coordinate 60,684,136 of OX104122.1, read as the reverse complement.
TACCCAGTACATTAGGTATAACTTGTATTACCATGGTTTGAGTACCAAACAACAGTGTGTGTGTTGGAAAAGACAGGAACTGATCAATCTTTAGGAGTTACTATTTACTCTTATCCCTTATCTTTAGAATTGTTCACAAAATTAAAATCCTTAGGTACTACACACCCTTAATATTCTCTCAAATATCCTACAAAGTATATAAGTATAGTAACAAAGATGTATGTGAAGACAGCTGCACAAATACATGTGCATGTACCCAGATTAACCAGATAAAACCAGAGGCTCTTAAGAGCCTGTATCGCTCACCTGATATTATAGGCAATAAACATGATAAAGGTGGCATTTCCCTGATGTTAAAGTCATGTAATTTTCAATAAACTTTAAAGAGGACCATACAAACAATATTGCTAGAAAGTTTTGTTTCTATTGGTTTACCTGTTTTATAGAGAAGATTTTTTTAAATTTGCCCATAGGGCAAACACAATCTTTGTAAAGTCCATCCAATGAACATTATGGCCAAGTTTGGTTTCAATTGGCCAAGTGGTTTTAGAGAAGAAGATTAAAATGTTAAAAGTTTACAGATGCAGATGACGACAACCACACTGACGACGCCAACGGGCACAAAGTGATAACAATAGCTCACATGAATCTTTGGGTCAGGTGAGCTAAATACTCAACCTTTGGTACAAAAACTGGCATTCCTTATCTGACAACGGCTCTGTAAATGAACTTTGACTGAGGGAGAGGAAAATAGTTCTTATTTTGATATTTGAGTGCGCCAAACTGTAGCATAGACAGTGGATTTATTATTCAATGGAATTTTAATATTGGAGGTGTATTGAAAAAGCAGTTTCATATAGAATTTATAAATAAATGAATTCAGATAATTTATTAAATGTATTGGGTATTTTTTTATCTGATTGTTCAAAGCCTATTTCTGGACTATTTTATGGGTGTAAGGGAGTTTCCATGAGTACACTTCGGATTTTCTAAATTTGCAAAAATTTTTATCTGACATGGCACCCCGAAAATTTAATGTGATATGCATGAAATTATTCCGGTCGTTTTGAGGGGTCTCTCATTACTCAACGAAACTTGGTGCCTAAGTGAGAGCAAAAAATGTCAATAGTTTCGCCTATACAAAAATAATTAAGAGGCCGTTGTCATCTAAGGCTTTATTCAATTAAGCACACACTTTCTGGAGTAGGATTCGAACATTCGACCTCTGCGTTGACACACCGGTGATCAACAGATGAATAGCTATATCAACTTGAATACAGAACCTATATTTGTAATACTAGTATGTAGATAACATATTTCTAACAGCTTACACCTTTCTACAAAAAAATAAGAATTCTGAGAAAATCAGCTCACAAGCTTTGAAATTCAATAGAGCATGCCTGTACTGAGGTCCTGGCCAGCTCTATTGTGTAACTCCAATCCATGGCAAAAATCTCATTATAATTCACCTTAAACTTGAGTGGATAAAGAACAGAGTTCTGACACCATTAGTTTACACTCAATAGAAGACTTCTCATGACAGATTCTACTTATGTAAATCCAACTGACTTGTACGGAAAATCGAGAACATTTAAAACAGAGCAGAGAAGACTTGAGTGCAGTGTATAGACAACACTGAACATTGTCAAGTATTTCACTCTACCCCCTCTTAGGTGAGAAAATCAACAGAACGTGCAGTGTCTTTTCACAACTCTATAGCCCTATGTTGATTTAACAATTTTAATACTTATTAATTATGTACATAAAATTCAATAGAATGCAATGTTGTATAAAATACTGGCACTTGAAGTTCATGTTGTGTTTTCACTCAATCAATCAATAATGTAGCAGACCCCCACTGTTGAAATTTAATTGACATTTTCTACAAATATAAAAAATCAGTATAACTTAATACCTAGGGACTCCTAGAAGCCTGCAATAGCTCATATGGGCTATACATTATCCAATTAAAGGCAGGTTTTCACTAAGATATGCACAAATTTAAAAACTTGTCTGTAGAATGTTTTAACAGAAAAATTAATTATTTTGTTACGACTACTAAAAGCCTCCATTACAATTTGTATGTTAAAAATGATGCTACAAATAAAATAACTAGACCCCTTGTAGCTAAAATATAATGCAGGTGTGGTCATTCATTGATAGAGTGCAGGGCTATCATAGACCCCTTGTAGCTAAAATATAATGCAGCTGTGGTCATTCTTTGATAGAAGGCAGGGCTATCATAGACCCCTTGTAGCTAAAATATAATGCACCTGTGGTCATTCATTGATAGAGTGCAGGGCTATCAATAAACATACCTGAAAAATAACTTCACTGATCCACTTGTCCAGGTTTACATAGCTTCTAAGGGGATATTTTACTGGATTTTATAAATATTTTTAGATCAAGCCAAAACATGGCCAAAGTTTCAATTTGGGTAATTAATACATTTTATGTGGCATATTTGTTGAACTACATGTATATGGGTATGCCCTTTAATGAAGCTACTCTTCATGTTGACTTTGCAATGAAGAATATAAAAAGTTTTTCAATCCTGGCCTTCTGAAATATCTAATAGATATCGTGGCAAACATTAGAAGGAAGGCTGGAGTAAACATTTCAAGACATTAAGTTAAAAGGATGTTTTAAATGTGTTTTTTATAATTAATGATTTTATCTATTAAATTTATAATATTTCAATTCTGATTTGATATTGTGAACAATAATATCTTAATGTAGAAAAACTTCACTTTATAATGTATTTTATATTGTATCTACCTTAATCATGTTTTCTATCCCATGAAAGAAGACTTTATACAGATGTAGGTGTATGAAGTCAAATTATGACAGAGGGCACTAGAAGATATTTAGCCCCTTGCAGGATCCGTGTGGCTAAAAGAATAGACCGCAGTCGCGCTAGCTTGTCGTAAAAGGCGACTAAATAGCGCCCAATACCCTGACCGGCGTGTCAGGTCGGTTTGCCTAAAGACAGACTGGGATGTGTGCCCCAGGTGGTTGAATGGGGTACCCCTGGCAAGCTGGGGTTGTCAGGCCATAATACGGAAAACCTGACCACAAACCATATTAGTGCACCCTGTTGGGAAAAATGCTACGTTCCTCGCACGTTAAAGAACGCTGCTGTAGTATTCGCTATGAGTAGGGATTTCGATCCCGCTACAGGAGGCTGAATTGCCCGACCCTATCCATCCTCCCATTTGCCAGTGGCAATTTAAAATACGTTACCCTTATTTTTCCTTGTTTTCCATCCCATTTTCATTCATCATCATTTCATGTTCATCGCCTGAATATAGCTGAAATATTGCTGCTCGGGCATTAAACACCATTAATCAATCAATCAATTAGAAGATATTTACAATTTGTCCCTTAAGCTGATTTGTTGATTGATTGGTTAATGTTTGATACCCAGTAAATACATTTAATTGATATCTACAAAATATCAAAATCACTAATAAGTAGATATACAGGAACTGAAACTTTCAAAAGTTTGTATAGCCTACCTGAATTATATCTGCAATGAAGATGACTATGATTTCCTTGTTGGTAAATTGTCCCTTAATTTTAAATTTTCTACTGGCATAAACAACATTATCTCTGTTGAGACCAAACAATACAAATTTCAGTTTGGTTTCAACTGGCTCAATAGTTTAGAGATAGAACATTTTAGAAAATACTCTATAGGTTTTTAAGTTAAATTAATTTACCATGGCATCTGTTAAGATAATAAATAAACACACTTTTAAGAGAACCATCTTTACAATATGGCTTCAATCAGCATTCCAGTTTCAGAAAAGATGGCATTTAAAAGTTCTTCTTATAGGTGGCCAATTTGGTTTTCTGATCATAAAAACATAACTTTGTAAAGGTCAACCCAATAGACATTTTGACTGCTTGGTTTCAATTGGCCCAGTAGTTTCAGGTAAAAAGATTGAAATATAATAGACAATGCTTACTACGATGGACACAAAGAGAAAACAAAGGTAACCTTAAAAGGTATTTGGGTTGCATAATGATCAGATGATTACGACTGCAAACAAAAAATGAGTGAAAGTTGATTGGTTGGAAAAATTGTGATAAAAATTTACTTGTTTCAGAATTAAATAACATCATATAATGTATTGCATGCACTCGGCAAAAATGTATCCATTCAGGTCATCAGAATGTTGAAAAAAAAAACTGGATAAAAAATGTGACATTTTCATAAGTGCTTATTTCAGTTCATCTCCACAACATTGCTGAATGTATTTCAGTCATTCTACAGTAAAACCTATGAAAGATTTCCCATGAAAGGTAAGCTTTTTTATTTTAAATCAGAATACACTACAGATCGCGTGGATTCTCCACTTCCCACTTGGCCCACTGTGGGCTGCCCACTGTGGGCCAAGTGCCCACTCCATGCCATGGGCTTCATGGTGGGCACAATACCCCCATTGTCAAATTGGATAACAGTTGTGGTGTAAGAGGTTTCTAAATTCCTCAATCCATACTTACATATAAAATCAGACCACAGGTTGGCAAAGGTGGACATGACACCAGGCGATAGTGTGGGGCCCACTGTGGTCCCAGATATGGATTGACACCAATGCCCAAGGAATTCCCACAACAAAAACAAAATGTCAACAAAAAAATAAGTTACATTCAACAAATACAAAATTTGAAACTAGTAAGTAACTAAGCGGAAAGAATAAAATTATTGTACACAATTTATTATAAAATAATGCAATTCCACTTTATCGGTTAATTAATGATTTTTTTAAAAAGTGTGATGAAATGGTCCTTATGAAGGTAACTTTGCCAACAAAATAAGATCATGTATACAATACAGAAATGGATGAATGAAGAATTAAGCTGACCAGAAAAGAGATCAGACAATTTCATTAAACAGCAAAGCAATTACATTTAGTAATTTAAAACATGCACCAACACAGCCATTATGTATGTAACACTGACATGCTTTTTGTCAATGATACATACACCAGAAGTGGAATTGATGGCTTTTCTTACAATTCTACAAAAATTGTTCTTCAAATATGACGAAGAATTATTGATAGATATGTTTAAAGCATTTTCTAATTTTAAGTTTAATAGCAAGATTAAGAATTATGTAACATTGACAACAATAATATATACTAGTATTCCTGAATTTTGAAATGTAACTGTATTTAAAATCAATAACTGTTTATTTATTAGAACTTTTCTTTAATAATTTATAGATCAAGACAAATTGATCTATATTCAATTTGGTAGTTTTTTATTCCTGCTTTAAATATATTTTTTGTCAAGGTTACAAACCTGGAGATCGTAGCAATTATAAGTTGTCTAAACTTCGATAAAAAATTGATTATGTTTTCAAAACTCCACCATGGTTTGTTAATGCCTTGACCCAAGGAAACCTATATTTATGTATCGCCTCCAGCAATGTGCAAGTAAGACAAAAACTTTTCCTTACATAAACTCTGAATAAGAACTTTACCTTTTCCTTTGATTCTACTAAATCATCTTCTAATTTATTATTCTCCTCCATTAAAGCATTAATTTCTTCTTCATGTTGTCGTTTTAACTGATCTTTAACCTTTTTCAAACTGTCTCTGTGCTGTGCTATTTCCTCTTCAAATTCTGTCCTTTCTTTCTCTAACGTTCTCTGGAGATCTTCCGAAGCTCGACCATCTACAGAGGGAGTCATTGTTCTGTTTTGCTCAGCTTCCAATTCGTCCAGCAGTCTGGCCCTTTCTACCAGAAGAAAGGCTATTTGTTCGCTTGTTGAGACATTAGCTATCTCCTCCAGACCTTGCTGAATCAACATTTCAGCCGTTTCTTCACGTAAAGCACTGCCTGTAAGTAAACCAAGAAAACAGTAACAAAAGTTCTTTTTTTTTTGCTATTTATACATTTTGACATGTATACATTGTAAATTCCTACCTATATTGTACAGACAGTCTAATTCTTTGATGTCAGATGAACAAGAACATAAAGGTTTCCTGCACAATATTATCATCTAATATTACAACTAAAAGTGATAGTTTCATATTATGTCCAGCAGGTTCTTTTGACATTATATCTGCAGTAAATCTGATAACAGATGATCATTTTATTCATGGTTTATAAACTCATGTTGAGTTTCAATGCTCAGTATAGGTGGAGTTGACAAATTCAGGTCAAATTTTATGGCATCATAATGTCATTATCTGGTAGTCACTACTGGTTGAGTAATTGTGAGCTCTACAGCTTTTTGTATCATATGATCAAATCTGCCTATAATACTGATAAAAACGTTTCATCTGGAAGTTGGTATCTGAATAAAATATTGAGGAGAGCACTAAAATAAATATTAAAGGTAGACCTAGAAATAAATTTGAGATAGAAAAAAATGTTTTGTATAAAAATATCAACAAAAAATTTGACATTAATTTTTGGCAATCTCTAAACTCTTTTTTTAATTGACAATTGTATGACATTCATGTGACATCCTCATTAGAGAAAGATGTCACATGATTGCTTGAATACAGAGGCATTCTTAGAAGTTATGTCATGAATCATAAAATGTTCCTTGCTCGCATTTAGGCTGTGCCCCTATTACATTTATGATAATAATTAGCTCCATGAATGATAATTTTCCATAAATCCCTGCACAAAAAATCAAGTTATGGAGTGGACAGAAATTGCTTGAAGGTCACACTGTGACCTTGACCTTAAAAGACACAAATGTTGTAAGTGACACATCTAGGTGTTATAATCAATTTTGCCAAGTAATTTAAAGCTGCCTTGACAGGCAGCAGAGTTATGGGTCAGACATCAATCAGCAGTAATGCTGCACTTTGACTGGTCTTAATCTTCAAGGTAGCAGCCAAAAGTTTTGCATGTGGTGACCACTTGAGCTATATAATCTTAAGGTAACCCCCAATAAACAACAAAGTTATGGGTCAGATCCAAATACTTTAATAGATAAATCATTTAAATGTTACACAATGCTTATTATACAGAGATGTTGTATGTGATTGCAAACATCACCACTTGGCCAATGGTTCTTCCTGTTTTTGTTACATCACCACTTGGCCAATGGTTCTTCCTGTTTTTGTTACATCACCACTTGGCCAATGGTTCTTCCTGTTTTTGTTACATCACCACTTGGCCAATGGTTCTTCCAGATTTTGTTACATCACCACTTGGCCAATGGTTCTTCCTGATTTTGTGTGATGTAACAATAGTTTAAACATCGGCTATTCTGACAGTACTTTTACTTAAAAGGCCAAAACAAGACTTATTTACATCAATCTGACAAATGTTTACACAGTTAAACAAATGAACTTTTCTTTCCATTATAACAGAATTGACCTTATTCTAGTCAATACAATACAATGACAAATTTGTTAAAAAATAGACTTTAAAAGAAAAAGGATATTTTATAACCACTTAATGTTTCAATTTTTTCTTCATGGAAATAACTAAAGATAAACAGGAATAAAATGCTGGCATGGGAATAAGAATAAATAGTTTAATGTGTAAGCAGTTATCTGCAAGGGTTACATGTATGTAAAAGTTTCCAATATTCACTGTAACCTCACATTTGATTGGTCGACTGTTATCGTTCATTTTTTTATTACCAACCCAAGTGCAAAAAATAATTTAAATAAAATAAAAGGCTTGAAAATGAAACTTATTTAAAAATAGTTGGAGTTTAAGGAATAAAAGCTGCTTTAATGAATTTCATCAGTTTATGAACTGACAAACATAACATTAAGCCCGTGTTTGTCTCCTGAACTAAAGATTAAACCAAACTGGTAAATGTATATAAGATTGAACCTTGAGTAAGTACAAAGATTAACAACACAAACCATTCTGTTCTTGTTTCAGTTGTTCTATTTCATGTTTAAGGTTATCATTCTCTGTTTCTAATTCTTGTATTAGTGCTTCTCTTTCATCAGATAGATGGCGTATGTGTTCCACATAGTTTTCAACTTCCTGCATTTCAGCTGTTTGGGCCATCTTGAGTTTTTCCTCATTCTCAAGTGCCTGTTGGAGGTCGGTCTGAAAAATTTATATTTTTTTTATATAGAAAACATAGTTAACATGACAAATATAATAATAAATGCTAGGAAAACATACATGTATCTGCATAAGACATACATGTGAAGTTATAAGAAAAAGGTAGCTAAATAGCAATTTTTTCACCTAATATTATTATGACCTGAAACCTTTTATTGTTAAAGGGTAGCACAAGCAACTAAAATTGATAAATTGGTTGTCTAATACAAAGTTGGCTGCAATCTTTCAACTGCATTAGTATTAGAATTAACATATTCAATTAAAATTTATTAACCTTGGTCTCTTTTATGACATCATTATAGATAAAACATACTATACAAACACCTACCAACTACACATGTAGACCTCTAAAATATACCAGAGGCCCTCTGGTGCCCTCAACTGGCCTGATTTACAGTACCCATGATAAAGTAGCTGCACCCATCTAGGTTGGATGCTGGGATTATTAGTTGTACCAAATATGTTTCAATAGGCAGATTTAAAGGATAAGATTATTTAGTTTTTGATAAAATGCATGTTAAGCCCAATCTGCATATATTCATTTTAGACAAAATTTGCATGGGACATTTATCCATTTTTCAGAAACATTTACAGTATATACATGTATGTAAATTCTACCTTAGATCAGACTTTAGTCAGGTGAAATAAAAATACAAGTATCCAGAAACATTTCTAATCTGCACATGATAAAAATGAATTTTTCTTGTGACCTTGGAATTATTATCAATAAAAGTCTTTCATTTTGAGTTTGAACTAAAAACCAATTACAGACTAAAATATCAGATAAAATTAAAATACTTTAAATCTTTTGAATACTCACTAAAGATATGAAACATCTTTATATGGATGATTAGAGATAATTTAATCCATATCTTACTGGTTATCTACGAAATTGATTTTACTTTTGTTCAACTCTCCGTTTAATCAGCTATCAACAAAATGAAATGAACACTATACTAACTCCACCATAAATACATAGTAAAACAAAACTGAGAACAACTTTTGTCCGGGTCGTAAATGTTTAACCAAGTTATTCAAAAGACTACCTAATTGTGAGGAGGTGACAAACGATATATTTAAATGATTTAAAATCCTATGCGCCATTCCCCAGTCATAACCATGGGTGCACATCTAGATATCTCTGATTAAACAATCGTCTTATTCAATTCAATGCCAAATCATAACATTGGATCTATAATTACTGTTGAATAATGAATATTGTTTGATGTTAAAGAATCTAAAGTCGTAATTGAAACTTTAAATTGTACTCCAATGAAATTTTATTTTTGACTATAAATTTATCAAAACAAAATCAATTTCATCAATTGAAGTAGATTGAATTTTTTAATAATCAAATGTCACTCCAGTAAAATTAAATAATCTGAAAAGGTAATCCATCAGCACTAAGCCTTGACATGTGGGTTGTATGGTACAAAGTCGGTCTACAATGCTCAACAATGTATGGGCTCTGGAATAGTTGTTTTCATTTGTTATTAAAGATTCTGGATAAAATTTAAGACTGGTCCATTAACAAAACAAGTGTGGACTGTGAACACGCTCACAAAGAGATACCCCCACTTCACTTTTAAGTCCTATTATCTCCCCTTAATGATATCCAAGGTCAATAAAATCCTTCATGCACATCTGCATATAATGTACTTCTTTTATGCTAAGTTTCCTTAAATTTTATTAAGCGGTTTAAAAGTTGTGCTTACAAGCAATGTGGACAGACATTATACTATTAAGATTATACTACTGCTTATAGTATCCATGTATTTATAGTTACAGCAGCAACAATGTTCTCCACAGCAGCTGTGATGATTTCCATTGTTTATGGAAAATAACAAGTAGAAACCTTTAATAAACAAGACGAGTACTGCTCAAAGTTAAATTTAATCACGCACTTTTATAATAACTGAAAAACACCTTAAATACTGAAGATAAAAACACTAGCATGTCTGTTAATTTATCTGTTCTCTTAGTGTTCAACATCATTTTTTAGTATAGCACCATTTGAATGATAAAAAATTGCACTGTCAAAAAAACGTTGCTAAGAGTAGAGAAAAGCTCAACAAAGCCTCGCTTTTGGTCCTGTTTCTAAATGAATCTAATATCTCCATTGGAGAGGGGTATACCCTGTGTATGCATGTTGTATGTGTGCATCCTAAGTAGTCTTCTTCACATTTTTCTCAGCAATGATAAATTCTGCCATCATGCCATATTGTGGAATTTACATCTGTGAAGTTATAGAGTGGGGGTATCATCAGGAGCATTAGCTCACAATAACTTGTTGTTACATCTTTTCAGTACAGGTACATAAACGAATCTTAAATGTAAATCTATTTATGGCTTACTAACATCTATAAATGCTATTCTATAAGAATCAGCAACTATGACTCAGGCTCATGTTGAATTCAGAAATGTTCCTCAACTTGTGACAAATATAATTCATAGAAGAAATGGCAAAGTTTCAACTGGCTTAACTTAATCAAGTACAAAATCTTGCCAATGCTGTAATTCTTTATGTAAAACATTGGCGTGATATATCCTCAAAGTTTAAATTTAGTTTTTTTGTTGATAAGACACATTTTTTCTATAGTACACAGTATTAACATGCAATTTATAAACAGACCTTAATCGGCTAACAAATTATCTGAATACTGCACGATCATTTACACAATAACACAGTGTCGTAACCGTGTGCAATCACCTGTAAACAATAGTACTGTACAGCTTAATTTCTGGCTTTTAAACTGTCACGTATTGTATATATATTGCTGCCATATATATATATAATTTTTATTTCTCACATATAATTTAATAGAATGTGCTTGTAAATACATGTACATGTAATAATAGTACAAATAATCATGCATGATGTATAGAAAAATGTAAATAGTTTGTTTTGCTTTGGTAGAAATGCACGTGAAAAAGATAATTAAAGTTTGTCACTTCTTGTAACACAAAACCTTATCACTTTCAAAGCGAAAGTTCCCAGTCTACTTGCTGCAGAGGAAGTTCCCAGTCTTCTTGCTGCAGAGCAGGGGACACTCCCAGCCTTCATTCTGAGGAGGAAGTTCACAGCCATCTTTCTGTAGTGGAAGTTCCCAGCCATCTTTCTGCAGAGGAAGCTCCAAGCCATCTTTCTGAGGTCGAAGTTCCCAGCCATCTTTCTGCAAAGGAAGTTCCAAGCCATCTTTCTGATGTGGAAGTTCCCAGCCATCTTTCTGAGGTGGAAGTTCCCAGTCATTTTTCTGATGTTGAAGTTTACAGCCATCTTTCTGAGGTGAAAGTTCCCAGTCTTTTTTCAGCAGAGGAAGCTTCCAGTCGTCTTTTTGAGGGGGTAGTTCCCAGTCTTCTTTCTGCAGAGGAAGCTCATAATGATGTTTTCGAGGTGGAAGTTCCCAGTCTTCTTTCTGCAGAGGAAGTTCCCAATCTTCTTGCTGCAGAGGAAGTTCCCAGCCATCTTTCTGTAGTGGCAGTTCCCAGATATCTTTCTGAGGTGGAAAAGCTCCCAGTCATTTATCTGAGGTGAAAGTTCCCAGACATCTTTCTGATGTGGAAGTTACCAGTCTTCTTGCATTGCTGCAGAGGAAGTTCCAAGACATCTTTCTGAGGTGGAAGTTCACAGGCATCTTTCTGAAGTGTAAGTTCCCAGACATCTTTGTGAGGTGGAAGTTCCCAGCCTTCCTTTTGTGGTGGAAGTTCCCATACATCTTTCTGAGGTGGAAGCTACCAGCCATTTTTCTGAGGTGGAAGTTCCCCATCTTCTTTCTGAGGTGGAAGTTCACAGACATCTATCTGCAGAGGATGTTCGTTGCTATCTTTCGGATGTGGTAGATCTGTGTCTTCTATGACAACTTTCAGAGGTGAAACACCCCAGCCATCTTTATAGGGAGGAAGTTCATAGCCATCTTTCTGCAGAGGAAGTTTGTAGCTTTCTTTCTGAGGTGGTAGATACCTGTCTTCTTTCTGCATAGGAAGTTCCCAGACATGAAGTTCTGATGTGAAACTTTCTAAGGTTTCAAGTTTAAAGCCCTTATCTTTCTGGGTTATGTTCTTATTCCTGTTTTCAAGGGGTAAGTTCTCAGTTCTTTTTCTAGGGTGTAATTTCCCAGATCTCTTTAATGGCTAAAGAGGAGCTCAACTTGCTGACATATAAGTTCCAAGCCATCTTGCTAAAGTAGAAGTACACAGCTATCTTTCTCAATATGACATTGACAGCCATTTTTCAGAGGTGGAAGTTCCGGCATCTTTCTCAGGTTGAAGTTTCCAGTCCTCTTTGTGAGATGGAAGTTCCCCGTCATCTTGCTGAGGAAGTTCTAGTTTCATTTCTGAGGTGGAAGTTGAATCACAGTCCTCCTGCTGAGGTGGAAGTTCCTGGTTGTCTTTCTGAACTGTAAGTGCACAGTTGTCTTGCTGAGTTGGAAGTTTCAAGTCAACTGTGAGGTGGAAGTTCCCGGTCGTCTTGCTGAGGAAGTTTTAGTTTCATTTCTGAGGGTGAAGTTGAATCAAAGTCCTCCTGCTGAGGTGGAAGTTCCTGGTTGTCTTTCTGAACTGTAAGTGCACGGTTGTCTTGCTGAGTTGGAAGTTTCAAGTCAACTGTGAGGTGGAAGTTCCCTGTCGTCTTGCTGAGGAAGTTCTAGTTTCATTTCTGAGGTGGAAGTTGAATCAAAGTCCTCCTGCTGAGGTGGAAGTTCCTGGTTGTCTTTCTGAACTGTAAGTGCCCAGTTGTCTTGCTGAGTTGGAAGTTTCTAGTCAACTTTCTGAGGGGAAAGCTTTGTATCCTCATTCTGCAGAGGAACTTTCTGGTCTTCTTCAATTTCTGAGGTGGCCCTTTGCAAAAGTTCTTATTTTTTAATGTTTGTTTGTTTGAATGATGTTTAACACCACTTTCAGCAATTTTTCAGCTATATTATGGCGTTCAGTTTTATGGGGAAATGAAGCAGGAACACCCAGAGAAAACCCCATTGATCTTTGGTATATTTTTTTTTTCTTCTTTAATTTCTGAGATGGCACTTTGCACAAGTTCTTATTTTGTAATAATGCAAAAATTCCCCACTATCTAAGATGTAAGATCTACTCTAGTAAGTACTTTATTTCTCTTTTCATTTTACTAACAAACTGTGGAATACTGATGACTATAAATTTGTATAATGTATTGGTTTTCATATTGGGGTGTTATATGGTATACAATATGTACTGCCAAGTCTACTCATAATACAGTCAAATTGATTGATTCTTCAAAATTAATTACATGAACGTCAATCGCTTTCACATTTTATTATAATTCATATCATTCTTAACATTGAAGGTCTAATTACGTTGTAGAATCAAATTATCTCATAAAATCTGACATATTGTCTACAAAAAAAATCTCTCAAGGATTATACAGGGATAATTGTTACTTTTGGCCAATTGACACAACATCTAGCCATGATATATTAAATTCTAAATACTTCATTGTGTACTCTGTCATTTCAATGGCAATGCAAACTCCATCAATACAAAAAAAAAATTTAATTCCAAAACTTTTAATCACTTCACACACTGATTATAATAGGTAATACAATATACTGCAGTAATCTCCATTGTAATGTTATAATAGGTACCAGTAATCTTTAGCTACTGGAATATAACCACTTAAAATCTGTTTCAAAATTATATAACATGTTAAGTCAAAGTAAACTGGTACATGCGATACATTTAGGGACACCTATATATATATATGTCTAACGAAAATAATTATAACAACACTACTATGTACAAATAATATATAAGTAACGCAATATTTCGCTCTACCAAAGAGCTTCATCAAGCTTTGACTTAATCAAAAATTCAAATAATAGAAAATATTTTTGTTGTTCACTTTATACAAAAAATGTTGATGCTGAATGACCAAAAATATTTGTGTTGTTCATATTACTGTGGGGTCATAAACATTTTAGTATTCTACCTGTGGATAACGTTTGTTCAATCCGTCATGGTTCTAGCATTTTTTTTTAATTGATGTATCCGAAATGTTTCTCGAAGTCTTCTGGTTGATGTATTCCACTTTGGGTTTTGATCAATAATTAGGAATTTTACAGTATCAAAAGAGTGGCCTGTAGTTTTAAGGTGGCGAGTAAGTGGCCAATTTCTGTTTTTCGAGAAAAAGAAGCAATGGTTGTTAAGTCAAATATTGAAAGCTGTCTCTGTTTCTTGAACAATTACTGGATGTTACAAATTCCACAGGTCAGTATTGCTGGATTTACAGAACAATTGGAGTATATTGAAAAGCTTTCGTTGGTTTTGCTTTGAAAGGTGCTAGCAACTTTTGCTGCTTTACAGCATTTGCTATTCTTGCTATTGCATGGATTGTATCCACCAGGTTTTGACTCGAGCATTTACAATAATATCTTTTAGACTGTTTGTTCGACGTTATGCCATTATAGGTGGTTCAGGAAAAAGCTTTTTTAAATTTGGATCATTTTCGATTAGGTTCCAATGTTTCCTTATAACATTTGAAATGTTTTTTAAGTCAGGGTGGTATGTGACGACTAATGGTATTCTGCTGTTTGTTATATTCGTATCTTTGCAACGAATTGCTGGAAACATTGTGAGCTTTTCCAAATGCCTGGGCGATGTTTTTGTTTTTGTAGCATCTTTTGGGTAAATGTTTACGGAGCTCATTTAAACGATGGTTTCGGATATTTTCTGTTGAGCAAATTCTTTTGATACGCATGTCTTGATTGTAAGGAATTCTACGCGAACAATTCCTTGGGTGGCAATTTTGGGGGATAAAAATTGATGTTTTTCTGTTGCTTTCGTGTGAACATCTGTTGTCATCATTCCGTTTTGGATGGAGGTAGTAGTGTGGAGAAAGGATATTTTGTGACCAGAGAATTCGAAAGTAAATTTGATGGTGGGGTGAAAGTTGTTGCAATAGTTAAAAAAATCTATTAAATGTTGTTCACTTTCATTCAATTTAATGTCGATGTCACCAATGAAACCGAACCATGACAATGGTATATATGGTGCACCAGACAGAAGCTGTTTATCAAGGTTTACCATAAATATATTGGCATAAGACGGAGTTATTTTAGTCCCATGCTAGTACCAATCACTTGGATGTAGTGTTCGTCATTAAAAACAAAATTGTTGTTCTCAAGGACAAGGTTAGCAATTTAACAAGACATTCTGCTGGGGGATTTTTTTCCTGTCTGGTGTTCCATACAGCTTCACAGCAAGCAATGCCTTCATTTTGTGGTATGTTTGTATACAAAGATGACGCGTCCATAGTAGCAAGCAATGTGTTTTCAGGTAGAGGATTAAGAGACTGCATTTTTTTCAGATAATCTGTTGTATCTTGGGATGGAAGGGCTTTTACAAATGGTCTAAGAAGGTGATCGACATATTCCGAAATCTTTTCTGTGGGGTCTCCATTAGCAGATACAATGGGTCTTCCAGGAATGCCTTCTTTGTGTAGTTTGGGAAGAAGATAGAATCTACCCGCAGCGCAGTTTTCAGGCATTAAACATTCAAATGTGTCATTATCGATGTGTCCTTCTTTATTCATTTTAGATAAAGTGGACTGTATTTCCTTTGTTATAGCAGGTAAAGGGTCTGATCCAAGTTTTTTATAAAATGAGGTATTTGACAGTTGTTTGACACCCTCTTTAATGTAATCCTCCGTGTTCATAACAACCACAGCACTCCCCTTGTTGGCTTGTTTTATGGTTATTTCTGGTCTATACTTTAGATTCTTCATAGCCACTCTTTCATTTTTAGAGATGTTGCGTTTCCGTTAGTGACGTGCGGTTTTACATCTGCTTTAACTATGTTAATAAAAGCCTCCAGATTGTCATTTTTGCATTTTGCAGTTGCTCTTTTCCTTAAATTTTTGTATGGGCGTGTCAGCCTTGTAGTCATCTTCATAATTGGTAATTTCTGCTTCCTGAAGGTGTTTCTTTTCTCGACGATGAAAAAAATCTTTTATTCGTAGTCTCCGGGCAAAGTTGTTTTTTAGGTCTGTCTCAAGTTGAAGCTGGTTGATGTTTGAAGTGACAGGACAGAAGTTGAGACTTGCTGAGAACTTGTTCCTCATGTGCAGTAAGAGTATAAGATGACAAATTGAGAACATGTTATACTTTTCGTTTCACTTTCGAATAAATCTACATCTTCTTTTTTTATTTATTGTTTTGTTATTATCGATGTTTGGTCTCCTAATTGCTTCTGGTACGCCGTCTTTTTTTTACTGCATTTGTTTCTGTTTATTTTCCTCTATAGCCTTTACTTCTTGTAGACGTCTGTTAATGGTGTCAATGTCACATTGTTTTGTATTTTGAGATGTATTATTAAATTCGTTAATAATTTGGGAGTGATGATGAGTGGTATGGAATAGTAATAATTCTAGAAGCCGAAATGAACAATTAAAAAGGATATCATTTCAAGGTTTAATAAATTTACCAGATTTGATTCCAGGTGTTTGTGGATCTAATTTTATTTCTAAACCTTTTGGTATAATTTTGATTTCCTTGTAGATCATCAAATTTGTAGATCATTAAATGATGTGTTGTTTGAACCTTTTTCTTTGTTAGTTGTCGTAATTTTCTAAAGTGGTTTTCAAAAAGAAACAGAATAAGAAACACTTGATTAAATCATTTTACACACACAAATATAAGTTTAAATATATATATATATAATTCGTCTAAAGAAATAGTCAACAATTGTTGTACGGGATGTTGGATCATTACGGTAGATAACGATGCTGTACAGACTAAAATAATAATATATTCGTTTAAAGATATGTACAACAACATCTAGATACATAATTAAAGCGAAAAAAAAAAAAGTTTTACACTTTTAAAAATTGCACATATATATATAGGGGCCTCGGTGGCCGAGTGATCAAGGTAGTTCGTCTACTATTGATCACGTGGTCTGTCAACATTGAGATTGCGGGTTCGATTCTCACTGCAGGCAGGGTGTACTCGACTCCAATCTTAATTGACAAGGATTGCCAGTTTTACTACCGCAGGTCGGGGGTTTTCTCCGGGTACTCCGGCTTCCTCCCCCAATAAAAACTGGACGCCATGATATAGCTGTAAAATTGCTGAAAGTGGCGTTAAACACCATCAAACAAACATATATATATATATTTTCAAATAAAAGTCCAATATAACTAGAATTTCTGCATTCTTTAATTCACTAGTATTTTCATGCCTTCCGGAAATCTTCAGGTGAATCTATATATATATATATAATATATGGCTGTACTGGGATTATCATTAGATTCTGAAGTAGTAATAGTCAACAATTAGATCATCTTTACAACAATTACAGTATGTTAATTTTCAATGAAAGTCAATAATTAGCTTAAAAATTGAATTTTTTTATTTAACTACTAGTATATCTAGTAAAGAAAGTACTTCCCTACCTGCAAATATAAGTATCCGACCCATAATTCAGGTCACGATTTAATTTTATTTTTCGACCAAGAAATATAGCTTTGTTAAAGCAATATATTGCCAATTAATGATAAAAATTAAATATATTGTTTAACTTTGAGTCAATGTTAACAGTTTTGAGCAAAATAAGTTAGTTACTCAAATAGTATTTCCAATGTTTGCCAAACATTACCGAGGAAGGCTCCATTAAAAAACAATGGACATCAGAAACACCAAATATGATCATGTGGTCAATTGTGGTCTGGATACCTTAAAATTTGTAAGTCCAAAGGCAAAACTTTCCACAAAAATCTTCAGACTGGATGGAACAAATTTCAAAGTGATCGGTAACTCATGCTTGTTGCCTAACATATCAAATATCAGGGGTATCACAAAAACTTGTATGTGTAAAAAACATAGTAAGTGCTGACGTCGCAAATGCATTTCCCTTTGATCTTCCAACACTTATGATAGATTCAACATCTATGACATTTTGTGAAATCATCTCCTGTTCAATATCTGATTAGTACAAGCAAATGCTTACTAATGGCAGGAAAATGTTTTATTTTTAAATAATTTCTATGTCAAAGGGCCATAATTTTGCCAAAAATCACTTTAACTAAATTGAATTTGATCTGCAACTCATGATTGCATGAAGTCAGAAAAACACATGTGTAATCGACTAATGGACAGAGTGCAAACCAAAAATCCTTTTGGTGATTAAAAAAAATGTTAATGGGGATGCAGGACACCATCCACCGTTTTTTCTGAAAATCTTTAAAAAAAATTAATTTCTTTTTGTTATTTACTTTCACATTCCATAAAATTAAAAATATTAAGGAAAGACTGATACTTAAATTATCATAGCAAATTATCAATAGTTAAAGTAGAAAGTTAAAAATGAGTTTGATATAGGCAAAATAATGATAATAAAATTTAAACAAGGGAGGTAATTCTGACAAAACAATCCAAATTTTGTGGTACTTAAAAGCATTATGCAATAAGTTTGTCAATATTGGTTAAAATTTGACATGTTGAATTATCCATAAAAACATGTACATGTACATTGCAGACACCGTCTGAAAAGCACTTCTAGGTGGGGACAATTATGTATAGATCAGCTTTTTACAAAAACATCAGTTGTTGCTCCCTTGAATTTTAAAGAAAAAGCTGCATAATGCTTTTCTAGCTAACATTTAACACAGCAGTGCCTAAATTTGTAACAACAACCCAGAACTACTGGACATCTGAGGGATGTTTTACTGTCTACTGTACAGTATTAAATCCCTTGCAGCCTGTACAAGGGAATTAAAACCATTTGAAAACCTTGTTATTTCAAAATTGACTAGTACTTGAAAAAGTCAATTTGCAAATAGCTGTCTTCTTGACTTTTCTGGAAATTTCCAAAGACAATAATCTCCTTTCAGATATATAATTCAACCATGGCAATCAAAGGTCTGAGATGATAGTACTGTTGACCGTGATCATATACAGATGTTACTATACAGCTTTTTCTTTAACAGTTATAACTTGACCCGTTTCCTGTGTAACCTGGTCTGGTGCAATATTTTTCATTGATGCAAGCTTCACTTCAAATATAACACCAGGTCAGGACCACTGATATAAGCATTTTCATTGGTTGATAATATGACGCCATTTAATATCACATGCACATGTCAATTTTTTTTAAAGCCGGGAATACATTTTCTTTATCAATTTTAAATATAAATTACATTATAACTTAACCTTTAAATTTTAAAATCTCAATGTAAACTCAGCTAAGAAATGTAAACAATGAACGTCATAAAGAGAATGACGTCACAATACGTTCGGTCTACTTGAACTTATCTGTATTACACAATGGTTAGTCTAGAGAATGCCCGAACGTCAAATTTCAATGCTCTCACCGTTGAAATCCAATGCTCCTGACCTGATGTTATAACCGAAGGCCGCTTAGGCTAAAGGGGATATCATCGTCAGGGTACCAGAATATTTCCTTTGTGGCTAAGCTATAATTGGCCCATAGTAATGTCATATACTCTTTGTGATACTTCTGTTGACAGTAATCATTTCACGAGTGGACCATACAGCAACGAGCTATTTGTTTATCAGTTGAAACTTGACCAGTTTTCTCTCTGAATAAGTGATAATTGGCCAATAGTAATGTCATATACTATACTCCAAGAGATAGTACTGTTGACCATGATCATTTGATGAGTGATTCCAGTATTTGTTTATCAGTTGAAAATGGACCAGTTTCCAGTGTGGCTGAGCTATAATTGGTCAATAGTAATGTTTGAGATGATATAGTACTGTTGACTGTGATTGTTTACTGAGGCGACCATATTCATATACTGACCCACTATCAGTGACTGCTTACAAGAACAGGTGCTATATGTGTATATACATGGTATGTTTTGGAAACATTTTGATGTTATTAGTTCAGTTGCCTTTACAGAATTGGACCAATATGGATACATGTGGTGACAATGTCTTACCTCTGTGTGCTGGTATAATTTCCACACATATAGAAGCTTCTCTTCCTCTGTACACTCCAGTCCATCTTCCAATAGTCTACGATCTATCTCAGCTGAAATTTCTGATGGACTCTCCTGAAAAATTAATTAGCAAGTTCATGTATTCCTTAAGGAGAGAGTGTGTGCAGTATTTAATTTTATAACCCTTAGATAATATAAGGATAAAAACCAGCCAATACCCTGTGATCTATATATATATAGCTAGCTTCTAGCATTTCTGAGTGAAATGTATACATCTTTATACACATGTATACATGTACTACCATAGTTGTCATTATGTTGTGGACAAAACAGAGTTTGTGAACAAAATTGCAGAGAAAATACCAGAGTTTTGTACTTCCAATGCAGAAAGAATTTGTCCATAGTGACCGATTAGTTAAACAAAAATCAGATTTTGTACACACCCAACAATACAGACATTATGTGAGATTATGACACGTCATGCAATGTCAGTTGCAGATGGATGAATAGTACCAGTATCGATGTAGATATCAGAAAGATAGGTACTATTACAGATACCGATTCTCTATGGCAGAAAAGCACTTTCATAGTATAACTTTCCATGACAAATATAAGTAATGGTACAAATAGAGACACAGGAAGATAACCCTTGACCTTATGCCATGTAAAGGTTAAAGTTTAAAACACCTTGACTGAAGTCAGACCTACTCATGTCTCTAGTGTATATAGCCACTGACCAATTCTAGATGTTTAAGATACCCAGCCCACTTGACTGTACCTCACATCATAGTATTCAACTTCAGAATACATGTAGCTAGATAGATAATGTAGCTTCTTTTTTTTCACTTAAGATAAACTAGAGGCTCCTAGGAGCTTGTAATCATTTAACTGGAGGACAAATGACTAACTATATTTGCAGTTTTTTAGTTATTATCCTGTATTTAAATTTTTGCAATTTACAGTTTCAGTCTAATTGTTATAGCTTTTAAATTACTAGTACTTGGCAAAACTAAACATTTCTTCGAAATTTTGGTTAAGTACAATAATTCCTATAATATATATAATAATATAATATAATCCTATCATACCATTTCTGAAAAATTAATGATTTGTAGGCCTTGTCCTTTTGGTTGATTTAGTAATTTACAGTTCTACTCTAGGTGTTATACTGGGGTGGTTCCCATTGCTCAACCTACAGAGCAGCCCAGCACGGCCCCAAGGGGGGCGGGAATAGGGGAGACCCTCTCATTAGGGGTTTGTAAGGTCATAATATGGAAAGCCTGGACGCGGACCATAGTGGGTAACGTATTTGGTAGAGTGCCATGCTCCTTTTTTTGTAGGTTTAAAAAAAGAGTAGGCTCATTGTAGCCGATCAAAAGGCTAAATTCTCCGACTCTACCCAATATTCCGTACTTTTCCAGTGGCAGTCAAAATTGTGTTCCCTGTGTCCAATCCACCCCTTTTTCAATTGATGTATTTTTTGTTAACATGTTCCCGTCCTGAATATAGCTGAAATACTGCTCGCTGGACGTAAAGCAAACATCCAATCAATCTAGGTGTCATAAACTTTTAATATAGTAGCAGTTCCTACTGTATGGTATGATAAAAAAATAATTTCTCTAAATTTGCACATAAAGGGCAATAACTTCTATAACAATCTAACCATTTTGGACTCAGCAATGATTTGTAGGCTTAGCTTTGCTGATCATTTTTGCAATGTACAGCTTCAATCTAGCTGTTATGGCCTTTAATTTACAGGGTAAAAACTACAAATTTCACCAAAAAATGTTTATTAAAGGGCAATAACTCCTATAAGGCATCATCTGGAATTTTCTGACCAATATAGTGAATTTTAGGACTTGTATTGCTAAAGTTTTTTGCCATTTACAATTTCACTTTAGCTGTTATAGTTTTTAAGTTACAGGACAAAAACGGAAAATTTCATAAAAAATTTTCATTTTAGGGCAATAACCTCTATAAGGAGTCATCTGACAATTTCAGACAAATAAATTGAATTGTAGGACTTGTATTGTTGATCATTTTCGTCATTTACAATTTCACTCTAGCTGTTGTAGTTTTTAAGTTACAGGACAAAAATGGAAAATTTCATTAAAATGTTCATTAAAGGGCAGTAACTCCTACAAGGAGTTAACTGACAATTTGAGACCAATTAAGTAAAGTGTAGGGTTTGCATTGCTGATCATTTTTGCCATTTACAGTTTCACTCTAGCTGTTAGTGTTATAGTTTTTGAGTTATAGGACAAAACGGAAACTTTCATAAAAAATTGTCATAAAAGGTAATAACTCCTATAAGGAGTCATCTGACAATTTAGACCAATAAAGCGAATTAGAGGGCTTGTATTGCTGATCATTTTTGCATTTTTTGTACATCAATTTACAGTAACGGTTTTCTTTATTATAATTTTTGAGATATTGGTCAAAAACATGCTTTGACACACATGTTCTAATTTTAGTAACAGCCATCATATTTGTCTACTGATCAATACCCTGGATACAAATTTGAAACTAGGAACCCTAAGGATGATTTGTGACCAAGTTTGAAAACAACTGGCCCAATTGGTACATTATTTTAGCTTCAGTACTAACCAGGTACTGGATGGACACGCTGTTCAAAGTTTATAACTCTGCAAGATATACACGTAGCTAGCTAGGCTCATAATAAAATGTACAGGTACAAGTGTAATGTACATGTAAATCTATACATATATCAAACCACAAATCTCAACCCACTGTTTTTTGGAAAGAGGGGTTTAAGTAAAAGTACCTGATAAGAACCCTTTGACCTTCAGGGAAACTTTCAATACTAAAGTCAATTACAGTTCTGTTGAGCATACCTTGTCATTAGACTGTCGGGCTGGAACTCACATGTGCACTGTTGACACATTGGTATATAAATAGTAGATTAGCTAACTACTAGTACACGTACAGACCACACTGCCACCTAGGCCCCCTAACCTCAATAGAAAACTTCAATCTATTTTTAAAATAACTGGTAGAACATTAATTAAACCTTCTCTACAATGGAAAAAATGAAATACAGACAAACCCATTCCACCCTCATAGATAATATCTTATTCCTCAGGTAATATACAACTTATTGCCTCCACTCTTAACATCAACTACATGTATTACATATATACTAGTATACCTCCTCATAGATAATATCTAATTCCTCAGGTAATATACAACTTATTGCCTCCATGTATATTGTATGATGTAATCCTAAATATAGAATATATTCTAAATCTGTAATGATAAATACATTCTGCAAAGTCAGCAGTCACTATATAGTATGATTGGAAACATTCCAGGCAACACAGGCAAAACTTACAACAGCGATAAAATAATATGATCTCTCCATTATAGATGTTGGTACAATTAAAACACAATTCCTTTGGTGAAAAGTCCCTGAGTTAAAGGTCTCCATTTAATGTGACTTCCACTTTTAATATTAATATTATCCATGAAAGACCATTTTCAAATATTTAAACTGAATCTAAACATTAATCCAAACTTCATCAAAATCTTATAGAAATCCCAGACAATATGTCTGTTGTATGCCTATATATTTTGGTTATAAATGAAATGTAAACAAAACAATTGAGTTTGTACTTTCTATACATGTCTGTTTTATTAAAAAGATCACATTTATTGTTCTTGTCGATTTAAGCAGTGAATTTTATCGTAATACAGTTTTATCGTATAATCTTCACGTCATTAAACTGACACCAATTATTATGGATATGGTAACTTCTTTCATTATACTTAGCTCTAAATCTTCTTTGGGTTTAATTTAAAACAACAACTGTATTTTGATGTATATAAATACAAAACTTTCCATTAAAGAGGAAAAAAATCCATAAATAAGTTCTTGATAATAAACAAACCTAAATAAATTAATTGTCTTCATCAGTATTACAGAATTTTATTGATAACTTAACTTTACCCCAAAAAAGTCACTTTTCACACATAGTTTTGATAACATGTTAATTTTGGAGATCCAAATTAAATACATGTACAAATTGAAGGTTATAATTCTTGTACAAACAGTACTACTAGTAGTCTATTAGTACATACATGTATCTATTTGGAAACAGTGAACATGTGAATTTTTTTCCAGAACTAGACAGTAGTTTTACCAAACAAAACCCATACAATCTTTTACCATATCTTGTACGCATATTCTACATTCTACATGTTCGATCAGTATAGGCTCTCAAGAGACTGTATCGCTCACTTGATGAATGTGGTTGGTATTTCACCATGCAAATGTTTAACTAAGTCTTGTAATTTTCAATTTTCTACTTGTATAAATAACATTCTTTTGTTGAAACCATCCAATGAAACTTGCAGTTTGGTTTCAACTGGTTCAATATATTTGTAAATTTTAAAAAATTATTTCCTATAATTACAACCAACATGGATTTTTGATCAAATAAAACAACATAAACTTTTCAGTTGGCTTGAATCAGCTTTACAGTTTCAGAATACAAATGTAGATGGCATTTGAAAATCAAGTCCCCTGTTATATTTAGTCTTAAATGGTGATGGCTGCCATTTTTACTGTTTTACTGGCATAAAAAAATGTGTAGAGGACCATCTCATAAATATTCCAAAGAACATGTGTTCCGATTGATTGGTTAACTGGTTTCAGAAGAGAAGCCTTTTAAATTAGACAAAGTTGATCTGGTAATCACCCCTGCTAAATTCGTGCAGAGGCAAAGTTTTAGGTTGACTGGTGACCTTGACCATTCATGGAATTCCTCAAGCATTAAGGCTTGTTACCCACCTAATATGTAATAATATCCTAAAGTTTCATTGAAATCAAACATTTATTTCTAGTCCAGATAAGTTTGTAAACATTTCTCACATTTTTTGGCAAATGCGACCTTGAAATTTGATAGATTTCACCCAAAATTGATATGCTTCTGATTGACCCCATATGAAACTATATCCAAAGTTACATTAAATTAAATTCAAACTTTTTGAGTTATTGTCCGGAAACATTTTTTAAAAATTTCCAATTGTTTTTTTTTTTTGGAAAACTGGGACATTGAAATTTGATGGATTTCCTGAAAAATGGATAGGCTTAAGGCTTCTGATGCATGTAATATGAATTTATGTTCCAAAGCCTAATTGACATCAAATGTTTTGTTTGTTTCAATGATGTTGAATGTCACTTTCCGCAATTTTTCAGCTATTTCATGGCGTCCTGTTTTTATTGGGGGAGGAAGCCGGAGTACCCAGAGAGAACCCCAGACCTTTGAAAAGAAAACTTATAATCTTTAAAAGACAATTAAGACTGGAGTCGAGTACACCCTGCCCCCAGTGAGGCTCGAACCCACAACCTCATTGTTGACAGACCACATGATCAATACTAGACAAACTACCTTAACCACTCGACCACAGAGGCCCCTTGACATCAAATACAAACATTTTGAGTTATTATCCTGAAACATCTTTGTTGTAAAAATCTCTAATGTATTTAGTTGATTGTGACCTTGAAATTTGAAGGATTTCCACCAAAGTCAATAAGCTTTATACCAACCTAATACTAGTATACTACTGTAAAACAGTATCCCAATGTTTCATTCAAATCAAATGCAAGCTTTTTGAATTATCATCCGGAAACCACATTTAGACAGATGAATGGACAGAAGGACAGAACGAAGGATAGGCCCGTATGGGGACATAAAAACCACATTACACCCCAGGGTCCTGCAGTGCCATTACTAGTATAATTATCAATTTGGTTTCAAAAACAATAACTGACGATACATTTGTATCTGCAATCTGCTTACATGGATGTTATTCTTGTAACTTGTGTAGTATTAATATTTGTTTGTTTGGAAAACACCATTTCCAGCAATTTTTTAGCTATATAATGGCTTCCAGTTTTTATTTTGGGAGGAAGCTGGAATACTAAGAGAAAACCCCTAACTTCATGTAGGAAAACTGGCAATCCTTGTCAAAAGAAGAGAATTTAGTTACGAGTATCTTAATACTACATTCAAGTATTTTAAATATGTTAATTAGTAAATTAGACAGCATAGTATGTGTTTTGCTAATCAAGCACATAAAATGTAGTTGCAAAACACTGTCTTTGGTGAGCAAAAAATCCAGATTATATACTAATACCAATAACTTAACCAACCCCCATTGAAGTAGGCCAAATATTTACAGATTAACTCCTTTGTCAGGTAGTAATTATGTGAATTTTCTTACAGTACCGAACCTATAATAGGACATTGTTCAGGAAGACTTTAAAGCTATTATGTATAATTTTCCATTCTATTTTATTATTATATGTATATACACATTCCAAGTCAATATTTGAACAAAATTTAAAGGACAATCAACATATTTTTACTGTCCTCAGATTTCTAATGTTAGAATGCTGTATGAATAAGTTATATTTGTGTATAGTACTAGAAATAATTTAGTTATAGAAAAAAATTTGTATTGGAGAATTTCTGTACTTACAGAAGAATAGTATGTGAAGAATACATGCATAGATAACATGATAGCTTTTATTTTAGTTAGTACTTTGCAGTGCACCTTACTAAAGCCTAACCATATTCCTAGACTTCAAACAGAAGTTTAATCCTGATTCATTTTCATTTAGAACTGAATATAGTTTACTAGTATATGTATAGTTATGAAAACAACTGCTTACTGTTTCAGCATGTTTAGTTTATATCAAAGAATCTCGTTGCATTAATTTTTGCTTCCCCAATTTTTTTGTCAAAGTTTGTACATGTAACAAATGTATGTTAATTGTACCTATCAATTGATAATCCAAAAATAACTGTACATCATGTTTAATTATCTGATCTCATTCATAGTTTAGTGTAAAACATACATGTCCTAGTATTTATGGCCATAATAAAACATGTTAGACAGTGTTCAATCTAGAGCGTGCCATTGCGCCAATCTCACATTTTTTGTAGAATTGACGCGCTTAAAAACCTCCTGGGTCATTACTGGCGCAACATAATTTTTCATTGCCTTGAGAAATTCCCCCATGGTCAACAGCTTTGAGAAAGTCCCTTTAAAGTAAGTTATTAGGGCCATCATGACCCCCTTAGGCCAAATTCTAGATTGAACACTGGTTAGATGATCATTCAAAGTTTTCTAACAAAATTTGAGGCAGAAAAGGGGGTGGAAAAAGTTGCACACAGCATTTATTGTTTTAGTTTTACACTATTTTTAATGGAAAAAGTGGCAAAGACCATGGGTTTTTTTTATATACTTAGTAAAAATTGATTGAAATCATACATGTAAGTTACCTGAAAATCCAACATCATACTAGTACTAGTAGAACCGAAATCAGACATGACACGGGATATTTCTGAAATTTATGTCGGTGATATTCATTTTAAATGTGTGATTTTAGAAATTCGAATAATAAGACAGACTTGGCTGATAATCTAGGATTTTTTTTAATTATGGTGTTAAAATAATACTATTAAGTAAACCAAAAAAAAGTGATTCTTAATTGCTATAATTTCTACCTGATCAGAGCTAGATTGTCTTTTGACAATAATATATTTTAAAACTGAAATAAGTAAAAATCTTAATTTCAAACATAAATTATCAAGTTTTGTCAAATTATGTTTTCCCTTTGTCGATTAAAATGTAAAATGGGGTCAATTTGATTTCAAAAGTTCAAGTAAATTAATGGACGAGCACAACACATTAGTAGTTGTACAATATCCTTCTGGAATGACATGTCAATTAAACAACAAGGTCTTGTTGAAATAAAAGCTCTCAACTTGGCACTCTCTTTTATGTTAACTGTAATGTGACAAATTTGACAAAATTTTGATAAAAAACTCGATACAAAACTCATCTAAAGCATGACTGAACCATAGTAAAAGAACAGCAATTTAATAATTAAGATTTTTGTTTAACCAATAATATATATGTTGCACACTTATTAAATATTATTTAAACTTATTGGAGTAAACTTAATGCAGTAATAATTTACAGGTCAAAAGCTCTTTAGTAATAGAGTATAATGTTGGTTTCCAATGGCAAACTGCCCATAGAAAACAATTGACAGCTTATGAGTCTGAAGGATAATTATGCCTTTATGATTTTAGAATATTTGGTCAATATGAAATGGATCTATTACAAATACAAAATAGTCTTTTGATCAGAGGGTATTAGGATTTAGTTGGATCAAATTATGATTTAAAAGATTACAATATTACTAGAACATGTACATGTACATGTTGACATGAAATGATGTGTTTATTGAAATTTTTTTATACTTATAGTTGGTACATGTATCTTCCAGGTGCACAGGTGTGATTTTTTTATAATTTGTTTACAATCTAAAATCAACTGTACACCTACATGTAACATTTAGCACAACTAGCATGACAACACAAATTTCAATAAAAGCATACATGCATATCGTAACCAACAATGTTCATTTCATCTCATAAATTATACAAAACATATCAAGTTATCAATCATAGATCAAATTTTTGGTAAGTGGTTATCATTAAGTAATAACAGATAATCATCAGTAACACTAATATCATTCATTTACATTTCATTTAATATGTATCACTTAAATTTATTTATGTTAATATTTAAGTTGAATAATAATTGAGATCAAAATATACATGTACTTATATTATGCTAGTATATAGGAATTTCGACCATGAAAGTACTAGTATGTTACTCAAATGGACATTAATTTCATTGAAATGCACTGCGTTTTATAAATACTAAAAGTTACACCCCTTTGCACTCAGTGTTTTGCTTTCATTTTTATATTATTCCATATTGTACCTTTGTAGTGTTAAAATCCAATTTACAACAATTCTACACGATAAGTCCAGTCTTCGCGAAATATGCCGGTCCGCCGGACCCGTCCGATAAAAATGGCATTGGACCGGCAGTCTATTTAATTGTGTCTGACCAAATGACCGGCAGATAAACTTCATGAGGCGCGGTCCAATGATTCTTTGTTTTGCGCCTGACAATCAGTTGACCTTTTTATCTTCTTAATTTACTTAACTTAATCGAAAGGCACCACAAAATTAGTGTTAATTTTACTTGACACTGGTATTCCATGGTTATTCCCCTTTAATTATAATCGCGCATTTTGATTGGATAAAGCATCTATTCTAATATATAAACCGGTGTCATACAAAATCAGCACCTGAATCAAATTTTGATCTACAAATAAAATGAAGATAAATTTTCAAACTGAGTTTTTGAATTTTGAAAATATACTGAAAATAGTAGAGATTAACATTATTATTACCCTACTCAGAAACTCTTAATGTAATTACATTGGTTGATTATATTTATTTTTAATACTTGCTTATGTTTTAATCAATATTTTTAACTGTGTTCTATGTTAAAAATTTTAATTGATGATAAGTAAAATGGATTTGATCGAAAAGCCAAATTGAAACATTGACTTTCTTATAATTTTGCCTAACATCAAACTCAAATGTAAAGAGATTTTTATAAAAAAATCTTTTATCTATATCTAATTATTAAAATCAAGTAGTGATTTAACAAATAATTAGTGATCTCAAACACAAAGATTTTATAACTGAATTTTTCATGAGTATTGTTTTATTGAAAATTTCAGTCCGGCACAATTGTCTTCGGTCAGGCAGGTGGACATGGATGGCCGGACCGAATGTCAGGCATGTCATTTGCAACTTTCGTGAAGACTGTGATAACATGTCCATAATTTATATTATGACTTTGTTGTGGACATCTTCCAAATCGTCCTTGCTACGGGAATTTTACAAGGAAGTTGGCCATTTGAGTTTTTAAAGGGACCAAGCATTGTTTTCAAAAAGATCATCTGCCTTTGTAATGTAATGTTCAGTGGTATTCGGACAAACCGTGAGGCTTTTCCCAACTTAACTGCAGACGAAATAACCCGGAGGATTTCAAACACACAACAATTGACTCTTCCAAACACACACTTCCGTTGTAATTTAAATTAAACTTTACTATAGAAAATTGCTCTATCACAAAAAAAAAAATCTGCAGCATTTCAAAACGCTAAATAACTGTGGAAAATAATTGTTGAATTCAATGTTACACATTTTACAATCTACAAAAGGAGCATAAGCTGGGTCATATGCGGTAAGCAGTTTTCATTTGTCACACAAAAACAATAACTAATATATATATATATATATATATATATATATATATATATATATATATATATATATATATATATATATATATATATATATATATATACATGTATGTCAACATTTAGTATAAATGTAGGAGTCATTTGGTTAGAGCAATAAATGCAAGATTGGGTTCATTGTTTACATTGCTGAATGATAGAAAATTGCAGAGATTTGAGTATGGGTGAAATTCGGGTGTGTGACCATATATATTTTGGAAATATTTAGATGCAGACAAAAATTTTCATCTTTATTTCGTTTACAACCTGCATAGATGGTACATTTTGACAGCAAAAAAAAAATTAAATAGACATAAGATTGCTTAGATATATGGATTTCATAAACATCTGTAAGATAAGAATATATTTCATCTTGAACATGTAACTATTTTCTTCAGCCAGTTACAAACCACTGCACGTTATCCACGTGCATGTTCAATCTTGTAAGCAATCAATATGTAATTATCTCATTGTAAAAAGAAAAAAATGGTTCAAAATAACAATTGTAAACCATCATAAATACAAATGGATGTTTTATTAATAAAACACACACAGACGAAGTTAGCATTTATGAAAAAGCATATTATTTTATTATTGATTTGTAAAGAACTGCACCAAAATATTTGCGAAAAATTTACGGACTTACCAATAATCGAGGCGTTTCCGCAGATGCCATTTTTAATTACTTTAAAATTCATAAATCCTACATTATTCACATGTTAGTTCTGCCTAAAAATATATTCGAAAATAAAGATGACATGCATGATTCGTTTGCGTTTTCCTTAGTAGAACTTCTACATTGCCGTCGTCGCCATTTTCAAACAATCAGTGTGTGTCAATATCAACAATATTCATACGCACTTCCGGATTTTATAATCACATTATTGGCCATAAATAATATTTGCTTATTATGCCGTGACATTTAATTCTGTTGTGTAGCATTTAGAGTTTATGGGCAATTTATATTTAAACAGACTATATCACTAAAGTTGCACCTTTTCCTCGAACTATATTTTATCTAACGAAAAGGGACATAACCACTGGCACTACTGTTGAAATATTGCAGACGATTTTTTAACTTGGGGGGGCAAATAAACTAAATTTGCTGTGAAATATGTCATGGTCGTAAATTTTATGTCGATAAAGGAGACAGCTCCAGATTTAACAGAAAACCAACTTTTTGGTATAAAAGTTTCTCCCCTACCTCCTTTATTTCTGTTCACATCAATACAATACAATACAAAACTAAGCTTTATTTTAATTCGGCACATACATAACAGTACAACACAAGCTCTGATGAGCTTTTTACCGAATACTGACAAACATAACATACATGCATGCATACAAATTAAAATGACGTGACAGTACAATAAAATAAATAACATCAAAAGCACTAGCACATGCATAAAGCAACATACAGTTAAAAAAAGAAAATCAAAAGCACTAGCCTTAGAAGCAACAGCAACATACAGTTGAAGCATAGCATAAAAGCACCTTCCATTCCAGGACTGAATGAGGCTTTTAAACTGATAAAAACTGCCATCAGTCCTGAAATGGTCTGGAAGGCTGTTCCACATTACAGCTGCAGCAAATTTAAAACTTTTATTACCATAAGTTGATGTTTTTACTCGTGGTACATCCAAAATATTGTTATATCTGAAAGAATATTTAGATTCTTTAACATTTAAGAGATTTTGTAGACAAACAGGTGCAATTTTGTTTACAATTTTATATGTTTCTAGAGCCATAGTTCGTTGGCTTCTTATATGTAAGGAAGGCATCAAGGCTTTTTCTAATAACATTTCGTATGTGCTGGAGTAGTCATCATATACAAAACGGAGTGCTTGTTCCTGCACTTTTTCAACTTTTTTAGAATTTTTCTCTGTGCAGAAGTGCCAAGCCAAATGGCAAAAGTTAAAATTACTGAGGATAAAAGTATGAAATATAGTTAGTTTACTGAGTCTATCCAAACAATGTCCCAAACGCTTTAAAATATTTAATTGCTGTGATGCCTTCCTGCAGATGTTGCTAATATGTACATCAAAGTTTAGCTGATAATCAATATCTATACCTATACTAAACTTTACCGTGTCAATCCGACGGGATTTTGCCTGTCAAAATGGAAAACTGCTACCGCGTTTGGTCGAGTTTATGGTCCTTTTGTAAATCTTTTATTACACTTTTTGAAATCAACAATTATTTTGCAGAGCTAAACGGCGTTGTGAAATGCGGCTGAATTTTCATTTTGAGACATCTAAAATACGACCGGACATGAGTTTGAGGAGTCATGGGTAGTCTTTCCTATTCCTGGTATTTTCTTTGTTTAACAATGAGTATCTCGATTCGGGTGTCTAATTAGAGGCAAGCATTGCCACTTGAGTGCACCCTTGGTTTTTATTGGGTTAGAGTTACTCACTTTCTGTGTTTTGGGATCTTGGGGTTTTTGTTTTGTGTTGAATATGTTTGTCTATATACAGAATTATAATTGTCCATTGACTTTCGGCTCTTGTTGGCCGGTCGGTTTCTTTTGCTATTTTTATACTTATATATATTTTTAACGTTATATTTTTAGGTTTTATGAGTGGATGAGACAACGAATACAGATGAGTGCGCGGAATAGGAATAAAGTTAGTACTTGAATTTTCCCTTCGCCTTACGTTATCAAGACAAGAAAAATCGGCAATCATCTGCCGTTAAACGCTTTTTTTGGCAGAAGATTCTTTTGACTAAAAGTTAAACAGCTGACAGGCGTTGGAAGGCAGAGGATTCTCATATTACAGCGTTTCTCGTATACTTCCCGAATAAAGCATATTGTTTTCGTAAACCTTTATCGAGCCACAATTATCAATTTAAATTTATTTAAAGATGGACATAAAATATCACTCGGAAGTTTATAAATTAGGATATTTAAAATCAGACTGTATGACACAACCGACAAGCAAATTGTTGTCGTTATAAAAATTGAAGAGATTAAATTTCGCTATTACCTCAAAAGTTGAAATTGAAACGAATGAAGTATAGCGGGTAATTATTTTATATTGTATTTGAATTTTTTGCCAGGCAAAAAAAGCGTTGGACGGCAGAGGATCTCGGACTAGAAATCCCCTATCCATCATATGGGAACGGTGCTGGGCAGACACGTAGGTCGAGCAATTGATGCCTTCTCAGAGAGCATAGGGCTAACAATCTATAAAAGTAATACAAAGGAACAAATTGAAATTAAATAACTTGTGTCCCACTTTTTAAATGTGAGTGTTCTGTTTGTTTTGATTGTCCCACATTTTTTTTCGCTTTATAAAATCTTAAATGAACAACATCAATGTTGTTTGCTTTGCGCATTTTATACTTAATATCAAAATAGGAATTTGTTAATAAATAATTTTCTCCTATATTTAAAACTTTGTTTAACAACATGTTTATTACAAATAATGTTATAGCAATCTAATCAAAATTAAATCTTTCACTTGCTTCCCCTTTTTGTCAAACTCGACAAACGACAACACAATCTACGCGGACGGAACTTTTATATATGTCAATTACTCTTTGAGTATCTATATATGCACTTACTTAAAAGAAAATATTTGCACTTTTGACATTTTGACATGGGAAGTGAGAGGAATTCTCAGAAATATTGGTGCAGCCTGGTGGGCTTTATATGTGCGTTTAAAACGGACTATTTCTGACAGGTTAATATTATTTAAAACGTGTAACAGGTGAAAAATAACATACCATCTTTTTTTTCTTATAATCTATCTGTGTCATTGTGTTATATTTACTCCACATTCAAAGTCAGTTAAAGTGCGCCACTGGCACAAGAAAAACGGCTAGATTTTCGGCTTTGAAAACAAGACAAATGTATTTATTTTGAAACAAATAATTTTAAACAATTAGAAAACAAAAAAGGTATAGCTCTTGAATAACAAATTCACACCAAGAAAAACATGAATATACATGTGGTGGTATTTTGGATGGTGAATAACGTTACTTCATTCTACTGTAACTTTATCAAACATATTTTATCCTAAAAAGAACCAAAATTGCATATAATGCACATTTATATGATAGATATATGATTGAGTTACCAAATAAAAGATTTAAGAAACCCTACATTAACCAACTCTAAAAGAT
The DNA here is from genome assembly GCA_944474755.1 of Limnoperna fortunei. Classification (NCBI taxonomy): domain Eukaryota; kingdom Metazoa; phylum Mollusca; class Bivalvia; order Mytilida; family Modiolidae; genus Limnoperna; species Limnoperna fortunei. The sequence continues at coordinate 60,649,817 of OX104122.1, read as the reverse complement.
ATCGGTCAACTTTTTGATACTTCAACAGTAAAAAGGAGACTAGACGCTTTTAAGAAAAAAGTGTTTATTTTTGAATGTTGATATATTTCTTTTTCAAAGTCTAAAGACCATTTAAATATATCAGTGCATTTGTTAACCATTTAAAATAATACTTAACAATTGATATGACTTGAAATTTTACCAAACAGATATTCATTAGACTTTACAGTAGTAGTACATGTACTATGTGTAACGTTATTCACAGAAGTCCATAAAAATATATAATCTTGTTATCTTATGTTTAAATTGGCACCCTTATAGAAAAAAGAGCTTTTGGGTTATAATTGTTTGGTACAATGATTTGCAATATCTTTGCAACTGTAATAACACGTAAAACATAAATAAAATCTTTTAAAATGTCACATTAAATTCCCAATGCTAAGAAATATTAAAAATCCCTAGTTACACACATGAAATGGTGCTGTTCTCAACGGTTTGATTAAAGATAAACAATGGGCTATGATCATTTCACATCATTCCATGTTTTGGAACAAATGGTTGTGTTTCAGTACCGTAATTGTCGATTGTCTTTTTACACAATAGTGAATTACGTTTACGTTACACAAGAAAGTAAGCCTGATAGATCTTTACTACATTATTTTATTGTACTATGTTTTAGTATATTTTGTACTTATTTTTTTTGTAAATGCTTTCAATTGTAGCAAGATAAAATTTAAAATGAAATGACCATTTTAAAACAAAATGATATATCCAACTGGTGTTTGCTAGCATGGATATAAGGAAATGTCAACGTTAACAAATGCCTAACTCCTTCCAAATTGTGTGCATATCTTCGGTTAGTGTTTAAACATTATTTTCACATCATTTTATCAACTGTTACCATTTCTTGGAAGCAAATCATAACATAAATGTGCATGTGATTTACGTTACAAAAAGTAAATTACGTTACACTAAAATGTGTGCCCTCACGTGACCTATATATACAAATGGAATCAATATTCCATGTTCACAGTTCTTCAGTATATTATATATTTTGTCGTTTAATAATGATTTTCACTGACAATTTATGCTATATATTAAGTGTTCTTACGATTGATGGTAAATGTTTACACCAGAAAATGTTTTAAATATCTCCCGCTTGACACTTTTCGTTTTCAATAAACGCCCTTATGTTAGGCTGGGACTAACATAAAAAATTTATTTGATTTAAAGGTTCCTGTGTTAGGCCGTGTCAAAAAATAACGTTTCCAAGTAATTTGTTCCTAGTAATTAGTTTTAAAGCATGTTTACTGAATATAACATAACGTAATTCACCGCAAAGTAGTTTACGGACATAAGCATTTCCACATATATGAGAAATGTCACAACAGCTAAAAGCAATGTTTATATGGCGATTATGGTTAATATAAGTGTGTTTATTACTCACAGTGTTTGACGCTTATAGCATATACTTATTATGAGGAAGGTACCGTAACGTAATTCACAATTAAATGCAAAAAATTAAAAACTGAAATCAAAGTGGTTTTTAGGCCAAAATTATTTATACACCTTTATTTATCATTCATAAATATTTTGAAGCATTCATGTACATATTTGTTCATGAATCATTACTGTATTACTGTATAAATGAAATATGTGTGCAATACGGCGATCATAAAATTGTAACGTAATTCACAGAATTTTATGGGACACAAATAATGTGTTGTTTTTGTAATTCCAAATATACTGACATAAAAACCGAGTGTTTCTTGTCAAAATTTTGACATTTCTTTATCACTAAAACTTATTTCACTTATTTATTTCGCTACTAATTTTCTTTCTTTGCAAATAAATTTAGTACTCCAAATTTGTGACACAATGGTTTTTACTTTGTAGGCTTCAAAATGAGTCAGTTTTGACCAATAAATGAGTCAAACAGAACATTATTGTTATTTTTTCAACACGTTCCTGTCACAAATATACAATTCATCATCACAAAAACGTCTGTGACCACAATATTTGTAATTGGCGCACTTTAACTGACTTTGATTGTCCAGTAAATGGATAGCCCAACATTTCAAATTCCCAGTAGCCTTCCGGTTTTCCTATATTTTTCTTTTTCTTGCCATTTTTAATAAGTGGGACAATCGGGAAGAAAATAAAGACGAACAAGACAACAAAGAAAAGAATGTAATTTGTTGGTTAGAGTCGAGTGTTATGTCAATACTAGCTATTAATAGCATTATCATGAAGGAGGATCCATTGAAAACGACCTTTAAAGCAGGACAAATGCCAATCCATTTCAATTTCGGTTTGAATCGAACTTCCAAACCCATTTGTTAAAAGACTTGTGAATGTAAAATGAAATGCGTGGACTAGCTTGCATGCATGACGATACATTAGATAACCAATTAACGATGGCCCAGTGGTTAAGGCAGTTAGTCATATACATGTACTATTGATTACGTGGTCCGACAATACTGAAGTTGCTGGTTAAAGTCTCAATGCGGGCAGTTGTCTTACTTGACACGGATTGCCAGTTTTCATAACGCAGGTCGAGAGATTACTCCAATAAAACTGGACGCCATGATATAGCTGAAAAATTGATGAAATTGGCGTTAAACAGCATTCAAAACAAATTAAAAAAAACAATTAAACTATTAAGGACTATCACTAAAATTAAAGCGAAAACCAAATTCTATGAATGGTTTACATTTTACGTGTATGCCGGATCCTTCATCCAATTACTGTTTCAATAGTTAAACGTAAATATACCAGTCCATGTAATAGTTTGGTTGCCGTGCGATATAACAGTAAACAGTCCAGATTCTGGTATGTATGTGTATTGTCTCGCAAAGTTCTGAGATCTATCAACATCTTCGTCAACGTAAATATAAATTCACATCATGTTCCATCAATGGGTAATATTGAATCATAAACATAGAGCAGTTTATGTTTTATTATAATGATTTTATGCTGAAACTAAATAAAATTTGCATTAGTTATCATGCAACTCCACCACGAAAGATGCTTAAAATGTAAAATGAAATAGACAGAAATGGAATGGTATCATTGTTCTAAGGTTATTTTGAATATATGACCTGCTACAAAAACGATACGTGTCTTCACACATGCATACCGTACAAACCATGATGCACATGCGGATCAAATAAACAGTGGTAATTTTACGGTAATCATAATGTATTGATAACAAAATAAATATATGATTTTTTTTCTCTAGAGTTAAAACGTGGGTTTTAATCTTGTCCCCATTGATCCTTTATTTCACTATACTGCAAACATCTCTAATACTTGTCTCAACAACAGTGATTTTTGTCGTTTCCAATAGTTACGAAAAGCCATATATAGTCAAAACAAATACCAGACTAATAAATGACCATAATCGAAAGTGTCAGTCTTCCGAAATATAGTTTGTAATCGTCAATTTTCTCAGATTTGCAGCGTTTCGTTTTATAATATCTCTTTAAAGTTCTATCTAGACATCCATGTTGAATTGTTAACTACCACATTTCACGTTATTTCGAGACTTGAGATTCACTATGCAAAATGTCCGACGCGTCTTTTAAATTATTATTTCCAATAAAATCATCAGTGTCGGACAGACATTCGTTATCACACGATTTCCTGAACCATTCAACTACTTTAAAATATCCGTCATATGGCGACAACTTGTGAATGTCAAGTTTTGTAAACTGTCGTCTTTTGGTGTCTGACAACCACTCGAAATCCCACTGAAAAATGTTATGTTAATATTTAGATACAAGCTATACATTTGTAGCACGAAAGCTGTATTTTTAATATATTTGTGTATTAAAGCTAGCGATTGTATTTCTCTATTAAACCGTTCTTACATAGGATTTTCTGTGGAGGTATAATGTCTACCCACATGTGCACTTCGGCAACCCTCTCGGTCGATTGGAGACTGAACTACCAACAACAAAAAACATTTAGGATAGTAAATGTCGCCCCATGTAGTTTGAGGTTGAAATGGGATCAAAACCATCGGTTAAAGATTGATGTTTTGTTGTCAAGTAAATTTAAACGCACGTCATTATAAACATGATAAAAGAAAATTCAAGTCTTAAATTGATTCCTTAGTTGAAAATAAATGGTGATAATTCTATCTACTCATGTTACACAGAGCAGACTGCAGACCAAAGGCTGATGTTCCTTGAGTGACCTTTAATTTATGGATTTACATCAAGTACCTCTAGTTCTGGACTTTCAGAAGATGCTGATTCCATGGTATTTGGTAATTCTTTATTAAACGAATGAGGATGTAAATGAGAACCCTACAACATAATATATTACAAGTTACATGATTCCCATATGGTTTTATTTTCTTAAAATCTTGTAGCTTTTGTATAGCTGATGTATTACCGCAACAAAGTTTTATTTGTTTTTGTTGGTTGTTTTTGGTGTTGGAGGCCACGTTCTGCAATTTTTCATACAGCTATATCGAGACATCCTGTTCTTTTTGGGACAGATAGTGGGACATCCTCCCAAATCAGGGGTTCTGAGTCCGCGTTCCCATCATCATGATGGAGCGAACGCGGACTCAGAATTCCTGATTTGGGAGGATGGAAGTCGGAGAGCCCGGAGAAAACCCCGACCTTCGGTGAAAACTGGCAATCCTTGTCATCAATTATGATTTAAGTCGAGTGCACCCTGCCGCAGCAAGACTGGAACCTACCATCTCAGTGTTGACAGACCACGTCATCAATAGCAGACGAACAACATTAACTACTCCGCCACCTAGACCCCGGAAGGTTTTAAATTAAGTCTTGCAAGTAGTATATGTTTAAGTTATCTCCCTTAGTATACGTACCGATTTAACTGCTTCCTCTTGAAATTCTGGAGATTCACTGCAGATCATTTGTTTGACGCTTGTTTGAAGGTCACATGTTGTACATATGACAGTACTGCTCTCATCGGACCAATCAGAATCGGACTTTCCTACCCTGTCAAAGTACAGAAAAAACAAAACAATATACGTTAATACTCTATTAGACTTCTTTTAGGGTTCAACGATTATATTTGTTTGAGAATATAGTACTCACACATTGCAATCATTATAATTTTGTTTTAATTAAACACACACACACCTGAGCACCAAGGTCAAACATTCTCCCAACAACTACTAGAACGAATACTGTACCCTTCTATTTTTGTTTTGTTTGTTTATTTATTTGTTTGTGTTTGGTGTGTTTTTTGTAAATCGGACAAACTAAAATCGGATTAATTAAGGCAGTCAAAATACGACATTCCTAACTACATGTAAAATTAAATCTTGCTCAAACCGACACTTCAATACATTATTCATGTACATAATAATGTATACAAAATTCACACACGTGAACTTGTATTAACTTATTGGAATATTTTCTAATAAAATCCAATATAGTTGATACGTACCGATTTAGTAAAGTAATTTTATCGTTTTCTGTTCTTTGCTGTGTGAAACAACGACGTTGAAATATTATCTAGTAGGTGTTAAGGCATATACAGTCAATGTATAATTAATATTAACAAATTGTTAGAGCAAAAAATAGATTAATTTCTCATATAAAATAACTCAATATGATGTTTAACACCATTAAGCCACGTGTTTAGCAATATCATGACATCCAGTTATTATTAGGGGCGGAAATCGCAGTACCAGAACTGGCATTCTTTGTCAATTAAGGTTGGAGTCGAGCACACCCAGTATAAAAAAAATTGCACTGTTGACACGACGATGATCATTAGTTGATGATTAACTACTTTGACTTTATACAAGAACGACTTGAAAACACCATGACTGTGAAGTAATATAATTGTCAATTGAAAATTATTTTTAAACACTACGAGACATGAGCAACTATCATCTAGCGACAACAACACACGAAGCGTCATCAATTCTTCTACAACTCTTTCATAAGTTATCCTTTTTCCTGTCATTGTTCTGATTATTCTTTCTTTATTTTTTGTATAATTGAATGTAATTCATGTTATGTCACCATGACCATATATTACTTGTATCATATTTTAAACGGAGAAGACTTCATAAGTATGTATTACTTGTGTCTGTTCAATTGTACAAATAAAATATGTTTAAACTAAACATGAGCACGACTGTTTAAACCAACTACTTTTTGGTTTTGTGGAACAAGTTGACTATGTAAATATAAGGTTATACATGTTTATACTCCCTAGGAACAGCGACAGTGTACTTCTGTGTTACCGACAGTGTACTTCTGTGTTACCGACAGTGTACTTCTGTGTTACCGACAATGTACTTCTGTGTTACAGACAATGTACTTCTGTGTTACCGACAGTGTACTTCCGACAGTGTACTTCTGTGTTACCGACAATGTACTTCTGTGTTACCGACAATGTACTTCTGTGTTACCGACAATGTACTTCTGTGTTACCGACAGTGTACTTCTGTGTTATTGACAGTGTACTTCTGTGTTACCGACAATGTACTTCTGTGTTACCGACAGTGTACTTCTGTGTTACCGACAATGTACTTCTGTGTTACCGACAATGTACTTCTGTGTTACCGACAGTGTACTTCTGTGTTACCGACAATGTACTACTGTGTTACCGACAATGTACTTCTGTGTTACCGACAGTGTACTTCTGTGTTACCGACAATGTACTTCGGTGTTACCGACAATGTACTTCTGTGTTACCGACAGTGTACTTCTGTGTTACCGACAATGTACTTCTGTGTTACCGACAGTGTACTTCTGTGTTACCGACAATGTACTTCTGTGTAACCGACAATGTACTTCTGTGTTACCGACAGTGTACTTCTGTGTTACCGACAATGAATCAACTAAAACATTTTCTAAGCAGAGTGTAGGATACACCAATATGTATTCCAAGCAACCCCATTCTGAAAGAAAAACAAAGCACTGAATACTATATAACTGAGATAATAATAACAAAAAACAATAGGGAATATAAGTTGGCTTTATGTGTAAGAACAAAACGTAGTCGACATTGTCAACAACCTACATATAATGCACAGCAATTAACAAAGCGTTTGGTGAGTCTCACTTATTAGAGGCATATTCATAACAAGAAAGTTGCCAAGAAAACCGACCGAACAACAAGAGCCAAAAGCCAAGGGACAGTTACAAATCCGGATATAGACAAGCACAACATAAAAACCAAAAACATAAAACACAGAAAGAGAGTAACCCGAACCCAATAAAAACCATTGGTGCACTCAGGTGCTCTGGACGAGTAAGCAGTGCCTGCCTCTAATTAGACATCAGTCGAGTTACTCATTGTCTTGTCTGGGGGAAAAGTCAAATACAGAAATAGGAAACACTACCTATGACTCAACGAAAATGTCAGATCGTATTTGAGACACTGATTTCCCATAATTAAGTCGTGGTGCCGACCATAGAACTTCTGGAGAGATAACATCAACCTAAGTACAACAAACCCTTGTTTGAGTAGTTTAGCAGTCTACAGCAATGATCGGTCTAGAAAATCGGAATAACGATCGCAGGATCTAGAATAACGTATAAATTGTGAAATGTACACAACATACGCTGGAGCTGCTGGAATGTTGCTGTCGATGAACGGGAAGTTGACAATTGGAAAGTTTTTGAAGTCATCACGCTTGTCGTAGAGCCTAGTTTGTAGTTTTCCTGAGTTTATTTCTAGAAGTATGTCTAAAGTAGAGGCTGAACTTAGTGGATTGGTGGTGTCTTTAATTTCAAGCTCGCTAGGGTAAATTGAATGAAAATAGTCACCAAATTTAGCATTGTTGAGGGACAAAACATCATCAATATAGCGGAATGTGAAATTAAAGGTCTGGGCCAGAGTCTCTCTTTCTTCTTCAGTAAGCCTTCTAGGAACTCAGCCTCATAGGAGTACAAAAATAGGTCGGCGAGGAGAGGAGCATAATTATACCCATTGGAATACCAACTGTCTGTTGAAAAACATGTCCTCCAAACACGACGAATATGTTGTCAATCGGAAAATCTAACATGCGACAGATTTGGTCTTCAGTATATTTAGTATTAGATTTGGAGTCATTGATGACGAAGTAAGTTCGGTCATGACTAATTACCAGGGTATTTATATCGTTTCTTTCCGTTTTTCTTGAAAAAGCAGCGTTTTATAAGATCTTAAAGTCTGGTTTTTAGCTGCGTATAAGGGATGGCCGTATAGAGTGTCTAAAAACAAATATTTTAATGCTGTTACAATTGGAAAGAGATCCAGACCTCAAGATGCGCTATCAGGTCTTTTGATTTTTTTAATATCCACATTTCATTTATTCCACTTCTGGAGTAAGTAGAAAGTGTCACTGTATTTTTGAAGTCCCGTTTTTACTGTTGTTAAAATAGTGGTCAGAAGTTTCGATAGTGTTTTGGTAGTACACTTAGACGATCCTGCTATGAAACGTTGTTTGTATGGATTTTTGTGAAATTTTGGAATCCAATACAATAAAGGGAGATCACAATCTTCGACTCTGATTTTGAGATCAAAGGATCCCAATACCGATTTGTGATTTACAATAATCTCCTCTTTTGAAAAGCGCAGTGAATGTGTAAATAGGATTGCCTAGTGCACTGTCCATGCCTAATCCATTCATTAAATACTCTGTGTAATGTTTTTTGCAGATGAAATGATGTTGTTAGGGGCCTTATCTGTTGGCACAACAACATAATTGTCATGAATGCCAGACAAAGTTTTAAGAGCATCAAGATTTCTGAAAATTGATAATGCTTTAGTACTCACAGACTCTGCCCCCACCCTTAAAAATTGTCTTCCTCATATTAACAATTGTTTTCTTACGACTTTCGGTATTGTTTGTTTATTTGCTGTTTGTTTGTTGTTTAACGCCACTTTCAGCAATTTTTCAGATATATCATGGCGTCTAGTTTAGAAGAAGCCGGAGTACAGTACCCAGAGAAAACCCTGATCTTCGGCAGAACAACTGGCAATCCTTGTTAATTAAGACTGGACCCGAGTGCACCCTGCCCGAAGTGAGACTCGAACTTGAAACCTCAGTGTTGACAGACTACGTGATCAATAGTAGACGAACTACCTTAACTATCGACCACCTAGGTCCCCTTTCTGTACTGAAAATGGTTTTTTTTAATTTGCTGTGAATAGTTTATTAGATCATAGGGTTTTCACACTACATGTACATATTACCTTTAACGATTGAAAAAAACAAGAATACATCTGATATAATATGTTACCCCAATAACTACTGTTATTTTACATTTATTTCTGTTCTCTAGAGTTATGTATTATTATATGCGAATTTCCTTATACGTCACCTTGCTATTGTCCATGGTAAGGTCTGTATTATATATACAACTGTAGACATCTGTATATACACACCCAACAGGTATGTTGTATCACCTGTAATTGCTGTTAGGTACATACAGGTGTGTATTCCTTTGCTCCTACTGTTTCGGTACTGAAACCAAATCACAGATGTTATTACATGTTTATTTCCATCAGAAAAATACGCAACATGGTTGTAGCAATCGCAGCTACATACACATAGTGCCGACAAAAAATTATTGCTCCTGGAAACCAGTTTTTCCTAACGAGGGTTTTCAAGTTCAGGAAAACAACAGAATGCAGGATTTGGCGTTTTTAATGTCGGTGAACTTATGAAGGCCCAAGACCCCTGCGTAAAAGGGAAGTTTCGAAACCCTTTTTAAGTTGATCGCAATATTTTGCGTACGCTTGCTACGCCCCTGCACATCATGTACAGTAAAACCAGCTCAAAATGAAAAACTAAAGAGCAGAAACCGGATGTATATCTCCACATAATGTATATTGGATAACAAACTTAGCAAAGGTCTTACGTTTTGTATAAACCGTTAATTATTTACTTTACATTAAGCATGGTATCCTAACAATATGGATTGTTTAAGAATTACCTAATAAACTACATCTATAATCCTCAGATATATTAGCGCAAAACACATTAATTGCATAACGAGTTTCTCTCGATGCAGTGGAAAACAAACACAAACAGTATATTGTTAAATAAATGCAATTTATTGTTTATATAGACTTTTTAAAATTTATTGCATTGTTTTAAAGCAAAGACGAACAACAGGCATCGAGAATGAGCAGAAACTGGATGTATAAGACCTACAACTGGCATCGAGAATGAGCAGAAACCGGATGTATAAAGCCTGTCACACAGACAGAACACACAGCTTATACGGTTGGCCACCCGTAAACCGTACATACAACCGAACCAACCATGGCATTTTCCGAGTTACACTCGGGGCCATTCGATTGTATCTGTGAAAGCCGTGTATGATTTTTAAAACTTTAAAAAAAACTGGCACGGGTGCAATGTCCGTGTATTATCGTATTGGCGATCGTACAAGACCGTGAAATACATGTACCGTGTGAGACCGTACTAGACCGTACATAAAGCCGCACATATAAAGTCCACTCCACGAGTGAGCTCAACCATGTCACACGATCACCGTACGATTCACACGTGTGTACACACGGTTTTATACGATCGCCATACGACCTATACGGTTCAAGTACAACTTCTCTGTTAAAAGTTCGAAAATTTATGAAGCCAAACCTTGGAAAGGAGTCAATTTATATCAAAACATTTACGAATGTGTGATAATTCGAGCATGACTCGAACAAAACTCGGTGGGACAGTATGTAAACCCTGTAAATGTCCAGTTAATCGAGTAAAAGTCCTGTTTAATCGTACTAGACCGTGCATTCGAGTCTAAATCGTACTAACTCATCCCCAGGCACGGTTGGAGCTCAATACTCGTACCAGTCAACCCTTGTATAACCGAGTATGCCGTTTTAGAATCGTGTGCCCAACCGGGGACCACTTAACACCGAGTTTGATTTTGACCGATTTACGGTTTCCACAAGATAACTCAGTGAGAGTCGATATCAAATCCTTTGAACTATCCTTTTTCAGTTTTTTCTGTTCACTAAATCAATTGAAATTTGAAAATATTATTGAATACTACTTCATTTCACCGATTTTAATTTGCTCAGGGCGGGCGCATCTGTGTCCTATGGATATAACCTTCTTGCATAACAGAGAATTTAGTTTTATAACTGAAGGTGTATTAACGGATCATGTCTCATAACCGTATTTTGCTGCGTTCGGTCTCTTCCAACGGTGAAGACTAAATTATAATTACTACGTGGAATCGCAAATACTGTTTACATCCGATAGAGAATACACGTAATAGTGGAAAGAACATTTGTGTCAAATTAACGGAATCCGATTCACAATTAGCAATAATACATTTCCACTGTTTTTAAGACGACGTTTGGCCTTCAATTAACCAACAATCTTTAAAACTCGAAATACATGAGTATTTGACAAAAAATTAAAGCCATTTATTATTGACTAGATAATACCCACCGACTCTACGACTTCATAGAACTTGGACATCCAGTATGACAAAGTACCAACACTGGCCATGATATATCCAACGATTAGAACTGTATGCATGTGAGGTTGTAACTACAAAAATAAACAGTTTACACCATGTATGTAATGGAAAGTGATAAGAAACGAAGAAGGCTTTTTTGTTATAATACAGCTTACTGTGCAATACATACGAGTGTGTGAGTAAACCACTTAGGAGTTATGTCAGAACAATTGGTTTCCTTGTTATATAATAAAGAGAAATTTATTATTTTTTTGGTGTCAATATTTCACAATGAGACATGTCATACTAGATACCAAACGAGTCAATACACACTGTAAACTCATTTATTATCATTTTATTCCATAAAAAAATATCCTGACCCCAAGTGCCTGTGGCGAGTATGGGTTTCAAAAATATCTTCCTAAATACACCCATGTCTTTCTAATGGTTTTTTCAACCGAAATTATACGACATGTTCTGTACTCGCCAAGTAACCGTTGCCAGCATGTTTGTAGCAAGAGTAAAGTTTTACTGTAAATGTAAATCCTTCAATTCGACTGCATCCTTACCAGTTTGGAGTTCTCGTATATAACATGGTCGTCTGATATTGTGAGATACTCCGTCACACACATGGTAATAAACATTAAACACAAGGAGAGGAACAGCGTAGAGCACAGACAATGGTATTTATCTGACCCGGTCCGCCGCATTGTCACGTTACGATCTTCATCTATAAATACAAACACAGGAAGAATGGTAAAATGGAAGAAATATTTATGGTTAGTTAGCTGAAGCATGAAATCGGACAACGACGTCGACTGTAATACACGCATTTTATCAAGGTCATGCATAATATGAATGTAGGCGCAGCCTTTAAATGCGAGCATCGCACATTGTTTATGTGTCGTTACTTCAGAGCACCCTAACAGTGCCTCTACATTCCATTGATGACGTAACGTCTTATCTAATTTGTTGGTGACGTCACAAAACTCAATTTCAAATACAGCGTTTCAGATTGAAAAAAAAATGTGTCTGACATTTTTGTAGTATTTTAAAAAATAAACACTTAAATTTTTTCGATGTCAAAATTATTTTTGTCTACTTTTATATTATATATTTTTTCGTTAGTCTACAATATTTTCTTCGGATAGCTCAGCTACCATCCGAAATGGATTTGTTCATATGGACCACGTGACTTATTTTTACAAACACGCATGTAACCGTATCATACTTTGTTACCGTCTCCCATGGGAGACGGTATACATAGTCAAATGACGATCAGTCTTCGGAGTAAATGACTCTCTGTTACTTGATTGGGTGGTTAACTAAGTCTACAAATATTTTTTCTCATTTCATTGGTTTACGCCAGGATCGCACTAGTATGTGTACTGAAATTTCGATATATTCTTAGGTCGAATCGGGGTTGTAATCAGTATTTTAGTGTAGTAATGTAACGTTCCATATATTGACTTCTATTTCATTCAATGCATTGGTCAGTGAACAATTATAAGGTAAACATTGTACCAAAATCTCCCTACTTTATAAAGCTGTTTTGGAAAAAAATATATGTTCTATATCTTTATTTTTGTTAATCAATATTTTAGTGTAGTAATGTTACGTTCCACATATTCATGATATTGACTTCTATTCATTCAATGCATTGGTCAGTGGTAAACATTGTACCAAAATCTCCCTACTGTTTAAAGCTGTTTGGGTTAGGAACAAATTATATGTTCTGTATCTTTATTTTCGTTCTGATATTGATGCAAATTTAACAAAACATATTTTTATCGCTAATTTTGATAATTGTTGTTTAAGAAGTCAACTTTTGTTTAATTATGTTTTAAAAAGCACGTGTGAAGTGACGACAGGCATTATAATCTCTCAAGCACCATTGGATAATAGGTTAGTGTAAACAATGTCCTTACAAAGAACATGTACATTGTTTACCTATCTTACATATAAATTACAAAAAAACAGATACTGTAATAAATCCATAAAATTTGTAATGCAACTAAGAGACGGTTAGCTTTTTAGAAAAGCTAAACTTGTTGCGTTCTTCGTTGTTCTAGTCACGTGGTTCTAGTAAAGGGAAACGAGAAAACACAAACACATAAAAGATGTACCAAGCTATTCACAAAGGGATATTTGTTTGTTGGTCTTTTTCCTATTGTTGTGTGCTTTAAAGTACAATTAAGTGTTTATTTTAATTATGTACCAATAAACGAATTCAAACCTCTCGTATACCATGATAACAAAGGCTTACAATCAATCTGTTGTAATAAGTTCTAAAGATATTATAGTGTCAATATGTTTATAATTCCATTAATGACTTAATACAAAACGAAATATGTTACCTTGATCTATTTTAATATTGGGGTAAATAAGTACAGTACACAAAGTAGGATACTTTATAAGATGTTGCTGCAACGTTATGTTTCAGGTACAAGGGTACCACTATATCATGTTGTATGCACATGAAAAGTGGTCGTATCTAGAATGTATGTGTATTGTCGCGTTCTACATTTAAGAAGGTCTTACCTACAGTTATATTTTCAGATGTTTTGGAACACCAACAGTGTAACCCTATAGCTGCATTTACAACAGTTCCAAATAAGGCAAAAATAACCTGAAATATAATAATTATATTCTTATGGAAATATCAAAGGACCTCATTCAATATAAAGCACAAATACCGTTGTACAATAACGGCATTCTAATTAATATCAAATCTTTCATTTGCTTCCCGTTTTGCAATGTCGCTGCTTGTAGCAACAGTGACATAGCAAAAGGGGGAGCAAGTCAAAAGATTTAATTTTAATTAGATTGTAAGAAGGGGTGTAATCTATCAAATTATTACCGGTGTGTCTACACTGGGTTTATGATCCCGACCTAATTGACAAGGATTGCAAATTTCCCTGCAAAAGGTTCCGGGTTGTAACCCGATACTTCTCTCTATTTTTCCGTAATATAGCTGGCAAACAACCTTATTCAAACAACCTAATATTAAACATAATGAATTCTATAAACACCTTGAATAAAGCAAACTGCACTAAAAGATTTTAATATTACAGCTGGTATTTCTATCAAAAGCAACAAACCAGGACAGGTACTTTACATTTAGTGCACAACTTTCTGACACTCTTAAAACTTGTATCATGTTAATCGGTTTATTACAAAATTTAAAACAGAAAAGGACTATTGTGGAAAGTTTGATGGGTCTAAGTACTGTCAAACGTATTTCCAATTAAAATATTCTCAATAATATTTGTAGTAACATTCAGCAACACTTTTTTGGACTAACGTTTCCATTTTCATGTTATATAAATTAAAGTTCATTATCTACATAAAAACCTTACAAAATAATATTGTACAACTTTTACTTGTGTCAAGACACAATTGTGTTAAGAATTACAAAGACGGTTAGTCATTGGCCTTCAAGTAGTAATGTACTAATGCAAAATGCTACGTGCGCAGATATTTTATGAGCACCAAAATAAAGCATGAAAAAAAAGTCAGATTAAACAAACGTGATTGATTGACTGGACTGTTGTTGTTAATATATTTTGGAAAGAATGAAATCTTTGGTGCTTGGAAATGTGAAAAAGTAAGACTTCCGCTTTTTTACCGTCATTTTTCTGTCAGAAAAGCAATGCAAACCTGTAACTTTGACAGGTGATGACCTATTGTATTCTTCAGCGTTTTTATGTGAAAAGAAAATTAAAACACAGAGAATGCACTGTGTCGTATTTCGTCCGCTAACACTAATAAGCAATTTTATGTTGTAAAACTTTTCTGAACTGACCACACAGTGTTTTGATTGTAAGCGATAAATTTCCGGACAGACCAATGTTTCTTTCAAATTACGTCCGTGGTTAATTATTTTCCTTCTTAAAACATGCCATATCTAGTAAATGTAGTCCAGGGATAAATTTGCCTGTAAAAAGCTAGTATATCTTTTCCATGAAATTTTTTAAATTAAATTTTGACAATACGGACTTCTGACACTAAAACTACTAGGGAAATTACACATGTATGAGGTACAGTAATTTATCAATTCAGCTGAAATGTAATAACCGCTAAAACATTTTACTTCTTTAATTAGAATTTATAAAAAATATATTGAACATTTTACCCCTCCAATTAATATAAATTAGGTTGTGTAAAAAAGTTTATCACTTTGAAAATGGAATGTGGATACATTCTTAAATGTGCTTTATTTAATTAATGAAAGAAAATATGACAGTCCAGTACTAATATGAACCTTTCTAGACAAGATATGTACTCTGTTAAATAATAGATAGTCAAACGGGTCAGTCTTTGTTAGTTTGTTGGAGTCGAGTCATTTTGTCCGCAGTATGGCACGAACACGTAACCTTACTGTTGACGGGCACATGATCAATAGTAGATGCCATTCAGCCGCCGATGCTCCTTGATATATGAACAACTGTGTGTACCCAATTCTCTAGATTCTATATATCTCAATAAATTATATTGCTATTAACAATTTATCTGACTTTTTCGATCACTAGTATCTTAACAATCGCTTGGTTTGGTGCACATCTATTACAAAAAGACAATAATAACTAGTAAATTAATTCATGTTACGACTTTCCGAGAAAAAAAAACCTGATTTTTTTCTTAGCTAGGAACATATTTCCTAGGAAAATTGATCTATGGACCTTTTCACTAGGAAATTAAGTAACATGGACTAATTTGCCTGGTAAAAATAGTCAGTGGGACTTATTTGACTAACGGACTTGCTGTTACATGAGCTGTAACGTGACATGAAGTTTAAATGAAAGAAAAAATAAATCTTTTGAAGATTCTGAGAAAATATGGGAACAACTAAATAACCGCAAAAAGATTAAATTTAAATTCTCTACAAATAGTTGTAATTATGTTCCACTGTTATTTTGCTGTATGCATAAAATAAAAAACAAAGAAAAAAGAAATTTTTTTAAGGGATTCTGGACACCTGGATTTCCTCCAAAAATCATATTTTTTGCTACATTGACTAGTTAGTTTCTAATACACAATCATTTTTACCAGGAGACCCGTATATACTTTCCTTTACTACAATGTAAACCAAATGATGATATTATATCAAATTCTTCAAAAATGTCAGTGAACAGAATTTTGCTAATCACTTATTGAAGTGTTTTTTTATTCTCCTCCCTGTGCAACGTTTAGAACATAGCATTTAGCTAAACAACCCTTTGGAATAAGACTATTGTTTTACTATACTTGAAAAAAATATTTCATTATCAAAATATTTTCAGTGCATGTGACCCGAATACCTTTAAATAGTATAATTAGTACAATTTCATACTGTTTTAAAAAGTTAAAAACATAAAGTAACAGGTCAGGTAATTTAATTCCATAAATATGTATAGAAAGAAAAGAACATTAAACAGATAAAAAGCTATTGTTTAAAATAATAAGGACGAAAGGCGGAACGACATACCGTGGTTACCACACTTTCAACAAATTAGTTACTTGTAAACTCCTGTCATATTGAACTGTCCATAATTCGGTAAGAAATATATAGTTTTAATTTTAACATATGATTGTATACATGATGACTTGATGTTGGTCACTTTTTATTTTTATTTTAGATGTTTAAGATTAATAATGGACAATATTGTGCTTTAGTACAGGATATCCAACAGGTAACCCTGGACAGGAACCTCCCCCTTTTTGCATTATCTTGCACGACATTTTTTGAAGATCTTAAACTATACACTGGTCTTCGTTAAATCAATTTCTAACGGAATAATTTAAGTTTCCACAAAATACTAATTTGTTGACAATTTGTCATTCGGAGACACTTACGTAATTCCTTAGGAAATTAATGAAACCAGAATATAATTTAAGGTTTTTGAGATTTCTTTAAAGAGAACACACAAAGAGGGAGTTGTCCACATGTATTAATGCGATATGTTACGTTCACCAGAATGCATATATTTATATTAAGATTAAATAGACATGTCCATAACGTTTAAATTAGTTTAAAATTGTAGAATTTCAAATCTTAGCGTGAAAGTAGGAGATGGTGTATAATGTATTGTAACGTTTTAATATTATTTTATGCAACAACCTGCTATTTTTTAAAACAAACAGCTGGACAGTTTTATTTAAGATAATTACAAATCTGTTACTAATTAGCATTTTATTTTTATGAAAACGTGTTAAAAATATCTGAACGATTTTCAGAAATGGGACAAGAAGCGGCGTTGTGTGATGCATGCAAGCGAGTAAATTCCGAGGACATTGCCTATTGGTGGTGTGGTGAGTGCTCAGAAAATCTGTGTCACGAGTGCCGAAAATGTCACGAAAAAATGAAAACGACAGCGAGTCACTCAGTCATATCTGTTGAAGAATATCAGAAACTCAAACCGGAAATTACTTTTCAACCTATTCACTGCGACAAACATGATCGACCGATTGATTTATATTGTATAAACCACGACCTAGCGCTGTGCCGATTATGCATGACGGAACATCATAGAGGATGCTTAAAAATGTTGCCTATAGAAGACGCTGCACGAAACTTCCGAAAGTCATTACACCTTAAACAAACAATCGAAAGCCTAGAAAACATGCGCGAAATGTTACAGCGACTGGCAGAAGATAGAGTGGAAAGTATAGCTGCTATTGAGGAAACCGAAAAAATAGTTAAGGAAAAAATTTCAGCCGTTCGCGATAAAATGGTTAAACATATCGACACATTACACGAGCAGATACAAGAAGAGGTATCCAGTATTTGTTTCCAAAAAACTCTTCAGCTCAAAAGACAACACAATGACATCACTGAACAACAGGACATTAATCAACTTTGGGCAAAAAATATAGACACAATGATATCAATGAGTTCTGATTTAAATCTATTTTTATTGTCTCAGAAATACAGAGACATTCGAAAAGGACAAGAAATATTTGTCAATGAACATCAACGACAGTCGCAAAGGACACATATATCTTTCCAAGAAACAGAAAATATAATATCAAGTATAAAATCATTTGGATATATCAATGTTACCTCAACGCAATCTAAAGTGGCATTACCAGCCGACGAACCAATGCCACAAAAATTCTATCCTTTAGACCTAAATAGACTGAGAGTTCGTGAAGGTTCATCTTTGCCGCCTTTACCTGCTAGTCGGACAACCAACAGAACACGATTTTCGCGCACCACCGTTGGAATAAAATCTTTGAAACACGATAACTTTCGACTTAAAAAGAAAATCGAAATCCCCAAATCGAGGAAGAATCTTGATTATGTATGGGTAACCGGCATTGCGTATGTCCCAACTTCGAACAAAATTCTTGTTTGCAATAGGAACGACACACACATGTACCTGTACGATGATTTTGGACGGAAACTCAAAGAAATACCGTTATCAACTAGACCATGGGGTATAACACTGTTATTAGGAACCCAGAGTGCTGTTGTCACACTACCGGAAATAAAGGCAATTCAGTTCATAAACATAACAACATTCGCAGCAGCAAAAACTGCCAATGTTGGCACTTGGTGTGCCGGAATAACCACGGTCAATAATCAGCTGATTATTGGATGTGATGGGTCTTTTCGAATCCTAGATGCCAGTGGTAATCATAAGCACACAGTTCCGGTGGCCGGCGGTCGAATCTGGTATATTCACGCATGCTTAAATGGTACAATAGTTTACAGCGACACCTATAAGGTATATGGTGTAACCATTGATGGAGGCGAAGTATTTCGTTATGAAGGGCCGGATATGGATTGTTCAGAAGGCATAACTACTGATTACAACGACAACATCTACGTTGCAGGAAGAGATTCACACGATATTCATCAATTGTCAATAAATGGGGAACTAATGCGCATAATACTGAGCAAATCAGACGGTCTCGTCAAACCGTACGCCCTTCATTTCCGTCGAAAGGCTAAACAACTATACGTTTCATTCGACGGGAAATTTATTGCACTATATGATGTGAAGAGTAGATAATGTTTACGTCAGCTGCTATTTACGGTGATCAAAATGCTCGAAATCTGTCGCATTTGATAGAGACAGAAAACTAACTGTACATGCGTCAGAAATGTAGATTTTTACATTGTTCGATATTTTGTTTAAAAAATACACAAAATCGATAAACAAACCTGTAACGACTTTTGTTGAGACAGAATGGCCCCCATACAACTTAATCCATCAGCCATCATATGCATGGTGATTGATGACGTCACGTGTCGATTCATTTTTCTATTTTTTCGTCGCTGTGTATAAAATCTGAAAAAAAATGTATTTTTACTTTAATCTTGCAATTTTCACGTTTCATTTAGTCTGAAATAGTTTCAGGAATGTAAACAAGTTAAACGTTTACAGAAATTCAATAGAATTGTTATATCCCTGGTAAGTATTGGCTCCAGTATATTTAAACTGTTTTATTTTATTCTGTTTATTCTGCTGTAATATGACAAAACATGTATGTGCTATACTAGTACAAGCTTTAATATGTGGTACAAAACAAACTACATGTTTACGCAGCAAACTTATCACCCTAGCTTAGACAGTATTCTGCTTCCTAGGTTGTTCGTCTAGTTAGTATAGTATTGAATATCCTGGTCTGTCAGTACTGAGGATGCGGGTTCGAGTCTGACTGTGGGTAGGGTGTATTCGACTCCAATCTTAATTGACAAGGATTGCCAGTTTTCTAACCGAAGGTCAGGGGTTTTCTCCTAGTACTCCGGCTTCGTCCCTCAATACAAACTGGACGCAATGATATAGCTGAAAAGTGCTGAAACAAACAAAAAATCCAAAAAACTTCCTGGGTGACAAGTCCTGCAATGAATACCCTTACATCACGAAATATGAACAAGTGTCCAAAGAGTTGCACCCAACACCTCTTTAAACCTCATAATTCTTTCGAGATATGAACAAGTTTCCAGAGAGCCGCACTGAACACACCAAACATCACTTAATACGTTCAAGATATAAACAAGTGTAATGAGAGCTGCACTTAATACCTCTAATATCATATCATACTTACAAAGATACGAGAAGTGTCCAGAGAAGTGTTGAAGACCACTAGCATCACGTCAAACTTTCGAGGTATGAACAACTTTCTACAGAGCTGCACTGAATACCCTTAACACCACATCGTAATTAATATATATGAACAAGTGAACATTAAGCAGCACTGGACACACAAAACATCACAGAATACCTGCGAGATATGGTGAACTGCACTGAATACCCCTAACATAACATAATACATGTACTTACGAGATATGAACAAGCGTCCAGTGATCTGCACTGAACACCCCTAACATAGCATAATACATGTACTTACGAGATATGAACAAGCGTCCAGTGATCTGCACTGAACACCCCTAACATAGCATAATACATGTACTTACGAGATATGAACAAGCGTCCAGTGATCTGCACTGAACACCCCTAACATAGCATAATACATGTACTTACGAGATATGAACAAGCGTCCAGTGATCTGCACTGAACACCCCTAACATAGCATAATACATGTACTCTCGAGACATGAACAAGTGTCCAGTGATCTGCACTGAATACCCTTAACATAACACATTACATACTTACGAGATATGAACAAGTATCCAGTGATCTGCACTGAATACCCCTAACATAACACAATACATGTACTTACGACATATGAACAAGTGTCCAGTGATCTGCACTGAATACCCCTAACGTAACATAATACATGTACTTACGACATATGAACAAGTGTCCAGAGTGCAGCACTGAAGACCCCTAACATCACTCCAGCTAATTCCTGGTCGTCTATACATCCCTGGAGGTAAAATAATATTCGATGGACTGTACAGTTTCCGTCCATCTTGCTCTGTATATATTCCAACTGTCAAATGTTTGCTAGATGAGTTATTACGACAGAAATGCTACGTAGGTGGGTTTTAATAAAGCCGTTGATTTTTTTTATGATATACCGAAATAAATTTGCCACAAGCTTTAAAATTCTTATTGATAAATACTTAAACAGTAACTACTTCTAATATAACAGAAATCAAATGTAAAGATTGTATATATTCAACACGTGTTGCGTAATGTACATATCTTTAAAGCCGTCACAGCAGTTTATCCGCTTTTCTTGATGTCTTTACGACACAAACATCTTTGCTCCTGTTGTGTTGACAAAATTCTTCTACATATAAAAATAAAAATTTTTACAAGCTGTTACGTGTGTTTATTCTTTTTCAAACCCATGTTAAAAGGTCAAAACAAAATCTCAAATGAGACCAAAATGGAAGTTTGATAACAATATGTGAAGTAACATATGGACGATCGATCTAAACGTACAAAACATTGAAGGTTCAACAAACACAGAAGATAAAAAAACTGGATTGTATTATTGTGAGTGGTAAATAAAGCACTTCATTCTAAATCTACCATTACAAAGAAAAATCATAAATAACGTCTGTTAAATCGATGTTTAGGTTAACTATGGAGTAAGTGATGGAGCACGTGTGTAGGGTTAGTGGTGAAATACATGTGTACGGTTAGTGGTGGAGGACATGTGTAGGGTTAGTGGTGGAGGACAAGTGTATGGTTAGTGGTGGAGGACATGTGTAGGGTTAGTGGTGGAGCACGTGTGTAGGGTTAGTGGTGGAGGACATTTGTAGGGTAAGTGGTGGAGGATATGTGTACGGTTAGTGGTGGAGGACATGTGTAGGGTTAGTGGTGGAGGACATTTGTAGGGTAAGTGGTGGAGGACATGTGTAGGGTTAGTGGTGGAGGACGTGTGTAGGGTTAGTGGTGAAGGACATGTGTACGGTTTGTGGTGGAGGACGTGTGTAGGGTTAGTGGTGGAGCACGTGTGTACGGTACATGTTGGAGGACGTGTGTACGGTAAGTGGTGGAGGACGTGTGTACGGTAAGTGGTGGAGGACAAGTGTACGGTAAGTGGTGGAGCACGTGTGTACGGTAAATGGTTGAGGACGTGTGTACGGTTAGTGGCGGAGGACGCGTGTAGGGTTAGTGGTGGAGGACATGTGTAGGGTTAGTGGTGGAGGACGTGTGCACGGTTAGTGGTGGAGGACATGTGTAGGGTTAGTGGTGGAGGACATGTGTACGGTTTGTGGTGGAGGACGTGTGTATGGTTAGTGGTGTAAGACATGTGTAGGGTTAGTGGTGGGGACATGTGTACGGTTTGTGTTGGAGGACGTGCGTATGGTTAGTGGTGGAGGACATTTGTACGGTTAGTGGTGGAGGACGTGTGTAGGGTTAGTGGTGGAGTACGTGTGTAGGGTTAGTGGTGGAGGACATTTGTACGGTTAGTGGTGGAGGACATTTGCACGGTTAGCGGTGGAGGACATGTGTAGGGTAAGTGGTGGAGGACATGTGTAGGGTTAGTGGTGGACGACGTGTGTAGGGTTAGTGGTGGAGGACACGTGTAGGGTTAGTGGTGGAGCATGTGTGTACGGTAAATGGTGGAGGACGTGTGTAGGGTTAGTGGCGAAGGACGTGTGTAGGGTAAGTGGTGGAGGACACGTGTAGGGTTAGTGGTGGAGCATGTGTGTACGGTAAATGGTGGAGGACGTGTGTAGGGTTAGTGGCGAAGGACGTGTGTAGGGTAAGTGGTGGAGGACACGTGTGTAGGGTTAGTGGTGGAGGACGTGTGTAGGGTTAGTGGTGGAGGACGTGTGTAGGGTTAGTGGTGGAGGACATCTGTAGGGTTAGTGGTGGAGGACGTGTGTAGGGTTAGTGGTGGAGGACGTGTGTATGGTTAGTGGTGGAGGACGTGTGTAGGGTTAGTGGTGGAGGACATGTGTAGGGTTAGTGGTGGAGGACGTGTGTAGGGTTAGTGGTGGAGGACGTGTGTAGGGTGGGTGGTGGAGGACATGTGTAGAGTTAGTGGTGGACGACGTGTGTAGGGTTAGTGGTGGAGGACATGTGTAGGGTAAGTGGTGGAGGACGTGTGTATGTGTGTACGGTAAATGGTGGAGGACGTGTGTAGGGTTAGTGGTGGAGGACGTGTGTAGGGTTAGTGGTGGAGGACATGTGTAGGGTTAGTGGTGGAGGACATGTGTAGGGTTAGTGGTGGAGGACATGTGTACGGTTAGTGTTGGAGGACATGTGTAGGGTTAGTGGTGGAGGACATTTGTAGGGTTAGTGGTAGAGGACATGTGTAGGGTTAGTGGTGGAGCATGTGTGTACGGTAAATGGTGGAGGACGTGTGAAGGGTTAGTGGTGGAGGACGTGTGTAGGGTTAGTGGTGGACGACGTGTGTAGGGTTAGTGGTGGAGGACATGTGTAGGGTTAGTGGTGGAGGACATGTGTACGGTTAGTGGTGGAGGACATTTGTAGGGTTAGTGGTAGAGGACATGTGTAGGGTTAGTGGTGAGGCACGTGTGTACAACTAATGGTGGATCACGTGTGCACGGCTAATAGTGGAGCACTTGTGTAAGGTTAGTGATGGAGGACATGTGTACGGTTATTGGTGGAGCATGTGCTTACGTGTAGTGATGAAACGGGTGTGTACGGTTAGTGTTGAAGCACGTGTGTTCGATTATTGGTGGAGCACGTGTGTACGGTTGTCGCTGGAGCACGTGTGTACGGCTAGTGGTGTAGCACGTGCTTACGTTTAGTGATGGAACTCGTGTATACGGTTAGTGGTGAAGCACGTGTGTACGGCTAGTTGTGGGTCACGTGTGTACTGGGTTTTGCTTGTTTATGGATGCAGTAGTAAAAAGTGAATCAAAGAACGGTATGCTAATAGTATGTCAGAAGTAAACACACTGAATTTACTCAATAATGTTCTCTTGTGAAATGTGGGCAAAAAATGTTTGACATGTTGTAATGAAATTTGTAAATGCTGCATCTTCTATTATCGCTCGACGATTTCATATTACAGAGCAGAAGTATTTCAGCTTCAGGATCCGCATGCATGACGTTGTACGAATACTTACTTAAAAACCATAATCATTTAAATCGTATTGAAAAATATATTCAACTTATATATGCATGTTTCTCCATTAATTAGAATGTCCTAACTACGTAGGAAATTGGAATTTCAGTTTTAATGGGTGTATGATTGTTTCATAAATTGTTTGGTGTATGCCTTCAACTCAATAGAATTATAATTGAACATTTCTGATAATAAACAAGTTTAAGCATTTAGTTATCAATGGTAGTAAGCTTGGAATAGATGCTACAGACCTCCTATTAAGTTCGCTCCTTACCGCTAACGAGGAATGGTGATTTAGAATTGTCAAGGTTTGGTGATTTTATCCATATTCCATCTTAACAATGAGCTTACACAAATACCACAGACAGTTTTCATAGACCTTACTATCTATGACCAGTTAATAACTGAATTGTACGACAAACGAGACCACCTATAGTACATTTAAGTTGTAGGATTTTTCCATTTTTCATGGCTGTTATATTTAAGTCTACACTTAAGAAGTTGTATAACACTATCAGGAATTAGTGTATTGCTGAAGTCTAATACATGTGTTAACTTAGGCTATATCATGGAATAATATACGACGAGTGATATTGAACTGCTCATCAATCAGGAATTAATTTTCAGCTTTGTTTCCAGTGTTGCTTGCTTTTTGCTGCCATCTGTCTTATGACATTTGTTTGTCTATCTATATTTTCTATTAATCTCAAAAGCCTTCTTATTAGTAGACAAATCGACATCGAGTATTAAAATTTCCCTAGTACATATATATGAAAAACATCAATATTAATACCAAAATATTTCAATTTACCAAGCGTGTCACGTCAACACGTCGAAGGTAGCTAACCCACATGTTTTCCAGTGTGTCCCTCCCTATGTCAACATGGGTCATTTTCAAATAATTATTTTATTATTGGTTGATACATAGAATGCTGCTGTTATTTTAACCAATAAGAACACTGTATGTGTCTGCAATTCGGCAAATTTAAATCTTATCATAAAGTGTTGAGGTGGACTCAGATTTACTTTGTAACTAACAAAAAAGAGTTGCTCGTCGGTACACTGTCTTTTGAGTGGATAATCGCATCTGTTCAATATTCGATAAACTGCAAAGCTTGAACCGACGAATTACGGAATAAGGAACGTTAAAGGAGTCAGGTACGGGGGTTATCAACAATTCGCTTACAGTTGTTGAAGCCAATTAAAACTATATCAATTCAAACCCCGGTGCGCTCAGTTTTTTGTTGTTGCTTACATTGTTATATTATTCCTTTTTGTACCTTTGTGTTAAAAAAATCCAATAGAAAAAAATTGTCCACGCTAACACGTCTATATTTAATAGTTCGTTCTTTACATGTCACAATTCGTCCTTGACGTTTACTACAGAAATTTTACATAGTAAGTCAGCCATTTTTATTTCTTAAAGGAACTTTTACAAAAATGTACCTATGCTTTCGTGATGGCGAACATTTGTTAACAACGAATGGTCCCTATAGAAACAAAACTGGCTGACTTGATATTGAAAAAAGTTCGTCTGCTTTTGTGAGGTGGGCCTCGGTGGTTAAGGTAATTCGTCTACTATTGATCACGTGGTCTGTCAACACTGAGATTGTGGGTCCGACTCTCACTGCGGACAGGGTGCGCTCGAATCCAATCTTATAATTGCAAAGAATTGCCAGTTTTGCTACCGAGGATCATGGTTTTCTCCGCCTTCCACCAATACAAATTGGTCGCCATGATATAGTTGAAAAATTGCTGAAAATTGCGTTTTATTAAACAACATTCAACCAAACAAAACAAACAAACAGACTTTCTTGACGTGTAACGGTATTTACACAAAGCGGGAAACTTTCCCGCCTCAACAGCAAACTACTCTTCCCGTAAAGATGCCAACAGACAACAATCTTTTGCTCATGATAACAATTCCGTTCTAATTTAGGTCAAAATGTATTATGGACAATTTCAAAATGAAAATAAACGCCGCATTTTAAAACTCGAATTAACTGTGGAAAATAATTATGATTTAAAATTTGCACCATTTTAGATCTATCAAAGGAGCATACAATCGCTAAAACGCGGTAAGCAGTTTTTATTTTCCACGCAAAAAACCTCAACTTAGGCGGGAACTTTTAGTATAAATCCTTTACTTGCTACTTTACTTTCTTTCGTCGCGTGGAGGAGCTAAACTAGGTCATATTTTTGCCAACTTGACTTTAAATGGTCTCTTCCTAGGTCTGTTCTTTATGAAGTATCAGAACGGTCGCTGGGAGCTTTCTAATTTGAAACATCTGAACAGTCGCTATAAGTTTACTTTCAAGACAAACTTGTATATCCGTTACATATTGTATTATAGGAAGACTTGACCTTATTAATTAATATTTATGTAAATGATATTAATGACATCCTACTGTTGTTTGTGCGCATTTAGATTTTAAGACCAATTATCCCTAAGCACCAAAATAACTGGGACATGACATGTCTCAGATTTTGCTGATTTTAATTTCATAAGTTGCAATTGACCATTGGATCATAAAAATGATGACTGTTTGTTATGATTGACCACGGTTGCCATGGTAACTGAGGCGGTCATTTTTTTATCATTTCTTATACTGCAAAATAGCCTATATTCAATTCCCAATTTGTTATTCAAAAATCAATGCATATTCAATATAATGTTTTATTTGCTTAATTCAATACCTCATTGACAATATTCAAAACAGTTTCAAGACTAAACATAAATGCACTAATTCTTTACATGTTCAATAGTCTTAGTTTGATCACACATATACCTAAAGTGTTGTAACTGTTTTGAATATTGTCAACGAGATATTGAATTAAGCAAATAAAGAAATTCGATTGAATATGAATCGATTTTCCCCTGAAAAATTGGGATTTGAATATTGCCCTTTTCACTGTATTTTAATCGGCCAAATATGGCCGCCACCGTTACCATGGCAACCGAAGTCAAATCATAACAAACAATAATTATTTTGTGGTCCAATGGTCAATTTCAACTTATAAAATGAAAATCAGCTAAATATGAGACATGTCATGTCTCACCCTATATGGAAATCCTTTGATCCTTATGGAGAATTGGTGTTAAACGTTATTGTTTCCTAATTCGTTTATGACGTCGTCGTCGTCAAAATTACATTTCAATTAACGTACGCTTTATTGATGACCATAGATCAACAAAAATGTTATTTTATAACTAAAAAAGCAATACAGCACTTTCTTGAAAACTCTGGACTTTTGCACACAAAAAATCCCCAAATTAATCAGTTTGCAATAGCAAAAATACACACAAAAAAACTATTGCACTTTCGTGATTGTATTATGCGCTTCAAATCTAGAAAAAATATTGCAGTTTGTAGGAAGAAAAACGCGCCCTTTCATTACCGCCATTTCTGGCCTATACATATTTTTCGCAAATATTTTTAACCCTGATTCGGTGACCATATTCTTTTCTTTCTTCTATTTGGATAGTTAGGTATCCTTCATCTTCTGTGAAAATATAGATTTATTATCATAGGTCCATTTTTGCGGTCTGCGATTTTGTGAATTTCGAGTGCATAACAAAATGGCGGGAACGTATTAAATCCACATTTATGCTCGAAACTTACGTCTTTTTAAATTGATTATGGCATAGTTATGTGTTACATGCCAAGAAGACTTCAAAACAATCTTAGTTGATTCATACAGGAAAGTAAGGGAAATATCTATGTTAAATAACACATAATCCTAGTACCCTAAAAATGCAATACAGATGACGTCATAACATATCAATACGGTGGGTGACCACTAATTTTTTTAGCTTTATTTAAAGATTTTGCCATAAGGAAAGTTAAGAAAAAATATTAACAAAATATCACGTGGAGATCGAATAGGAGGATATGTTCTTAATTAACCTTCATCTATAGGACCAAACGAAAACAACAGTATCATTGATGATACAATACGCTTACGGAACACATGGTTTCAGTTTTTATGGAGTTCGTATTTTCTTTTCTGTGACTTGTGTGTTCACTTCTTTTGTATCTCCTAACGTTTAATTGTTCTAATCCATATTGTATTATTTTTTGAGCATATAAACAGTTATCCGAATATGGATACTTTCTTCGTACAAATGTGACGCGGCTTTTAAAGTATGCAATATCTCTAATTCCAGCAAAAACAACTAAAAATGAAAGTTTTGAGATTCTCGATTTTTTTAGAGATTGTATTTATAAATATTCATCGTCTAAAAAATCTCATGTTTTTGTTGTAATATTGAAGGCTAGTAGGCTTTAAATGATATACTGACGGTTATCCCTAACTGACAGTGTTATTTTATAAATATTGAATAATTGAATTAATGTCTTGTGTTAAAGTTCATGAACGTTTTTGCTCTATTAATCTTTGCTGAGATAAAAGTACAATAAATTAAAATGAAATAAGGTTTAAATAAACCGTGACAATGGACCGTAATTTAGTGTTAGAATCCTGCAGTTACTATGTACGGCTACATCTTGTCTGTAACGTATTGATGCTATTAACTGAATATATTTTTACACTGCAGGATTGTAGAAGCAATATTTGACATGTTTTATTGTTTTGTACTGACAATTATCTCCCTTTAATATCTATTATCTTCTATATGAAGAATCATATTGAAATACTGGTATACATGTACTTTTTTAATTTTTTTAAACTAATAATCAAAAATAAAAAGATAGCTCACCGTTGGCAAATAAACTATTCTTGATTAGTTACACCTCATATAAAAATGCTGGCTTTTGATTGGTCAACAAAATTCGCACATTTCCTGATTTTGCATCGATTTCGTCATCACCGGGTTATTCGGCAAAAAATTACCCTCTGTGCAGTGGTATTTGCTAAAAAATAATAGCCGTCGTATATTATAATCCCAGTAAAATTCATTCGGAAGTTTTGACTTTTACCTCAAAGTAAACGTAGTCATGAGTAATCGATTTTGAAAACCGGGAACGTTCCGATAGTACAGTACTTGCACCCGTACACGCAACACTTTGACTGATTGATAACTGATTGCTGACGGATTTTGGAACGCTGACTGATTGATGACGAATACATCCGTCCAAAATTATGAATCCGTTGTCGTGTGATATCTGCAAGTCCCGTGAAAATTGCAAGCACGCAATTTATTTAAAAGTAACCTCCGCCGTGTTTGACTACTTTCACTTCGCGATTTGAAGTTCCGTTTTTAAGGGTATATAAGAAAAGGGGGTAAATACATTACCTACGATCTGTCAACACAGAATCATTAGAAAATTGAATATATTTATTATATGATCAATTAATACTTTTTTATTTCAAAAAGATAATTTTAAGTAAAAGTTATTATTGACTATTATTAACAACCCGTGGAAACATGAAATTTATGTGATCAAATTTTTTGTAAAGATTACAAGTGTTATGTTTTATGAAATTAAACTTGAGTATAAACCTGGATTTCAACTAAAATGAATAAGCGGGAAATTTGGGCCGAAAAAAAAAGGGGGGGGGGGGGTTATTAAGTTCTTTACAAATAATATACAGAAATGCGTGAATAGAATGAGTTAAAGTCCTAACATAAATAACACTTCCGACTAAACATAAATACCTGAGCTTAATTGAATTGATATTTAAGGACCACTTAAACGAGATATATTAACAGTGTTAAAAAAAAGAGAAACGAAAAGTAAGGAAAAGAGGGAGGCAGAACTAGGTAAAAATATAACCTATAATTTTTACCTGAAAATTATTTAAGTGCCAATTCGTCGATTTACTTAAAAGAGGCTAATATTAATAATTTCTTTCGGTCTGGAGCTCTAACTCATGTAGCTCACTGCTCAGAGTTTTGTGTAATACAAGAATTTTTCGTAAGATATTTTTTCAAGTCTTGAGCCAGCTCCAGTCAACTCTGGTGAGTGCATGATATTTGATATATAGTGTTCACATTTTTATAAGCATATCAATATTTTACTATACATTATACAATTTACAGCTACATGTAACAGAAGCGGCAAGTGTAATTTATTTATAATGCTATTTCTACTTTCACTTTACACAACATCAAACTAATGTTGCCGTAAAGCACAGTGCCGTGAAGTAATTCCTAAAAATGCGTTTAACTATTTAATTAAATGCTCTTGTATTTATATATAATGACGTGTTTTATTTCTAATAACATGTGCACAATAGCATTTTTATAACAGACTTGCGTTTCTCACAGCCTTGTAACTCTCACGATACCTAACGTGAAAGTTACAAGCTTTACTGGATACCGGAAGCGGAGCGGAACTTGCCATTTTCACGGGACTTGCAGATCTCACGCGACACCGTCATAACCTTGGTAATCGTCAGCGATCAGTCCAATCAGTGCGACCCAGAACCCGTCATTTTATTCCGACGCAGTCTGTCTTATATTCACTTTAAACCCTTTGACCTTATGATACTTTAACTTTCGAAAAAGCAAGTCACATGATCGTAATTCTGATTCTTGATTAGTCAAAAACAAATTGGACGGGGGTTCGGAACAGGGTGGTAAATTGGCAACTCACCTTTCGAAATTGGTACTATTATTATTATTAGATTTTGCCGTATGTTTGTTTATAAAACTATTTTATAGTGCAATTAAAGTATTAAGAACGATAGAGATGAGCTGCAGTTTGTAAAATTTTATATCAAACAACTTGTACAAAAATGTTAAATGTTTTTTATTTGAATTACAGCGAAAAACTATAAAATTTCTAATATTCAATTTGTTTACATTATTGTCTAAATGCTCTGGCAGTGGGTTTCAACACATAATAGCAATAAACGTTCCTAAATACATGTACATGTACAACAAAGTACATGTAGTTGTATGTAAATTATCTATTTTAGGTTAACTGTATGCTTGGTTAATCTGTCAATATCGTAAACACGTAAATAAAATAGTCTGTTGAAATATAAAAATACATATGAGGGGGGGGGGGGGGGGCACACATGTAATTTCAAACTTGTTTCACCAGAGACGTGTTAATTTATAGGTTCCTGATTTCACGTAGTAATAATTATAAGGTTTGCCAACATTTGTCCGTCAGCACTTCCCCCCAAAAATGTCTATCAAACATTTCTGGTCTATTGAAAAGGGGAATTTGTATGACAATATATGGCGATAAGTAGTAAGTAGTTCAATGCATAACTCAATTTATATCTTTACTGCGTCGGTTATCTTTTTAAAGATAGTACTTGTTATATGCATAAATCGGTCAGTTTATTGACGGATACGTATAAATAAATAATTTGAAGAGTAAATGAATTCTGCGTCATTTGTATATTATATATGCATTTATAATAAAATTTATAACGAAATAATTTAATTTGCTTTGTAAGCTGAAATCTGATTGGTTAATTCAAATCGAGCAACCCATATTATAAGACATAACTTGAGTGACCTTTGACATATTCTTACGCCGTTAAAATTCAAATCGACGTTTTACTATAAAAATTGTTAAAATTTATAGTAAAAATTAATTTATAAGGAATATTTCAAATTTCTGAACAGGTTATACGAAATACATGTAATAGGGTTTGGGTCTGTTTACACCATTCTTCGCGTAAACAGACCCAAACCATATTATATCGTATAACCTGTTCAGAAATTTGAAGTATTCCTTAAATAAACGCAAGTATTCAAAAGAATAGTTAATACAAATATCTCGTTCTAAAAAAATTAAATAAATAAACATATTTGAAAAAAAAAATTCGTTATATTATTTAATTAAGCAGATTTCTTTAAGGGCAGGGCATATCTGTGGGTCGAGCCCTGTAAACCATAATAAAAACTCCGTTCGATTTAAGGCATATCAGTAGCGACGATGATATTTTTATTATTTCCGCGAGTCGTGATTTCTGCCAATTTTATTTTCTGTGTCTAGGCTGTTACATTTATACTGGTCACGGAGTATTTCTCGCCGGCAAGTGATTCTCGCCACCCATTCTTTGGCCAGCTATTTGTGATAAAGTTGAATTTTTAAAAGTAATAAACGTAACTTGTTTTGGATGTGAGATAGTGTAATCTATTAAGTGAAGCCTTCCAATCCATTTTAATAGAAATATAACGGCACAGTCACCGAAATGGCGAGAATTGCTTATGTCATTTTAATGGCGAGAAGTAATATCTGATCACTATTTTATGTCGTGTATTAAGCCGACCCGTCCCCTCAATAAGTTACAGATTTATTCACATTTAGCAAAGGACATGCATGGCCTCTTTTTGACAGACATCATTTTTACATGCAGTTATAAAAAAACTAGTTATTTAAAGGTATGCATGCATGTTTTTATTTAGTTTACAACATTTTTAATTTCAATTATAAAACTGTTTTAGTATAAACAATTTTTGAACCGTTGAAAAAGCATAGTCAATCAAAACAAATTGTTTACTGCACAAAAAGTTGAAAATATGCAGCGATTCTTGTCGCAAGTTTTATTTATCATGAAATAAAAGTAGTTAAAAAAGTATACTTACAATTGGGCTGGATTGTTTGATTATTTAGGCTTTTCAGCAACATTTCAGTTATTTCATGGCGTCCAGTTTTGGTTGGTGGTGGGGTGGGAGGAAGCCGGAAGTACATGTTGAAACCGACAATCGTTTTCAATTAAGTTGGAGTCGAGCACACCCTACATGCAGTCTTTCGAAATCAGCCAACGAGGCCACAATAACGCCGGAGAGAAAAGTCAGCAAATACTGCAGTTAAGCATGTGTTACAGATAGACACGTTTTATAGTAAGAAATAGTAATTTTTTAACGAAACGTCATCAATTCTTTAGGTCTATAAAGATCGGTTTAAACATTGTCATTACAGTCATATCGATAAAACATTAGCTTTTCCAAACTTTCCCATAGAAAAAGCGTCATTCAATTTGAATAATTATTTATTTATTTGAATGATTGATTGATTGATTGGTGACATGTTTGCTTTTTTTCCAGCAAGCAGTATTTCAGCTTTATTCAGAACCAAAGAATCAACAAGAGAAAGATGGACCAAAGGGCAAAAATTTTGAATTCCACTGAAAAAAATATAGGGGATGGGTAGAGGCGGAAAATTTATCTTTTTGAGCCTTCACAAGAGACCCTTATCGTGCAAGGAATGGCTAGGCTTTTCCGTATTATGACCTGAAACAACCCCCACCCCCTTCCCACCAAAACGAGAGGGCATTCCATATCCGCCACCTGAGGACGCACTTGACAGCTCTGTTAACCGTAGTAATTTATTTCAAATTCTTCCGAATATTAAGGAAAACATTTATACTTACATATCATTAAATATCGAACGCCTATAATAAACATCGTAAAATAAACCAATTGTGACGGCTAAAATTCGAAAAGCAGAATTGATTTTCATCTTAGGCTTACATGTTCGCATCTTTAACTTAAAGTATCTATACACAATCATGTTTAGTAGTTTATTCTATCTTTGAAATATTTTTCTGTGTAAATTCATGTGACGCAATGAAAAAAGTGAATAAAATATATAATAGATGGTTTCGCGTTTGTCGTAAATCTTTTTTACTATTATAGCCCGAAATTCTTAGGAATTGTGGCACAGGAAGAGAACCGCTACAAATGATCTTTAAAGCGTTTATAATGAAAAAAAATCGACCTCGGTGTTTGAGTAGCAGTAATCTACTATTGATCACCGAGGTTGTCTGTTCGACCCTTACAGCGAGAGGGTGTGCTCGACTCATCCCTAAATTTGCAAAGAGTACCAGTTTTCCTGTCGAAGATCGGCGGTTTCGCTGGGCACTCCATCTGTTTCCTGTAAACACTCGACACCATATTATATAGAATAGACTAATATAATTTTTGTTTAATTTTAATTCAAAAATCGTTGTTCGTGTTTCTCGATTTTTCCGCTTTAAACAGTTTCGAAGACAAAAATACCAGAGATACGCCTCGTCACGCGATGTCAATATTTTTTGTCATTGTGTGTGGTTTTTACACTTATTTAAAAAAAAAAAATTTAATAAAATGACACTATTTTATTTTATGTTTGGCAATATATTTTGTTTTCATAATTTTGTTAATAAAATGACACTATGTAATGTTTATATTCCGTCACAGATACATAGAGTTATAGATTGAGAGAATTTATATTTATATCATTTATTACTGTAGACTAGTTTTAGCCTTATTTTTAGGTAAAACGAGCCGTAAATGAAGAAATAACAGTTGACATTTTTATACTTCTAATATTTGCGGGTGAAACAAATTTTCAAATTTCGAAATATTAATTTCACTGACCGGAAGTTGGATGGACGGATTGGAGCGATCCGTCCAAATCAATCCGTCTTGTATCACCGCTCTTTGAAATCATGATATTCTGTGTAATTAAACAGATAAATCATGTCTGGGAGGGTATTTATAAAAAATACCCCTCCCAGACATGATATATCTGTTTAATATCATGTAAAAAGAAGAACAATATTTTTGTTAAAAATATCTCCATATTGGACGGTTTCATATGAATAAACACTCGTATTCTACTTTAACATACAAGTACCTGTTAATTGGAATCGGTGGCAGAATTGTTGTATACCTCAATCAGCATACGATCTATTACGGCCGACTATTTTGATTAAGGTACATGTATCCTTAGCAGGGAGCTGTTATGTTTTAAATTGATGAGACGAAAGTAATTCAAATGTGATCTTTTTTTTAATTGTAGCAAATTAAAACCGTGGAAGCCCAGTTTTAGCATAGACATTAAATACAACAGTTTTCTCACTAATATTATTATCAACACCACCCTTTTTATGCTTTTTATACCTTTATAAAATTGCCAAGTTCTGACCAATTAAAATACTCATTAGATTAAAGGCGAATTCACATGTGAATTAAACAGTTACTATATGAAAGGTAAATATTATAATTTCAACATAGAAACGAATTATGTATGCAGTTAACATGAGCTGGAAAGTCTAGTAAAAAACCTGAGAACCTGATCAAACAAGAGGCAAATATCAAGGGAAAATTGTCATATAAAGAGAGTAACACGCGCTTAATAAAAACCTTTGGTGCACAGGTACGCCGTAATAGAAAGCAGAGTCTGTCTCTTATTAGACACCGAAAAATAACTCATTGTCATCTTATTGGTGCTACTGACAAGAGGTTTAAGTAAAACCCCGTCCTGAGTGTGCAAGTGGTGTTTTTTATTTCAAGCTCGATTAAATTCGTGTTGTCACCTAATTTAGCTTTGAGCGAGAAGACATCTATATAGAGGAATGTCAAATTAAAGGAAAATAACGGTAGATGGCGTGTAATAAAAACACTTTTTATTGACACCTAAACATGTCCATGATTGGCTAAGATATTTCCTTAATAAGCTAGTTCATTAAGACAACAATAAGCTTGACATAATATTTAAAGACGTTTTTTCCAGCTTTTGTCTAACACCACGTCGACGTTGTACGCGGTAATGTGTGGATGCCATAGTATACCTATAGATATACACTGTAATACAGGCTGATTTCTTTATTATTGTTTTGCATGTCTTGTTATGTAGCTGTTCAAACACATAATTTTATAAAATTTTGTGTTGCTTTGTTGTGGTAATAAAATGAATTTCGATATTTCTATTCCTTTAAATCTATAAATATTTTTTTGTTCAGATTCAAAAGTTAGTTTGTAAACCATTCCATATCGACTTTTTTTACTTCGAAGCCTCTCGGCTCATATAACCCAACTGTCCACCTTGATTGCGTAAATATACCGGAAGTTGTGAGTGAAGTTAAATCCCAGTACGGCCTGGAAGGAAATTCCCGGACCGAACCAGCAGGATAAAAGTGCCCTATGTTCCTAATTGATTGTGCACAGACTTCAGTCTTATTTTTGTTGAGCCCTACGTTATCCGCTTGAATGGCCATTATATTGTTATTGTCAAGTTTTATAATTATCCGTACTGGGCTGCCATCCAATACAGATTCAATTAAGTCAGTTTTTGAATTCCGCAAAATATATTTTGAATCAAATGTTGATATTCCCCGTTTCCAATGCCTAGTGTCAATAAACCATTTTATAGAATGTCGGCCTCCTGACAATTGTTTGTATTTATCCTCGCCGACCAATGGACGGATTGTTTCTACCTCACCAGTGGTAGCTACGTGTTGCCAAAACCAGTAAACCTCGTCCTGAAATGCGTCTACATCCTTTTTAGACACGTGACCTAACAACTGTGCGCTGACTTGCTCATTACGAATCAGTAAATTATCTGCTTCAATGCCATAAGGACCTATTACAACGCGAACACGATGTCCAGACAAGATGGCAGCCTTTAAAAATTCTAAGGATCCATCTACTGGCTCGCCATTTCCGTCGTGACTATAAGCAAGCTGCCAGCACGAATCAGAAAACCAACTGATTTGAAATTTGGTTTTTTTTACTGGACCGACGCTTTTATGCTCACCTACTCTCCATCTTGACATGTCTACATTTCCATCTGATGACCACAATGTAAACCACCAAAAGGCATCCACGGCAAATACCGCGTGGTCTTCTTTCCCTATCTGACTAATGGACCAAATACTTTCCCCCCCAACCATATTTTTCCGTTTTGAATATGCAGCGTGCTCCAGTCTAGTAAAATAGCCCAGTACATCGTCTACGACTCTTAGGTCCGCTCCATTACCGATGGCTTCGAAAAGGTTTTCTAACGGCCCACAGGAAGAATCGGAACAATAAACTGGTCTTGAAGAATTAGCATAATCGTTGCAATTTATTTTTCTAAAATGTAAAAGAATAAACAATATGAAAATATGACCACTGAATATACCACAATATAGAATCTGCAGGTGTCAATGATATATAACATGGAATGCCGTGAATCAGGTTTCATTTTTGTACCATTAGGCCTATGCTTTTTGTAGAAGTATAAGATATTAACAAAGGCGGACAGATAAATATTACCTATATTAATTAGTGTACATTTTTGTGTTTTTTGTTTGTGATTTTTGGAGAGGGGTGTGGTAATGGGTGAGATTTGATTCGGAAAAGTTGAGTGTAATGAACGAAACAAAAGCTTAAGTTTACACGCAATGTCGACTACACGTTTTTGGGAGGGGGTTAAACTTATTCTAAGAATGGTCTTCTGTGACTTAACTTTTTACCATAAGTAACATAACGGCCTTAAAAACACAAACGAAGCATAGGTTACCTAACAAACCACGTGACTGTGTGTTTAGTTGTTGTATCACCACTTGGTTTGGTGTGATCGCCCAAATACCATGGAGCTTTGGTCACGTGACCTGTCGAACAAACCAATAAAAATCGCCAATGGACATCGGATGAAAAAGTATCCCATGATTCTTTACCAATATGTAAAATAGACTGTGCACATATATCGTTTCCCGAGCCTGTTAAGTACGCATTATTAGCATCCATGGTGACGTCTCCTCCGAAATCCAGCTCATGTATCTTCATCCGTAAATCTGCACCGGACAAAACATGTTCAATCAATTCATCCTTGCTACCACGTCCTTGTCCGTATTCATTAGTCTGAACAACTGCCCTCCATTTATTGTTACACACTACAATAGATTATTACGTCACACACATAAAAATGGCCATTGTCAGGACACAAAAAAGTAACACTTAAACAGTTTTGTTTATTTCTTATCTTTCTGGTAAAACAGTACTTTTTTTGTTTAAACAGTTATTAAAAACCGCCACATGTAATTCTTGTCATCGTGTTTTAACAGTTTGGATATGCATTTTAGTATATCCCTGTGGCGATAATTGTGTAATATGAATGTCAAGTCTGAAATATGGGGAAGACCCTCTTATTTATCTGTCGTGACCAAAACAAATATTATGTACGTGTATTTTGCCTGTGTTGTCCCCAATAACAATAGGAACTAAAACATATAACTAAAGGTTTTGTGAAGAGGAAATGAATACTAATATTAAATTGTTCCTCGACATTAAGTAACAATTGACGATTTGTTTTTCAAACTGGGGGCTCCACGCAACCGGAGGTTCCACGTGCGACTTCACCACTTTGTGTTATGTGGAGATTGTATATGAAACTGCTGTTAATG
Organism: Limnoperna fortunei; assembly: GCA_944474755.1. Taxonomy (NCBI): domain Eukaryota; kingdom Metazoa; phylum Mollusca; class Bivalvia; order Mytilida; family Modiolidae; genus Limnoperna; species Limnoperna fortunei. Next base: position 60,611,379 of record OX104122.1, on the reverse strand, counting down.
CATAACACAAATGTGATATAATTATACAAATCCGTCTGTTAACACTGAAATAACAGTAAATAGCAGTGATAAATAACAGTCAACAACAGTTATAAATAGCAGTAAGCTACAGTTATAAATAGCAGTAAGCTACAGTTATAAATAACAGTAAATATCAGTTATAAATAACAGTAACTAGCAGTTATAAATAACAGTAAATAGCAGTTATAAATTACAGTAAACAACAGTTATCAATAACAGCAAACAACAGTTATGAATAACAGTAAACAACAGTTATAAATAACAGTAAAAAACAGTTATAAATAACAGCAAATAACAGCGATAAATAACAGTAACTAGCAGTTATAAATAACAGTAAATAGCAGTTATAAATTACAGTAAACAACAGTTATCAATAACAGCAAACAACAGTTATGAATAACTGTAAACAACAGTTATAAATAACAGTAAAAAACAGTTATAAATAACAGCAAATAACAGCGATAAATAACAGTAACTAGCAGTTATTAATAACAGTAAACAAAAGTTATCACTAACAGTAAATAACAGTTATAAATAACAGTAAACTACAGTTATAAAAACAGTAAACAACAGTTATAAATAACAGTAAACAACAGTTATAAACAACAGTAAACAACAGTTATAAATAACAGTAAGCTACAGTTATAAATAACAGTAAATAGAAATTATAAATAACAGTAAATAGCAGTTATAAATAACACTAAATAGCAGTTATAAATAACAGTAAACAACAGTTATAAAGAACAGTAAGCTACAGTTATAAATAACAGTAAATAGAAGTTATAAATAACAGGAAATAGCAGATATAAATAACACTAAATAGCAGTTATAAATAACAGTAAACAATAGTTATAAATAACAGTAAACAACAGTTATAAATAACAGTAAATAGAAGTTATAAATAACAGTAAATAGCAGTTATAAATAACAGTAAACAACAGTTATAAATAACAGTAAACAACATTTATAAATAACAGTAAACAACAGTTATAAATAATAGTAAATAGCAGTTATAAATAACAGTAAATCGCAGTTATAAATTACAGTAAACAACAGTTATCAATAACAGCAAACAACAGTTATGAATAACAGTAAATAGCAGTACATAGCAGTTATAAATAACTGTAAATAGCAGTAAATAGCAGTTTTAAATAACAGTAAATAGCAGTTATAAATAACAGTAAATAGCAGTTATGAGTAACAGTAAATAGCAGTTATAAATAACAGTAAATAGCAGTTATAAATAACAGTAAACAACAGTTATAAAACAGTACATAGAAGTTATAAATAACAGTAAACAACAGTTATCAATAACAGCAAACAACAGTTATGAATAACAGTAAACAACGGTTATGAATAACAGTAAACAGCAGTTATAAAGAACAGTAAATAGCAGTTATAAATAACAGTAAACAACAGTTATCAATAACAGCAAACAACTGTTATCAATAACAGTAAATAGCAGTTATAAATAACAGTAAACAACAGTTATCAATAACAGCAAAAACAGTTATGAATAACAGTAAAAAGCAGTTATAAATAACAGTAAATAGCAGTTATAAGTAACAGTAACTAGCAGTTATTAATAACAGTAAACAAAAGTTATCACTAACAGTAAATAACAGTTATAAATAACAGTAAACAACAGTTATAAATAACAGTAAGCTACAGTTATAAATAACAGTAAATAGAAGTTATAAATAACAGTAAATAGCAGTTATAAATCACACTAAATAGCAGTTATAAATAACAGTAAACAACAGTTATAAATAACAGTAAGCTACAGTTATAAATAACAGTAAATAGAAGTTATAAATAACAGTACATAGCAGTTATAAGTAATAGTAAATAAAAGTAATAAATAACAGTAAATAGCAGTTATAAATTACAGTAAATGGCAGTTATAAATAACAGTAAATAACAGTTATCAATAACAGCAAACAACAGTTATGAATAACAGTAAGCAACAGTTATCAATAACAGTAAATAGCAGTAAATAGCAGTTATAAATAACAGTAAATAGCAGTATACAGTTATTTCATATGTGATTTGGGAACAGTCAAACTGTTGGTCCGAGGTGGAGGGGATAGTGTTTTGAACTGTTGCCCGAGGCCGTAGGCCAAGGGCAACAGTTCAAAACACTATTCCCGACACCGAGGGACCACTGTTTGACTGTTCCAAAATCACATATGAAATAACTGTTTTATTACCTGATCAATTACTGTTTTTAACAGTACTTGCAGAAGAAAAAAAGGAAAAAGACAATTTTGCTATTTTCAACTGACAAATTGTACTTTGTTTAAATACTTCAACACATTTTATTTATGGAGAAATAGTCATGGAGTTCTTTCCAAACAACGAGAATAAAGTCATTTTGTTTCTTTACTGTTCCTCGTGAAATTAGCGGGGAAAAAATGACGTCAGAGTACGCGATGGGAAACAGTCGAAACTATTGACCGGTCAACAGTTCGCGAACGTGGACGTTTTTAGAATTTCAGTAAACAGTAAAAAATACCGAATTTCATTTATATAAGGTATCAGGTAATAATTATAAATAGCAGCAAATAGCAGTTATGAATAACAGTAAATAGCAGTTATAAATAACAGTAAAACAACAGTTATAAATAACAGTAAATGGCAGTTATAAATAACAGTAAATAGCAGTTAAAATAATCCTAAATAGCAGTTATCAAAAACAGTAAATAGCAGTTATAAATAACAGTAAACAACGGTTATAAATAACAGTAAATAACAGATATAAATAACAGTAAATAGCAGTTATAAATAACAGTAAACAACAGTTAAAAATAACAGTAAATGGCAGTTATAAATAACAGTAAGTAGCAGTTATAAATAACAGTAATTAGCAGTTATAAATAACAGTAAATAGCAGTTATGAATAACAGTAAAAAACAGTTATCAATAACAGAAAACAACAGTTATGCATAACAGTAAACAACAGTCATAAATAACAGTAAAACAACAGTTATTAATAACAGTAAGTGGCAGTTATAAATAACAGTAAACAACGGTTATAATTAACAGTAAATAACAGATATAAATAACAGTAAATAGCAGTTATAAATAACAGTAAACAACAGTCATAAATAACAGTAAATGGCAGTTATAAATAACAGGAAATAGCAGTTATAAATAACAGTAAAAAACAGTTATCAATAACAGCAAACAACAGTTATAAATAATAGTAAATGACAGTTATAAATAACAGTAAATAGCAGTTATAAATAACAGTAATTAGCAGTTATAAATAATCCTTAATTATAGTTATCAATAACAGTAAATCGCAGTTATAAATTACAGTAAACAACAGTTATCAATAACAGCAAACAACAGTTATGAATAACAGTAAGCAACAGTTATAAATAACAGTAAATAGCAGTTATAATTAACTGTAAATAGCAGTAAATAGCAGTTTTAAATAACAGTAAATAGCAGTTATAAATAACAGTAAATAGCAGTTATAAGTAACAGTAAATAGCAGTTATAAATAACAGTAAATAGCAGTTATAAATAACAGTAAACAACAGTTACAAAAACAGTAAATAGAAGTTATAAATAACAGTAAACAACAGTTATCAATAACAGCAAACAACAGTTATGAATAACAGTAAACAACGGTTATGAATAACAGTAAATAGCAGTTATAAAGAACAGTAAATAGCAGTTATAAATAACAGTAAACAACAGTTATCAATAACAGCAAACAACTGTTATCAATAACAGTAAATAGCAGTTATAAATAACAGTAAACAACAGTTATAAATAACAGCAAAAAACAGTTATGGATAACAGTAAAAAGCAGTTATAAATAACAGTAAATAGCAGCTATAAATAACAGTAAATAGCAGTTATGAGTAACAGTAAATAGCAGTTATAAAGAACAGTAAATAACAGTTATAAATAACAGTAAACAACAGTTATCAATAACAGCAAACAACTGTTATCAATAACAGTAAATAGCAGTTATAAATAACAGTAAACAACAGTTATCAATAACAGCAAAAATCAGTTATGAATAACAGTAAAAAGCAGTTATTAATAACAGTAAACAAAAGTTATCACTAACAGTAAATAACAGTTATAAATAACAGTAAACAACAGTTATAAAAACAGTAAACAACAGTTATAAATAACAGTAAACAACAGTTATAAATAACAGTAAGCTACAGTTATAAATAACAGTAAATAGAAGTTATAAATAACAGTAAATAGCAGTTATTAATAACACTAAATAGCAGTTATAAATAACAGTAAACAACAGTTATAAATAACAGTAAGCTACAGTTATAAATAACAGTAATAGAAGTTATAAATAACAGTAAATAGCAGTTAAAAATAATAGTAAATAGCAGTTATAAATAATAGTAAATAGAAGTTATAAATAACAGTAAATAGCAGTTATAAATTACAGTAAATGGCAGTTATAAATAACAGTAAATGGCAGTTATAAATAACAGTAAATAACAGTTATCAATAACAGCAAACAACAGTTATGAATAACAGTAAGCAACAGTTATCAATAACAGTAAATAGCAGTAAATAGCAGTTATAAATAACAGTAAATAGCAGTTATAAATAACAGTAAATAGCAGTTATGAATAACAGTAAAAAGCAGTTATAAATAACAGTAAACAACAGTTATCAATAACAGCAAACAACAGTTATCAATAACAGCAAACAACAGTTATGCATAACAGTAAATAGCAGTTATAAATAACAGTAAAACAACAGTTATAAATAACAGTAAATGGCAGTTATAAATAACAGTAAATAGCAGTTAAAATAATCCTAAATAGCAGTTATCAAAAACAGTAAATAGCAGTTATAAATAACAGTAAACAACGGTTATAAATAACAGTAAATAACAGATATAAATAACAGTAAATAGCAGTTATAAATAACAGTAAACAACAGTTAAAAATAACAGTAAATGGCAGTTATAAATAACAGTAAATAGAAGTTATAAATAACAGTAAATAGCAGATAAAAATAACAGTAAACAACAGTTATAAATAACAGTAAATGGCAGTTATAAGTAACAGTAAAAAGCAGTTATAAATAACAGTAAATAGCCGTTATAAATAACAGTAAATAGCAGATAAAAATAACAGTAAACAACAGTTATAAATAACAGTAAATGGCAGTTATAAGTAACAGTAAAAAGCAGTTATAAATAACAGTAAACAACAGTTATAAATAGCAGTAAATGGCAGTCATAAGTAACAGTAAATAGCAGTTATAAATAACAGTAAACAACAGTTACAATACCAGTTTATAACAGTTATATATAATAGTAAATAGCGGTTATAAAAAACAGATCTAACATTGGTCACAAGACCGTATACACTTTCTTAAAAATAATTTATTGGAATAAACAATTTTATAACGAAATATTTTATAAAAGCAAGCAGAATCGACACGACAATTGTGCATTTTGTGGGTTGACCCATCTTCTGGTGTAACAGCTTTATCGTTTTGCATCTTATACAATATTATATGTTAACATACCTCCTCGTTCTTCATAGCCAACAACCAAATACACAACAATAATTAAACATGTTTTAGCTATCGTCATCCCGTGAGTGGCGTTTGTCAACTTTCACCTGTAAATATATTATGCGTTTAAGGTCAAATAAAGATTTTAAAATGTATTCAAACGATTTTTGATTGATTATTTTGTATTTAATTAAACAAGTTTGGGTGAGCCAACTATTTTTATTCAAGAGATTTTTTATTGATTATTTTTTATTTAAATAAACAAGCTTGGGTACGCCGACTATAACAGAACAACCTACCATTAAAAGCCTTTTACTGTGAGAGAACAACCAGCCATGGCAAACCAGATACAACAGCAGAACAACCTATCACAAGTAGAGAACAACTTTCATGGTTTTTATTGGGTTCGGGTTACTCTCTTTCTGTGTTTTATGTTTTTGGTTTTTGTGTTGTGTATGTCTATATCCGGATTTGTAATTGTCCCTTGGATTTTGGCTCTTGTTGTTCGGTCAATTTTCTTTGCTATTTTCTTTCTATAGGAAAGATTGGTACTATAAGAAAAAAACTGTCCGTAGACGAGCCTGGTACTACTTAATAATCTACTACAGAACCACCCACCACGGTTCAGCCATGAACTACTTGAGGGCAACCTTCCATGCAAAAGGCTAGTACTACACGAGAACAAAGTATCATGTGCAAGACTGATACTACAATAAAAATAACGTACAATAGACAAGGCTGGTATTGCAATAGAACAAAGCGCAATGGGCAAGTCTGGTACACAATAAAACAATAAAATGGCCAAGTTCTGAACTTCAAAAGAAAAGCGCACAATGGGCAGGGCGGAGACTACAAGAGAACCGTGCAATGGAGAGACTCTGTACTACAAGCGAACAACGTACCATGGACAAGGATAATACTATAAGAGAACAGTGAAATAGGGAAGCTCTGTACCACAAGAGAACAACGAAGAATGAGCAGGGCTGAGACTACAAGAGAACCGTGCAATGGGGAAGCTCTATGACTACAAGAGAACAACGTACCATGGGCAAGACTGAGACTACAAGAGAATCGTGCAAAAAAGAAGATCTGTACTACAAGAGAACAAAGTATAGACAACAAGAAAAGTGAAACAGGGAAGCTCTGTGCTACAAGACAACAACTTATAAAGGACACGGCTGAAACCACAGGACAACATTGAAATGGGGAAGCTCTGTAATACAAGAAAACAACAATAATTTGGCAATATTGGCTCCAATAGAGAACATGTAGTACCAGGCTCCAATAGAGAACATGTAGAACCAGGTAACACTGTACAACTTATCTATTAAATTCAGCGCTGTGATGGTTTCATGTAACAGCGACACATTGGGAAAAAAATTAATTAAGAGCAAACGAAATCATTGCCGTCTGCAGTCCTTGGCAACCGGGGTTGCGGGTAAGCTCTCAGACGAAGCCTCCCACTCAGATGTTAACATTTCAAAACATTTTTAGTGGACACAATTTTGACACTTCTGACCCTTTTTGAACCAGGTTTGGTAAGTTTGGTGTCTTCTTCGTCCTAGGAAATTGAAAACAATACATTTTGCTGAAATATGTTTCGATTCTGTTTGAAGGGTGACAAAACAGTAAGTTTTTAGGGGGAGGGTGCGATAGCACCCAAGTGATAGCACTCAACGCATCCTCCTTTCCAACTCCAAAGGAAATGGCATTAAATCAAAACTATTACTCTCAAACGTTCGTATAGGATTGATAGATCAACATATATTATCCTAACAAAGATAACAAGAAATTGACATAAAGTATAAATAAATAAAATGTCACAGTTATTAAATCTCATCTCTTGAAACTCATCCATTCAACAATTCTACTATAAGAAGACAAAAAGTTTTAAGCTGTAGACGATGATATTATACAGAAATATAAAAACCTGCATTTACACATTCTTAAGTAACTTCTAGTTTAATCAATTTTCATGTAAATCCTGAATGTAGCCCATGTCTGTCATTATTTACAATAAAAATATAAACAAATCCTTGTCATGAATTATGTGAAAACATGTACAAATTAATTAATGTTACACTTGTATATTAGTGAAGTACTAGTATATGTTTTGTTTACGCGATGACAAACACTATTATATGTGAAATCCTGAAGGTAGCACAGTAGTAAATGCTTTTGCTATAGTCGAAAACACTAACATTTCTGTGATTTGCATACCTTTCTAACATTGATCAGCATTTACCTGCACTAGGAAATTAATAAACTTTCATTTTCCATTTAAAAAATATATGCCATATATATCCGTGACCAATTCCTTTTTTCGCTAGTTAGAACATTTTGAGACGCTCCCACTTTTACATGCAATTTCTAATGCAGTGAATGTAAAAATACTACATTGTTTAAAAAATTACCAAAATTTTATCTTGCAAGATCTGAGAAAAATTTTACCACTTTTTAAAACTTAATTGATGCAGGAGCTTACAGCTAAAAAATTGTACACATCTAACCACTATTTACCAAATCAGAACACAACGAAGTATTCAGTACTGTACTTAATGTAGGGTACACAATCTGGTAACTTGTTACTGGTACACATTTACTACTGTTATGCCTATACCAAGTTTGCAAGAGAACCAATTTAGCCAATATTTCTACATCAAGTACATAGGTCATATTTGAATTAAAATCAATAAAAGATATATTGGTATTCAAAGTGTTCTTGAAAAATTCTTCTATTCTTTAGCCCTACCCAAGGAGAAAAATTGCATATGTATATAACATGTGTTTGAAGACATCTTCAGAATAAAAATGTGCATATCTGTCACTGCCCCTGCACTTTTAAATAAGAAAATAATATCAAAGTTCAATAACAGATACCTTTTAAATGCACTAGCCTTATATTATACTATTGGCCAGCCCAATCTATGCTGGCACACTAAGATATGGTGGCTTTCAATAGCTGACCACTCCATCTTTTAAACTATGCCATATTGTCCCCTAAATTGTTTCAAAGTGGCTTCAAATTAACAAGATGGTGCTTTTAGACAAGAAAACCTACTAAACAAGTACAAATAAATGAACAAATTTTAATTTAACCTGTTTTATACCTTCAATTAGTGCAAAATAAAAGTACCAATATTTCAGTCAAAGGCTGTTGATAACACTAACTTCCACAAAAAGTTCTACTTAAGTAAAGGAAATCTGTTTTCTCTTTTAAGTTGGATATTTTGATCCTTATTATGCATTTACAAACCATCTATTGAACAGGTTTTGTTAAATCATGTGCATAATAATCACTTTTATAGACAATAAATTACCATTTTTGGCTAATTTTTGCTTATTTTGGACTAAAATTTAAAAAAAATTTGAACTTGTTCCTATTAATTTGCTTAAATGTGGCCCTAAGTTCAGCAATTGGGGACAAAATCTAGTTTTCAGCCAAAGGTTTTCATTGTCATATCAAAACTTTGGGAGAAATTGATCCAAAGTTCAAACTGATCAGTGCGGTTTAAAATTTACCTTATTTTTGGTCTATTTTTTTTTTTTCGAAATTTAATTTTATGCCCATGAATATGCCCAATTCATTGCGAAAAGTAAAGATGACCATACAGAAAGAAAGTTCAAATGGAATAAAGACAGGAGAACACTTTCCTGTGATTGTGTGTGGTTTTTTAATATGTGTATATAGAAAAATGCAAAAAGTGCTGACTTAGCAGTTTTTATAGTGTCCATTAGACAATACCTTCTTTTTGAGTACTGCCTTCAGTTAGTTTCAACAAGAGATACCACAATCTATGCAAAAAATAACCTTGATTTACTCTCAGAAATAAAAATCCACAAAACATCATCTGACATATAGGTAGCACAGTAGTAAATGCTTTTGCTATAGTCGAAAACACTAACATTTCTGTGATTTGCATACCTTTCTAACATTGATCAGCATTTACCTGCACTAGGAAATTAATAAACTTTCATTTTCCATTTAAAAAATATATGCCATATATATCCGTGACCAATTCCTTTTTTCGCTAGTTAGAACATTTTGAGACGCTCCCACTTTTACATGCAATTTCTAATGCAGTGAATGTAAAAATACTACATTGTTTAAAAAATTACCAAAATTTTATCTTGCAAGATCTGAGAAAAATTTTACCACTTTTTAAAACTTAATTGATGCAGGAGCTTACAGCTAAAAAATTGTACACATCTAACCACTATTTACCAAATCAGAACACAACGAAGTATTCAGTACTGTACTTAATGTAGGGTACACAATCTGGTAACTTGTTACTGGTACACATTTACTACTGTTATGCCTGAAGTATAAAAATGGAGGTCCAATGACATTTCAGTTTAAATTGTTACAAAAGCCGAAATTACATTTTTAATCATTTTTTTTGTTAAGCCTTATGACTTTCTGTAGGACAAATTTAATTTACAATATGTTTAAACATCTGTACGTGACAACCTTGTACTTCACACAAATTTAGGATTGTGCTTATCAGATTCAGTTGCTACTTTTGTTCGAGTTTAGTTTTTATTTACTTTTCAGTACTAGACCAATACTGCCTGTATTTGCTAGTTTTAGTTGTTTTATTGTTTTTTTCATAAATACATGTATAATAAGCCGACATTATCGTGAAAACGAAACTTGCTCAACTCTCTTGCAACGCGGCATCCGATAGTTGATGCCCCAGTTAAAACGGTAACCCCAAAATGGGTGTCAGTATCTTTACTGGCTACCAGAATGTAATCAATATAGAAACAAACACATGAAGTCCCATGACATTCTTCTTAATTGCCGGTTGACCTATCATCTAATATCTACCTAACTGTTTTTAATTCTCGTATTATTCTCTTGTAAAAGTATCAACAGCTGTTACAATTGGTTCCATGTTTGAACAGCTAGGAACCATAATACCTCCAGGTTAGAGAATGAGGACTGGAGGTTGTCATCCCCAGTACTTTCTTATCCAAGGTGAGAATGCAACAAGGTATTCGCCTGGGTTTTCATGTTTTTACTTGAAATCTTTCAATATTCGTATTGCGGCTGGATTCTCCCACGACGTAACGTTATACGAAATCCCCATTTTTGGAATGCCATTTACAAGAGTTGTCTTTCATTACAGCAGGTATCTGGGGTTGAAAATATAGTTGTTAGCTTTGGTTTACGAAACTTTTGGTAATCCCGTCAGCTGTATCGTTGTTTGATAGTATTATTTGTACGAAACTTTTGGCAATATTCCGTCAGCTGTATCATTGAATGTTTTCTTTTTAAGAAACTTTTGGTAATCCCGTAAGATGTATCATGCGTCCAGAGTAGTACCTGGTGAGAACATCATGTATACTTCTGTTCAATAAGATTTAGCTTTATTCAATAGATACGTTAGACAATTGTATTCAAGACTTCGCAATATCATATGTCATTTTATTGAAACTTGTATGTTATTAACTCTGGAGCATATAAATCAACTGTATACTAGTCCCAATTCTTTTTATTTCTTAAATGTGCCAGAACATCCATCGACCCTCTATTTTATAAAAGCAGCCAATCAAATAACTTGAACAGCTAAGGACGTTAATATGGTAGCAAGAGATCACTCTTCTAGACCGTAATAAACTACAAATATAATCATAGAACGACGCCATAACAGCTTCAGTTAAGCTATGTTTTTCAGAAGTTACTTAAACTTGCAGCATTTATCGTTGATTATAATTTCCAACTTTAACCCATTCATGGGGCTTCAGTGGCAGAGTGGTTCAGATATTGTTCTAGCCTCACTGCAGGCAGGGTGCACTAGACTCCAATCTTAATTGAAAGGAATTGCCAGTCTTTCTACCGAAGGTCGGGGTTTTCTTCGGGTACTTCTGCTTCCTACGAGAAAAACATGACGCCATGATATAGCTGTAAAATTGATGAATGTTTCGTTAAACAACAACCAAACAAACAAACAAACCCATTCATGTGGGTATGGCATGCCATCTATTTTACAATAGATGACGACAGAAAATGCAAATATTATGACAATAAGTTAACTTAAAATGACGAATGGCTTATAACAAGTGCTATATAATAAGAACGGCTAGTCTGTTTGCGAGTGACAAATGACAAAACAGTTATAAATCTCTTGTAATATAAAATAAAGGAAAATCCCCGTCAGGTATATTTCGGCACATAATAAAATTTTAAAAATTGATCTCTGAGGTTTGTATAACTGACAGATCAAATAAAATGCCCATTAAATTGCGCTGATAATTTAATTGTTTTGACATTAATATTTAATTATCATGTTCTTACATATGTTAACGTTAATTTATCGCAAAAATTGAATTAATTAATGGTGTCATAACTTACTCTTAAAGAAAGAACAATATGCAAAGAAAAGTTCAAACAAATCCAGGCATAATGAAACATGACAACTGGACTCAGAACCGTAAACATTACAGTGACGAATGGATACACACAAAATACATATACTGTTGCGAAAGATGTGCGATTTCTGTGACTTTACCAACACACTAAACCTAATTTTCAAAATAACTTTATTCAATATGTTCAGTCCATGTGACAGAAACAAGGGGATGATTCCAGAAAGTTTATATAGGCCATGCAATCAAGCCATACATGTCTCAGATCACTTCTCGACCAACATTAGCTTCTCTACATGTTTTTGCCAGTTCTTATTTGTAAGTATGTAAGAAAGTGGATGATTAGAGACGCGAGTTTATACAGTTCAGACAACCCACCCATACATATACATGTATGTCTCGGATCAATTCTAGACCAATAGAGACGCGAGTTTATATAGTTCAGACAACCCATCCATACATATATGTCTCAGATCAATTCTAGACCAACGCTAGCTTTTCAACATGTTTTTGCTGGTTCTTTTTTTTTTTGCTTTATGAAATACAGCACATAGCTAATCCAGAGCAGATCTGCAATCAGCCCTTGGCTTGTGTCTACTAATGAACACGTGACTCGTCACTTAGATTATGTGTTCGAGTTTCACTGTGGGCAGGGTGTATTCGACTACAATCTTAATTGACAAGAATTGCCAGTTTTCCTGCCACAGGTCGGGGATTATCTTCGCGTACTGCGGCTTCCGCTCTCAATAAAAACAGGACGCAAGCGGCGTCAAACACCATTTAAACAAAAAAATAATAAATGCATCTTTTTAAGACTATCAATGTGCTCATATCCCCAGATTTCGTACCTTTTCATAAGAAAACAGCCGATAAGGCTTCATTATAAATGTAAAACTCCATACTTTAAATAAACTATGTCTCGTTTAAATTAATTTTTTACTTTCCAACAAATTTTGGATTAATCTAAGATTCATCAAGTAAAACCGTCACCATACATCGAGATAAATGCTTTAAAGTATGTGTCGAATTACATTATGTACATGTACATATTTTATAGAAAGCATTCCTTTATTAAACATTATCATTGTCTAATACTATTAAAAAGCTCATAGTGGAATACCATTTAAGTATAAAGGAATATAATATAATACGAATTTTCTTATTTCACTAGCAAACAGTATGTCATACCCGCGTTCCAACATCATTATGCAAGTTTTTAGCATTTCTAAAAAGTAAATTTCTTATGTGCATATAATCACAGGCTTTTTTTAAGTCAACAAATACTCAATGTAATTTTTGTTGACACATCAAAGTTGTAAAATGAAAGTAGGCAGAGTAACCGTGTAGAAAGCCTGCTTGTAGTTTTGATGCATACTAAAGGAATTGTAAAACAACAAGGAAAGGCTAAGAAATGCAAAAATTCGTACGTTTGGTACGTTTGACAAGTCTACTCAGGGGAAAGTTGAAATTTGTCATTTTAAAGTTTTGTACGACAATAACAATTATTTAATATTGACAAGATTATGGTAATTATAATATTGAAGGATCATTTGTAAAATAATCACATACTTCTATAATGACCTGGGGCAATATAAATTAGGGACACGATGACAAAATAACACATATTTTGTACAGAAATAGAATTTAATACTAACGCTAAATTTCAAAGTTGTTATAAATCTTGTTTATTTGAAAATAATCAAAGACGTGTATGTGGAATATAAATGAAGACTGGATTTAAAATATTTAAAAGTAAAGATTTTTATACTTTTTTAAATATTTTTGGCTTTCAATATTTTTTTACAATTTCATTTTTCTGTCTTATAGTAATTTGACATCTGAGGGCATTATATTATTTCAACAACATTTTAATAAGTAGGCCTCACACTATTATATCAACATATTTATTATGTGGTCTTACAATTTTTTTGTGAATAATTTTAGTCCTGACTAAACAAACCTGCGTCTGCCGTAATAATATAATGTTGGTTTTTTATGACATTTTTTTTTTTAACTTTGAGACAATTTTATTACGTCACTTTTTAATAGCAAATTATCAGGTGCCATGTACTAAAATATTTCACTGTTATCTGCGCCGTCTACTGGTGTGAACAAATGACCATTACCTATCAACTGTTATATAAGACTTTACAGTAGGTGTTAATATTAGGGTTCTCCAAAGATTACAAATGACATGTTAAGTACCCTTGTAACATTATTGCCTTCTTTCTAGTCCTATATGTCAAAAAGAATGTATTTTGGATATGAACATGTAATCATAATACATTCCTTTGTTTTGTACTTTATCTGGTATTACTCAGAACCCAGTACATAATCCACATCTGTAATGTACATATGGCTAAAATTAAATCTTGTTTTCTTTCAAAGAACCAAAAAAAATTTTTTTCTCTTCAAAAGATAGAAGTGTTATTATTAAATTTCACGATTAATTCAGCTCCATGTATTAGAAAGGCAGTCAACACTCCTGGAACTATAAAACATAAGTGAATTTCGAATACTCCTATTGCCAAAAACATTTTTTTTAGAGAATACAAAACAAGGGCGACAAATAGCAGTTTCAAGATTTTTAATTCGATTGTCTTTTTTTTATAATTTTTTTATGATTGCGTCACACCATTAAATACTTTTGAATATTAATAAACATGTTATGTAAAAAAATCATATACGTAGCTATAAAACATAACATTTCATCAGCGAAACAAAATAAAAAATGAATAATAATAATTGCCAACAATTACGCTTTACATATATCAATATAAATATATACAACGAGTAAATACAAAATATTAAAAATCTTATATATAAGTACTATTCAGACACTTTCAATTTTCAAAAATTGCGGGCACATATCATTTGAATATGTTATAAATAACATGACACCAATAAAGCACACTGTTACTAATTATAAAGTTATAGCACTAATAAAGTAAATAAATTGTGACTTACTTTCAATCTAACGCATTTCTTTGAATAATTTGATCATAATCGTTTTCAAATTAATCATTATATCAATTAAAGATAATAAGAATTAACAATTGAACTAGCACTGATAAAAATAGTAAATTGTTTAATCTTAAACAAAAATACCGATTTGTACAAAAAAATGACTTGTACAGTTTTGTGTCAAGATTTGATTGACAGTGACCGTCATGTCATATTGAAGTATTTCATGACCTGAACAAAATTACTGCTGTCACTAAATGTACATGTTTTGTTGTACTTTTCATCAGTTTATTTATATTAAACGTTACTGTTTTTGAACAAATTTGTATAAAATCACAAATAAATTATAAAATAGTATAAAATTAGAGGTTAATAAGTATTTATTTTATTCACCTCGTAAAAAAACAAATCAATGATATTGTAAATGCCATTATACTTGATGTCTAAATATTTTTATTAATACGCAGGAATTAAGCCAGGATAACCGTTGCAGACCCTTTATAAGGCAGAATCATTTAACATCACGTCGTCTGAGTACCTCATGATGAACAAAAACCGATTCTCAGGCAATAGGAAAAAGCTACAAAATGAGTAATGGACGGAAAATAATTTTGGTATCATATATATTTTGTAGATACAACTGCAATAAAAAAGTTTGTATTGATAAGAAAAAGAAGTCGTGTAGAAATCAATAAACTAAACTCAAATACAAAGAACCACTACAAGGCCAAATCAAATCTTCGAAATAATGGCGAATAACAAAAAACAATGCAAAACGAAAAAACCAACAACAAAATTAACAAATAACAAATATTATGGCACAACATACTGAGCAGGACCATTCACATTGCTAGCGAGGTTGACCCGGGTAAAGGAATCCTAAGCCCTACTCTTAATTAGAACACCACCAGAACTAAGTCATACAGAAGCATTTCACACCAATAAAAGTACATATGCACTATACAGAACCAACAAAACAGATTATTATTTCCAAAGACCTACACAACACGTACAATAACGAGACTAACAATAATAATAAACAGACATTAAACTTCAGGGAAAGCAAAAGAAGAAATGATAAATAGATAGATACGGTGTGAAAAAGGAAGTTCAAACCCGTAGTGTCTAGATAAAAATCATGCCGTCATCGTTTATTATAATATTCGAGGAAACTTCATTCGGTATTAAATGTTATTATGTATGGTAGACAGGCTTTAAAAACAATGAACAATACACATAACATTTACTATAGCAAATATTAAGCAGTTAGTCGTGCAAGAGAATGCGTAAATATTTTAGATTTTTTAATATTACAATAAAAATGAGATAAGAGAGACAAAGAACAAATGAGTTGTCGTATTGTATTTAGTTAACAAATGTTTGTACTTATGATAAACTTTATAAGCAATTTATAAAACCAGTATCCTTAGCAATAGAAATTGTAAATCGTCGATTTTGTCATGTGAATTTAGAATTTTTCATTTTTTGTCTTAATGTTAAATTAAGATAATGTTACTTACAGAATTGGAATTATCAACTGCATCCAACAAAAATAGGTTGATTAATTGTGAGGATGTCATCTAAATAACGACAGGTTGTACAAAATAACTCAAATATGTCGAGTTAGTCCATCTGCCATATAAACGGATTTATAGAAACAATTGCTTATAAGGTTTCACATTCCGTGCAAATTATAAATTTAATTCGCGATTTACGAAAAGACGGCTTAATTAAATAAGAGAAATTTTTAGCTATCAACCGATTTAATATTACTTTCAAGAGAATTTTGTTGGTCTAGTACATAAAATGCTTTACACTCCAAAATTAGTTAACACAAATATGTTCATTAACGTTACTACCCAAATGACAGTAAATTCTTTGATACATATTAAAATCCAAGTAAGAAGAATCAGTTGTAGAGCATATACTATAAAGCAATCTTTGTTTGTAGAGAGGATTATATAATTTAGAAGTGCAATATATGCTCGATTCAAATTTTGAGTGATTATTGATTAGTTATGTTTCAGACAAAGGTAACATTTGAAACGTTTAAGAATTAACAACTCTTAAATCTTTTGCATAAATGTTTCTGAATAGAATATGTTTCACATTACCAGATTGCGGTATATGTGCCACATTACCAGATTGCGGTTAGCTGCTTTGTCAGAAAGTATATGTGCCACATTACCAGATTGCGGTTAGCTGCTTTGTCAGAAAGTATATGTGCCACATTACCAGATTTCGGTTAGCTGTTTGTCAGAAAGTATATGTGCCACATTACCAGATTGCGGTTAGCTGCTTTGTCAGAAAGTATATGTGCCACATTACCAGATTGCGGTTACTGCTTTGTCAGAAAAAAAACTAAAATCATGTTATGTATTTAACTCTGTAATTTTCTTCGTAACCATGGTAACAATTTCTTTTTAGAAAGTAAAATTTATATTGATAATGAGAAATGCAACATTCAACAATTTGAAGTATTTTGTTGAAATAGTTGACAGTCGATTTGTAGTTAGCATCCCAATTTTCCAAAAAGTGCTTTTTGGTGAAATTTATGTTAATTTTAGGTAAATATTTTATCTCAAGTCCGTTACGAAAAAATCTGTATCAAGTGTTGCTTATTCACCACAATGTGGACAATGGCGCGTTTTGTGATATGCACATGCTAAAAATCATGTTGTTGTAACCAACGAAAACATGAATAATGTGATCTGTCAACACACACACTTGACCTATTTGAACGGAAAAGCGGAAAGAATATAGTTAAAACGAGTGCATATGAATGTGATTTGGAGATTTGTTGTTCCACCAAACATTAAAGATTTTAGTCTAAGGCCTATTAGACGCTTTACATACCACAGGTTATTTACCATAAATCCAAATAGTGTTTGGCGATACCGTTACAGTAATGGAAACAAATTGTAACTATTAACTGATGTAGGCTGATATTATAAATAAATTAATGTAAACATACCTTCAATCAAACTCATTTCGTGATTGAGAAATCAGATTTTGGATCATTAATCCGACCGTGAACAACTAACAGGTGTTAGCCATAGTCAAGACTGTAATGAACAGTGATTATGTACCGTGGTATGTCAGTCACGCATGGATGAGTCAAAGGTACAGTGTAGCATCCATGTTTGTTAAGATTTGATTCATGTCACATAATACAACCTTGTTATAATAAGTGTATTGATGAAGAAATAACTAGAATGAACAAATGAACTATCGTTGATGAAAAAAGTCTGTTTTATCATTACATATTTGTACAAATAATTGCTTATTGTGTTCTTTGTAAAGATGTGATTGACAGTTACCGACATGTTATATTGAAGTATTTCATGTCCAACACAAAATTACTTATATTACTAACTACACGGCTTCTATATTACCATACAATGATCAAATAGTGATTCTATATAATCATACATTCAGTACTCAGACAAATTCTAATTGCTAAAAAATTTGCAAAATTTGAAAATATTTAATAAAAATGAAAATTAACATAACTTTTTAATATTGCACTAAAAAAGAACGAAAGCAGAACTAAAGAAATGTTTGAAAACTATTTGATCAATTCGTTCTAGTAGTTCGCTACCCTGTTTCCTAGGAAAGTACTCTAACTGGAACTTATGTTCATTTTTAGTTAATAATTATGAATATTCAGTTAATTAAACAAAACATTCCTGCTTTTGTATTCAGTTAGTGCTTTATTTATCCATATTATAGAGTATTTTATTATAGGCTGCATGCTGGTTGTTGTTTAAACTAGTGTTGTTATAAGCAATCTCCAAATCCATGTCTAGCGTCAGGAAATTCAAAACAGTTGGTGTTTGCTACAAGATGTTGCTATAACACTTTGATACAAATCATTTTTAGAAATTTTTTTTACCATTAAAAAATTTTAATGAGTAACGTCGGAACTGATTTATGTAGTCTTGGATTGAAGGGAATATTAAAACTTTGTCATTCCAGTGCGTGCTTACTTTCAATAATCATGGTTTCATTTGTTTGTCAAGTTTTAATTATCGGGAATTTTACTAAAAAAAGATCACCATTGGACCATATATCATTGTAAAATTTATAGTGTAGAAATGGCATGCTTACTCCTTTAACAAGAACACTATAAAACTATTATATAGATCGGATGCAAAATAAAGATCTAAATAATTATCAAGACTCATCAGTGGCGTTCAGTAACATAAATTAAAAAGCCGATAGTTGAGAAGTTGTAAAGAGTGCAACGTTTTGTATTTTCCGTTACCGTCGTGGCTGAAACATGAACTATTGTATGGATTTAAAAAAATGTATTGGTGAATTAGGTCACAGAACGTTGAACCTCATTGAAACATATAATAATATTATTCAAGGAAAATTAAGAAACATCAGGATGTTTGGCTAATGCGTGATCTTTTACGAAGACAATTTTTACGTCGGAAACTTCTTAATAAAATACCTTTATAGTGCCGTAATGTAATTCATATTGTTCGGTATCTTAGTGACTTGATCTATAGAAGCCGAGGCAATAAATATTTTCTACGAAAAAAAAGTAAGACGATTACTTGTATTCAGCTGCTCCAGGCAATGAAATGAGGATGTCACAAAAAAAACCATTTGTATATTGTGACATCATCATTCATGTTTTACCACAGTTTAAGTTGCATTCGTCGTTTTATATTTGTATTAATTTTTAGTGAAGTAATAGCGTCTAGACCTAAGGATGTATTTATTTTCTTCTATAAAAGGTCAAATTTCTGTAAAATAGTTTATACCACAAGAAGCTACACATAATAGAATGCTTGCCATTAAAAATTGATTACGTCTTTAAACTTGATTAGGTATTTACTTCTAAGTTTTCGTTTTTAAATGTGGTACTTTGCTACTTACAAAGTCTATAAAAATAACTTAAGTTTACCTGATACAACAATGTAATACTACTAAGCTTACCTAGGTTTTGTAACATAAAACTGTAGTAGTAGGATAATAAAATGCACACAGAATAATGCCAACAGCATCATTGTGTGCAGAATTGAATGGATTTGGACATGAAAATAAAACTCGTAATAACTGATGCAAGTAATCAATTTATGAATTTATCAAAAGAACTCACGATTAATGAGAACAATGGGTATATAAAACGTAGCTTCTGAAAAGTTATTAAATAAGTAATTTTTATTTTTTTATCTGAAATAATACATAAAATCTATTATATCGGTATATAGAATTTATATAATAAATAACACAACAATGTTGCGTTCCACAACAAATAAGAGCAAAAGATGACAAGATTTGTATTTCGTATACCAGGAAAACGAAGTAAGATCTTAAACAGTAATTTTTATTTTCTCTAATTTTGACGTAATATTCCAACCGCTTGACCGGTGTGGAAAAAATATTTCTCGTCACTAGTGAATTTGTTGTTCTCAGCAGTTGATTGGTTAAAAATAATAACGTCACAATAAGAACTCATGACGTCATAAACAAAACACCTTCCATTTACCGCGTATTCAAGTCATGAACGTAAAATTGGGGTTGGGGTTGGGAGAATTTGTACTTCGTTTCGCAAATTTACTACTTTTTAAAATTAGAGAAACAGAATCTTACATTAGTACTCTCAGATTATCGGATTTCTCCAATCTCGATAGTTAAATTAATTTAACTATCTCGATTGGAGAAATCCGATAATCCACTCGTACCAATGTAAGATCCTATATTTAATAAATAACAACAATAACTACTTCATACCATTTTTTTCTTAATTTGTGAATTATGTAATGTCGTAAGTTTTAATATGCTATAAGCTTGAGGAACTTCCGGAAGAACTTTACCAACTTACCTCATATGGTAAGTTGGTAAAGTTAAAAAACGGCATTGCAAGGAAACCATAAAAACATTACTACAACTTACTGTGTTATTATATTTTAATATATATCTGATGTTTATTGGATCAAAACAGTCATGTTACTATAAAAAATATTAACCACCAAAGTTGGTAAAGTTAAAAAACGGCATTGCAAGGAAACCATAAAAACATTACTACAACTTACTGTGTTATTATATTTTAATATATATCTGATGTTTATTGGATCAAAACAGTTATGTTACTATAAAAAATATTAACCACCAAAGTTGGTAAAGTTAAAAAACGGCATTGCAAGGAAACCATAAAAACATTACTACAACTTACTGTGTTATTATATTTTAATATATATCTGATGTTTATTGGATCAAAACAGTCATGTTACTATAAAAAATATTAACCACCAAAGGAAACATCCCTATTGAAACACACCAAACAAACCCAAATATAAAACAAGCAGAAAACAACATTATTGATTCGAGGTCAATAACCTTATTGCATGTAACCAATAGACACCAACCAAAAAGTGGTTTAAATGAAAACTGAACATATTAAAAATAAAACAGTAAATTATGCTCTGTTTTGCATTAGAAAACAAATTTCAACACAATTTTATCAAAAAGTCAACAAAGCATGGGTTTTGATATAAATAGCATACATTTTATTCAATTGTAACTAATTAATCAATACACGATTGGTTAATATAATAATAAAACAATTGCACCCCCTATTAATGAAGGTAACATATATATTTGAAAATCCTAGTGTTGCTTGTTTTCCTCGGCAAGACCTCGGGAAAACAAGCCATCTACACAGCTTTACTAATCTGAATGTTGTCCTCAAGAGAGGGCCGCTATTTTTTATCATTTGATTAACACTACAAAATGCGGAACAGATTTAGAGAAGATGGCGTAATTAAAACAAAATCTATGTAGGAAATTACTTGGCTATCAGAAAACTCGGATGCACAATTAATAGACACTCAAAATTACAAAGAACAGTAAAGCAAACACGAACGCCTCTGAAAAGTGTTCCGATAGGGTGAAAATAACTTAATTCAATATTGATGCTCGACGTGTCGCAAACAAGAAGAGTGACCAGTAAGTTATTAAGAAAATTCTTTCAGTCACTACTTGTATGTACCCCCCCCCCCTTTACCAATGGAATTTACACAGTGACAACTTCAACTTGACTGTTGAAATATTTACCGTATTTACCTTTCAATGAGAAAATCGCTGTGGGAATAGAAGGTCTTTGCACGGCTTATAATGTCATTGGGTACTCAGTAATAATACTACATAGAAATAAAAAAGGGAAATTAAAAAAAAGGTCAGCTCTCTAAACCAATAATATCTGGAAGAGGTGCGATAATAAGTTCTATTCATTATTACAAACGGCCACTTATAAATTTGTTTATTGATATATGCTTAAAAAACATAATTGTGCCTAGAATCTATATAATGAATGTGGGACTAGAACATTACTTCACATAGTTCAAAGAAATTGTAACATCATAAGACAGCATGTTGAGCAATATTTTGAAAGATACATGCTATGTCATACAGTTTACTTAATCTTCTATAGTCCAGACATTCAACTCCTACATCTAGGACATATATGACAATAAAGAAACTAGGCAGGTATCTTTTTTGATGCACAAAATGTGACAAGTGCTCTCTATCATTACTGACAGCACATCCTTATTCTTGTACAGTTTCACTTTTTTAACATTCTGGATTCTTCGACTTCATTTTTACTCTACACGGGTGGGTGTTCTTCCATCTTATGTTTTAGATTTTCGTGCATCAGATTATGTCTTGTTATCATTCCCATCAACTGAAATGTGCAATTTGTTATCGCATAAAAAGATAAATATGGTTGTATGATAAATGGTTGGGCTGGTACCTTACTGCCACACTCATTTAGGCATCATGTACCGATTGAGATATATATAGTACGTAAGAGTAAAACTGGAATACCTTTATTTGAAATATATATTTAGTATCACGTGAAATATATACAGATATGATCGTACAGAAATAGAGAAGAATGTAACAAGTAATAGTGCGAGTTGTCAACTGAACGTACAATGAACATTATAGATCTGTCATTGGATCAGCTCAATAAAAACAAACATATTGACCTAAACACAGCGTATGTCTTCATCAGACATTGACAAACCGAAGACGGATTACAAATTATGATTCGAAATACACACTGCATACCTAAAACCATCTTTAACCGCATATGTTTGTTCATAGGTTTCTTGTACGAATGTTACGTCATTCTGCCGACAATTATAAAGGCAGAAATCAATTATTGTTACTTAACGCACACAAAACATATTGCACATTTTCGAACGAGTATTGCTATTCAGCGCAACAAGTTTAATACAAATATTATAATAAAAATATTGTTTAAAACTGATAAGGTTAGTGAACACTGTAACCTTATCGTATACAATTATTCATATAATTTGTCATAACACATTATTATGCGTAAAATCAATCATTTCTACAATTTGGAAAGTTAAACTTTGTTTAATTTAAAATGTTAGAACTTCATGTATTATTTATAGTTAGAAACAGAAGTTCAAAGAATTATATGGATCATGTAGCAATAAATGTAAATAGATATAGATCAAAACGTTTTTAACGGACAAAATTTAAAGATGATTTTCAAAATACTGCGTAGTTGGGTGATATTAATTTAACGTCTGAGGTGAATAATACAAAATAAAACATTAACTAGTGTAAACTCCTTAAGCATAGAGTTTCAGAGCTTAAAGAAACCATAACAATTAAATGTAACCTATTTTAGCATTTAGTATTATAAAAAAAAACATGCTAAATCGGTTTCAGTGAATTCATTATAAAGGATATATTAGGTAATACACATAGTGTAAATACCAGTAGATTAGCAATTCAGGACGTAGAACATCATTACTAAATAAATTTCTAAAATAAACCTTACGTATAAAATCTACGCGGTTTAATTATTACCATGTTTTAAACAATCTTTGTAAACAGATAGTGAAGTCGCAATGAATGATTATTTTTATAACATTTTTCAATGTATTTATACATGAAGACAACATGTTCCAAGCTAGAAGTTTATGCCTTTGTGTTTGTTAAGGTTTTTTCGTAACTGTTGGAATTTGTAGTTCTGTCTTAAGGTAAATTAAAATGACAGGCATGTTTAGTTTATCTCCTTTTTATGTAAGTGGAATACATCCATATATATGTCAAAAAAGTATGATTGTTAGAACGTTCAAAAGATGCATGTTATAAACTATTACCTGAAAAAATCAATCCCTAATATGTTTAACGTTTGTAAACGTAATTCTAAAATGGCTGATTTCTGTATTAAATAAGTTTGTTGTCAAATATATTTAAACAAATTCCAGATAAGCTTTTAACTGCTGATCATAACAATTTCCTTTATCAAATATCAAACATCCATCAAGTAACTATTTAAAGCGTCCTCCCTTTCTGGCTTCAAGTAAAGGGTTGTTATAAACCCAATGTAATGAGCACAAAAAGTAAAATCAAATCAACGAGTTGAGGAAATTAAATATACTGTGCTAATGTTTTGTATATCATTTAATTGCCCTTATAAGATCGACTGTTTACACTTGCACTTGTTTCATTTGATGAAAATTCGTTTGACCAAAAATTTGAGCGTTGTCGATGGTTTTACTCTTGTCTATATTACCTAAATACAACGCAGTGATCAGTGACATATCTAGTTTTGATTAATGCTTATATAATAGAAAGTTTAACAAATGTCGCATATCAAGTACCCGAATATATTGTCAGGTCCAGAAAAGATTACTCAACCCACATGAAATTTGTTATCTGTCAGTAATTAGTCGTATATTTCAATCAATGTTTGTTTCTTATAAAATGCGGCGATTAATCATTCTCGTTATTTCTTGTCAACTTTAATTGTTTTATTATTACGCTCGGACTTTCTTAATAAAAGTGTAATCGGACATTCGACAAGACTACAGGATTTTGATGAAGAAATATTTGATCTTTCTGTATTCTCAAATATTGATCTTGAATAATATATAAGTTGCAGCTTGTGAACTCCTTGTCATTTTAATGTTATCAAAATTGGCTGATTTCAAATCAAGTAACACATTTAAAGTTTGCTTGCAACTGCTGACTTTAAGATTTGAACTTAAAATTGTAACAATTTTATTTTTTTTTAAATAAAAATTTAGTCATTGTTTTATTGAATATAAATGATTTTTAAATAAAAATTTAGTCATTGTTTTATTGAATATAAATGATTTTTAAATAAAAATTTAGTCATTGTTTTATTGAATATAAATGATTTTTAAATAAAAATTTAGTCATTGTTTTATTGAATATAAATGATTAAATACAGTGAATGTACTTATCTTCGTGGGCATCAAATTTCGTGGTTTGGTGAAATTTTGTTCCAGGGTTCTTAAATTCGTGGACAGACCGTTTCCGAAAATACAAAAAAGTGAAGTAGCGACAAAAATATTTGATTACGGCAGAATCCTTTACACTGTTGATAATAAATATCAGCATATAAGAAAGACAAAACAGTTTCATAACATGCGGTTGTTTATGCACGTGGTTACCATTATACACGAAAGTGTTCATTAGTGGTCTTGATTGTGTTTATTTTGTAATTAGAATACATTATATTTTTAAAAAAGAAAGTTATTTGCACCTAAATATTAGCATAACACCTGAATCAATAACTAATTGTAAACTTAGTAATATATTAATTGATTAATTGCAATTAAAATTACTTTGAGTCTATTTAATTATCTAATTTTTATCAAAATAAAAATTACTTTGAGTCTTTTTAATTCTCTAAATGATATCAAAAGAAGCCGAATGGTCATTTGCCACTGCAGGGGTTTAGTAGCAATAAATAACTGTTACAAAGGTGTAATTTAATGTCATTTGTGCCATGATCGGTATTATCACAACATCCGTTTGATGTAGTGTGAAATTGATATGCACTAATGAAGATAAAATAAAGCTTATCTTTTAAATATTTTATTTTATTATATTAATTTATGTTCAAATGAGCAACCAAAGTCATAATTTGGATAATAATAGGTTACTTTTTAACATTGAAAATGAACACTTTATATCTTCCCCTCCTTGACCGGAAGTCTATGTTTCTACGTACTCTTTAGGTGTGTAAACACTAATCCAATTCTTTAAGATTTTCTACTAAATTTGTTATTTTTTTAATTAGAGCAGCTCTTTTACCTTAAGCGCAACTCGACCGACATCATATATATCCTGAATCGTACGTGACATTCCTATGTTCTCTCAAAATTTCATGGCCTCTTTAAAACCTTCCAAGAGAAAACCAGCTTCCGGGGTAAACCCCACTCTAAAAATAGCTCTTTCTTTTCAGAAAATCTTGGTTTATAGGTCATGTAGTGCATGTGACATAAAACATACTAAACACCATTAGAACAGAGCAAGTTAGGACTCTAAATTTTTCTAATATATTCACCTTTCAGAAAAACTTTAATTCATTAAAATCCAGTTAGTAGTTTTTAATATACACCAAGATAAACAGGACTATTTTGTTGTTAAGTACTATTTTCTTATATGTTCCAAATTTGATTGGTCCCCTTTAGTGTCTTGACACCTAAAGAGCATGTATTTGTCCATCAAATTGTACAAAATTTTGCCTATTTGTAGCCTAAGTATATCTGACCAACACCCTAAAATTTCTTTGCATTCTATATAACAGTTTTGGAGAATCGCATAAAAAGATTCAGTGACTGCGCACATACTTAATCAGCACAAACTGTGTTTGCATATCAAGTAAAGCATTATTTGCAATATATTCAATTTCCTAAGTTCAGATGTAAATTTCAATGTATATCACACATTAACACTATAGTATAACATACTGAATACTAATAAAAACATACATTATATTTATATCTCACAAATAAAAAAAATTGAAGTTTCAGGTTGGGGGACCAGCCCCCCTCCCCTTTTTTTAGATGGCATATTAGATCTCTTATAAACTTTAATTATCTGTAACATTCCTACTAAACCATTTCATATTTCTTGTTGCTCAACAAGATAGAATTGCACCTCAACAAACAATAAAATTCCAAAAAGAACAATTTTAGTATGACTCTGTCCTATAGTATCAATTGACAAATTCCGCATCTAAAAAATACAAAATAGGCACCATATTAAATATTTGTGGCAACATAGATGTCTTTGCGACCTAATATTTAGATTGTCTGACTTGCCTGCTACTGAGAAACACTGAAACA
Source organism: Limnoperna fortunei (assembly GCA_944474755.1). NCBI lineage: Eukaryota > Metazoa > Mollusca > Bivalvia > Mytilida > Modiolidae > Limnoperna > Limnoperna fortunei. The sequence goes on along the minus strand of OX104122.1, from coordinate 60,584,341 downwards.
ATATATTTTTTAACTCCAAACACACTGTTCTAGGCAGAAAATACAGATTTTATTGCCAAAAAAATCTCAAATGTTACATAATATAATATTTAGGCTGAAATCTGACACTAGTATGGTTTAGAACCAAATATGTATTTAAAATGAGTAAATGGGTTATAATCTTTCATTCTCAAACATTTTCAGGCAAAGGGAGGGAATATGAAAAAATGGTGTTTATGTATTAAAGGTGTGTAAACACTAATCCAATTCTTTAAGATTTTCTACTAAATTTGTTATTTTTTTAATTAGAGCAGCTCTTTTACCTTAAGCGCAACTCGACCGACATCATATATATCCTGAATCGTACGTGACATTCCTATGTTCTCTCAAAATTTCATGGCCTCTTTAAAACCTTCCAAGAGAAAACCAGCTTCCGGGGTAAACCCCACTCTAAAAATAGCTCTTTCTTTTCAGAAAATCTTGGTTTATAGGTCATGTAGTGCATGTGACATAAAACATACTAAACACCATTAGAACAGAGCAAGTTAGGACTCTAAATTTTTCTAATATATTCACCTTTCAGAAAAACTTTAATTCATTAAAATCCAGTTAGTAGTTTTTAATATACACCAAGATAAACAGGACTATTTTGTTGTTAAGTACTATTTTCTTATATGTTCCAAATTTGATTGGTCCCCTTTAGTGTCTTGACACCTTTACAATAAATGAAACCTACATGTAATACAAACACTATTTAAACCTACTTACATAATCATTTATTGGATATTGAGCGAAAAATTAGGTATGGATCGAACCACAAAAATCATATACTACATTTGCAAAGAAATGATCAATCTCGGAGTTTTTCAGATCGTTGTTCCCAAGATCCGATCTGATAATGAAGTTTTATTCTTCGGTGGATTTTTAATTTTATTTCGTGGTTTGAGGCCTCCACGAAAACCACGAAAATTGATACGCCACGAAAAAAAATGTATTTCACGGTGTCACTTATAACAAGAAAACGTTTAAAGGATTGAAAGAAATAATTGGTTTTTATATACCTTTTCGGAAAGACGGGCGATTTTGACGAATGACAGCAATTTTATGTCAAATTTTTAAGTCAAATCTTTTTTCATGAGTGTAAGATCACACTACTAAAAGCATGGAAAGAAATCTATTTCTTCCGTAAACAAATAATTTTCACATTGCAATAACGTTAAACATAAACGTTGTTAATATAACAAGCTTATTGTGTCAGGCGATATGATGACGAAACGAGTACAGAGGCGTACGCGTGAGCTCATCTGTACCAGAAATAGGCATTAATGGAAGACAAATTATGTGATAGTTCTTAACAAACTCTTACAAACAATCGCTTAAACCATCTTATTTATCAGTTTAGAAAAAAACGAACTTAAGAATCTGCGAAAATGACATGCACATTACATTTATTAAATATGTTTGTTCAAAAGTGCACAGATATAAGGAAATTAGAATTAAATTACCTGGCCATGGTGGTTGACAACAGGGAGATGACGTAAGCCCATACTTCGAAACAGATTGAACACTTGAGGCACTGGTGTATTGGGATACACCGTGTATGGACATGGGTTTATATATGGTTGAATATCCTGCAAAAAAAGTGAAGCAACAGAATAAAAGATTAATGTGAATTAGTTACTAAATAGGGAAAAACAGGTATCGCAAGAATATCGTGCCAGTTACAAAATATATAAAGCTCGTCAGAATATCACGCGATTTTCTGACGTATTGTTATCATTTAAAAATAATAAAATTAAAATTTTATAAGATTATCATAGATAAACCATGTAATTTACACATATTTAAAAAATGCATGAAAGGTTAAAAATATAGGAATCATATGATATGATTTCGATGTAAGAATTGTTACTTTACGTGGATTTGTGTTATTTACGATTGCTTTGTTTCATTTGTAAATATTTAACAGAAGTGCGCTAGACATTTATTAAAAAAAAACAAATCCAATGAAATTGGTTCCGCTTGTGGTTGTAACGTGAATACTATAAGTTACTGAACTAATTCTTACTTGTTCTTAATGTTAATTTAAAAAACGATTAATTTTTAAACAGGCAAAATAACATAATTTAGAGATTACTATGTTAATTACAAACACGTGAAAAAGATTTGGTTTCGATCGTAATAAATAATTCAAAATAGCATATTTCTATAAAGAATATAAGTTGACGCTCTGTGTCCTAATGTATGTCTAAACCGTTAAATCAAGAAAAGTCCATTCCATATAACGTCCAAATATTTTGTATCCGCCTTCCAGATGTGTTATTAAAGTTGTTAATTTAATTATGAAATGTAATGTGTGTTTTATTTCTGTCCCCTTTGTATATTTGTTGTCAAACAATGGCAGACATGATTAACGTTATCGACTTAAACGTACCACAATCATATCGTCTGATATGTGTGGGTCTTGGTTGATATCATAGATGTCTGGATACCGTGGGTAGTCTTCTGTCAGTTCCTCGTACGACACTTGTTTCTGCGATGCTCGCTAAAAATATATCACAATGTAAATGATCACAAAAGACAAAGCAATAAATTAAAAAATGTTAAGTTGTGTATTTTTAAATTCTTCTTTAGAGGTAGTTTATATAAAGCCCTAATAGATAAAAAAAACTTGATGTAAATATGGATGCGTTTCGACTACGGGTTGATATAAAAATATCATCCAAAGTTATTTTTGTGCTATTAGCTAAAATTTAAAACTAAAAGTGTCTATTTGGGATTGATTTTTTAATTTTTAAAATCCTCGAAAAGTCAATTTAATGCTTCTGTGAGACTCCTTACAAATAAATGCTTCTGTGAGACAACCTTAAAGCTCAATTAAATGCTTCTGTAAGACACCTTACAATTAAATGCTACTGTGACACCTTACAATTAAATGCTACTGTGAGATAACCTTAAAGTTCAATTAAATGCTTCTGTGAGACAACCTTAAAGCTCAATTAAATGCTTCTGTAAGACACCTTACAATTAAATGCTACTGTGAGATAACCTTAAAGTTCAATTAAATGCTTCTGTGAGACAACCTTAAAGTACAATTAAATGCTACTGTGACACCTTACAATTAAATGCTTCTGTGAGACAACCTTAAAGTTCAATTAAATGCTACTGTGACACCTTACAATTAAATGCTACTGTGAGACAACCTTAAAGTTCAATTAAATGCTTCTGTGAGACACCTTACAATTAAATGCTACTGTGACACCTTACAATTAAATGCTTCTGTGACACAACCTTAAAGTTCAATTAAATGCTACTGCGACACAACCTTAAAGTACAATTAAATGCTACTGTGACACCTTACAATTAAATGCTACTGTGAGACAACCTTAAAGTTCAATTAAATGCTTCTGTGAGACAACCTTAAAGTTCAATTAAATGCTTCTGTGACACCTTACAATTAAATGCTTCTGTGACACCTTACAATTAAATGCTTCTGTGACACAACCTTAAAGTTCAATTAAATGCTACTGCGACACAACCTTAAAGTACAATTAAATGCTACTGTGACACCTTACAATTAAATGCTACTGTGAGACAACCTTAAAGTTCAATTAAATGCTTCTGTGAGACAACCTTAAAGTTCAATTAAATGCTTCTGTGACACCTTACAATTAAATGCTTCTGTGACACCTTACAATTAAATGCTACTGTGAGACAACCTTAAAGTTCAATTAAATGCTACTGTGAAACAACCTTAAAGTTCAATTAAATGCTTCTGTGAGACAACCTTTAAGTTAAATTAAATGCTTCTGTGAGACAACCTTTAAGTTAAATTAAATGCTTCTGTAAGACAACCTTTAAGTTAAATTAAATGCTTCTGTGAGACAACATTAAAGTTCAATTAAATGCTTCTGTGAGAAACCTTAAATGCTTCTGTGAGACAACCTTAAATGTTCTGTGAGACCACCTTAAATGCTTCTGTGAGACACCTTACAATTAAATGCTGCTGTGAGACATCATTAAAGTTCAATTAAATGCTTCTGCGAGACACCTTACAATTAAATATTTCTGTGAGACAACCTTAAAGTTCAATTAAATGCTTCTGTAAGACAACCTTAAATACTTCTGTGAGACAACCTTAAATGCTTTTGTGAGACAACCTTAAATGCTTCTGTGAGACAACCTTAAATGCTTCTGTGAGACAACCTTAAATGCTTCTGCGAGACAATCTTAAATGCTTGTGTGAGACAACCTTAAATGCTTCTGTGAGACAACCTTAAATGCTTCTGTGAGACAACCTTTAAGTTCAATTAAAGAATGCATGATATCATGCCGGTTACATTTTGTATAGCAGTCATCCATACAAGTGCGAATTCATAAAATCATAAATGTCTTCGGAATAGAATAAGACAAATACGTCAGAGACAAGTTATTAATTGATAAAAAGACTACTTCTAGAGGATAACAATTATCAGGTTATGTTCAATTAGTATTTCAAAGGCGACGGCTTCAAAAAGCAACTGACTTTATTTTCTTTAGAACTGGTCTATCAACATGGACTAAACAAATCAATTGTAGAACAATTATGTTCCTTTTCAACATACTTGATCACAAATTGTATAATTTGAAGAAATGTAGAACATTTACCTATAGTATTACCAGTACAACATGTTAATGTTTTGAATAAAACGGACTGAATTGTGAGGAAAGGCTGATACCAACATATACTGGGAACAGTATAATATCTGTACGTTACTAAATAAAATGTCATTAAAGATACTAAGGTTAAGAGAATTTACTACGACAGCTACATGATTAAGATGTTTTAGAACTGTTTTGAGTTTGAGAAATTATTCTTTTATTGCAAATGAAGCAATGGGATTTGCCTTTAAAAATATTTAAGGATTTCGCAATTATCCCAATCATCAGATGGTAATAAAAGATACCACATATTGGTCAACTTTGGAACACAAAACTTATCTTTACATAACATTTAATGATTAAGATCCAAAACAGTACGACAAAAAAGATGAATTATCTGCTGCAACATTCCAGCAGCAAATACACCCGGTGTTCAGGCAGGTAATACAATGGAGCTGTGCACCGCATGCAGGAATTGAATACCCTTCCGAAACACTTGCCATGTTAGTGTGATTTGTTTTTCCTGTAGTTATATGTTTGTTCTTAATGGTTGTTATCTGTCACGTTATAATTGCATCCTTAACAGATCTCCAGGCATCTGCTATCTACTACACATTAGTAACAGTCATCACAGATCTCCTAGCTTCTGCTATCTACCACATATTAGTAACAGCCTTCATAGATCTCCTAGCTTCTGCTATCTACCACATATTAGTAACAGCCTTCATAGATCTCCTAGCTTCTGCTATCTACCACATATTAGTAACAGCCATCACAGATCTCCTAGCTTCCGCTATCTACTACATATTAGTAACAGCCTTCACAGATCTCCTAGCTTCCGCTATCTACTACATCTTAGTAACTGCCATCACAGATCTTTTTGCTTTTGCTATTTGCATATTTTTGTGCGAAAATGTTTACCAATGACATTGAGCAACGTTTGACAACATGAATACAATTTTAATCAAAAAGTAACAAAATTCAAAGGTTCAAAGAACTTTTGGTTTGCTTCTCTTATTAGCATATTTATGTTTAAGTAAAACACTACCTTGCGATCATTTATTGGATTTCAATAACTAATAGTATGGAAAAAGTAATTAGTGGGAACGGTTTTCTAACCTAACTGATTTTGTACCATTAAAACAAGAATAGTTTTCTTATTTTATTATTTTCCAAATTCATTCAATGATTTTGTAAACAGTCACGGACGAAATCGTATATTAGGATCGAATTCGGAATGAGGATGATTTCAGAGTAATGTCGCTACAGGTTTCATTTTACAGCATCAGAAATGGATTTTAGTATTAAGATTTAGTATTATTAGAAACAAAGCCGAAGCAATTTAATTATGATCGGCAATCTGATTAGTCGGATTATTGTATGACAGCAAGACGAATGTCTAATTGATTTTTCCTAGTGACAAGACTATCCGCCTTCAAGATAACCTGATTGGGCGAAGCTCCACTATAAGTTGTTTGTACGAACAATTAAAACATTCACTGTAGAAAATAGTTTTCAGAGTTTTTGATTAAATTTCTTCGCAAAAATGAGAGGAATTGTGTTGCTAACAGTATGTTTTGTACTGAAATCTTTGATATGTATAACAGAGGCAAACTGGTATGGAAAGCGAGGTAAATATACTGGTTATGTTTAGACAATTGTAAAATACTTATAATTCATTATTTTTCTATTTTGTCAACGCAGTTTCCACATTCTAGAAGGTTGTACAATTTACTGATTAAGAACTTTAAAATTGTAACTATATTGTGTAAAACATCTATTACTGTTACAATTAAGTCCTGTTTAACAGCACAGAACTTATATAGAGCTGGTTTTTGAGGACAGCAAGTACTCATGTATTCAGAAAATAATTGTCGGAATTATAGACATTTGAACATATGGAGGTTCATTTCCAAAATAGGACGCATATGCGTACGGCGCTATTTCACAGACATACATTTTGTTTTAACATAGGTTTGCGTAAACGTGTATGCGTGCCATGCGCTTGGCACATATTTACATGGTGAAACCTGATTTTGTTACAAAGCAATTTCTTTAGAAAAGATTAAAAACACTAAACCTCTTTTTTGGTTTCACAACAAAAGACATAAAATTGTTAATATCATGTTATATTTTGCTTTAAATAACCAGCATTTACATCTGCTACTTACTAGTGTAACACCGACATAGTTTTCTGATGTCGGTTACTAGTGTTACACCGACATAGTTTTCTGATGTCGCTTACTAGTGTAACACCGACATAGTCTTCTGATGTCGCTTACTAGTGTAACACCGACATAGTTTTCTGATGTCGGTTACTAGTGTAACACCGACAGTCTTCTGATGTCGCTTACTAGTGTAACACCGACATAGTTTTCTGATGTCGGTTACTAGTGTAACACCGATATAGTTTTTCTGATGTAGCTTGCTAGTGTAACACCGACATAGTCTTCTGATGTCGGTTACTAGTGTAACACCGACGTAGTCTTCTGATGTCGGTTACTAGTGTAACACCGACATAGTTTTCTGATGTCGATTAAGAATAACATTGTAAACATTCCGTTCTAAGTTATCGCAACAATACATTTTTTTTTCATTTGAATATTATGCTAAAAATGTTTTACTAACCTATGCATGTAAAACTTGAGCCGCCTGTTTGATCGTGTTAACTAAAGCAAATTTATACTTTCGTATACTAATGTACACCACTTCGGTAAATGTTAATTAGTGCATGATTCAAATAATTAATTCAAATGAAATAAAGGCATGAACTTATGATAATATGTATATATTAAAATGTTTAAAAAATACGATATATCATTTAAACTATTGGAACTTGAAATAAGTCAGCTAAAGCTGATATTTGCAGAACGCTAAAAATGAAAAACATGGCGGTTGTATAATTTAGCTCAGTCCGAGAATTCTCTGCCGTCTAACGCTTTTTTAGACTTTGATGGAAGCGTAGGACAGCGGATTATTCTCTGCCTAAATGTTAACTTATTATTGTTAATTCAAAGTTGTCTCATTACATTAAGAATGCGAAATAAAAACATGAAATTTATGAAAACATTTTTAAAAGTACTGCTTAAAATCAAAACACTTGTTGTTTATCTTTCTCATGCAAGGTATGGCTTCCAGCTTTACAAATAAGACATGCAATGTCGACACGCGCTTCTAATGAATGAAAAGCTGATTTTAATTATTACCACCGGGTCGTCTCAGCTGTTTTACCGGTCAGGTAGTTGATAATGTTTTGTGTTTTTTTGTCCCATATCTAAGGCACCTTAAATGTATCGACCTTGGTTTCTAATAATGTTCAATGCTTCGTAAATTTTAAACTCACAAAACTTTGCTTCGGGTGTTTTCATGAGACATGAAATGACGACACGCGCGTCTTGACGTATACAATTAATAATGGTGCCTTTCATGTCTTAGGATAATAGCGATATGTCTTTGACACTAGAAAATTGAAAAGAAGTTTCGAAAAGCAATATAACTACAATTTTAAAAGTGTTAGAAGGATAAACTTTTAGAAATTATAAAGATAGTATATATAATTGAACGACTTGATGTATATTAAGTTAACTCGACTTTGATTGCCGTGCTAAATCTTTACCGTGAATATGTATTAGTTGCCAAAATGATAAATGATGCATACAATTAAGGTCTATATTTATTATTTCTCTGTCTTTCTTATTTACAACACAAATTGTGATAACGGTAAAATAATATAAAATTTAACCAACCCTAGGTATTCCATAAAATATAAGTGTTACCATCGAAATTCCTCTGTAAACACAAAATTTATGTTTCTATCATTTTTGTCACTGTGCTGTATGACAAACAAAGGATGTTGCAGAATATATATGTTACACATACTGTAATATGGAATGTTTCACCAACATACGTATGTATATGTATAAATGTATTCAATTTGGGGGACGGACAAAATCCCCCGCGGACAAAATCCCTTCCGTGTAATTTAGCATAGGCGGACAAAATCCCCCTCATTAAATTTACAAGGCGGACAAAATCCCCCTTGAAAATTTTCAAGACGGACAAAATCCCTCCCGAATCGGATTATGGTAATATCGATAAGTATTGTGCATCGTGTTTTATAGTTTTTTACTTGGTACTTCAAATGATGAATGAGACAAAGTTTTTTTTTTTCACTGAAACGCATCGAGTCGATATGGTTTGTGTTGTACGACATGTGTTAATAAAGGAACCGCGCCATTTGATCCCTTTCATTATTATTTACCGAAAAAAATAATTCAAGTTATTGAACTAAATTATACCATTATTTTACTAAATTTTAACTTATTAGTAAAAGCCATACCCGTTTCAATTTTCTATAAGATATAGAGAATGTTTTGCTCAAGTAAGCGATATTCGTTTGATCATAAACATATTAATTAACAAGCCACCAATTAAGCACTGCAAATGAGACAAACAATTATTATTATTAAGTAATTAAAAATCTGGGGTATTTTTGAGTAAAATATAAGGTCATTTTTTAAGGTTTATCTATATATGTACGAGTCGGTACGGTGTGAACATTTAAAAAAACATGCATTTTAAAAAATCATATTCGGGAGGGATTTTGTCCACCTTGAAAATTTTACAGGTGGGATTTTGTCCGCCTTGTAAATTTAACGAGGGGGATTTTGTCCGCATATGCTAAATTACACGGAAGGGATTTTGTCCGGGGGGGGGGGATTTTGTCCTACACTCATTCAATTTCACCCCAGTCATCGAATAATACTAAACTTGATACCTTATTTGTTATACCCCCGTTCCCCATAAGAGATAGGGGTATACTGTAAATCAGTCTGCATGCGTGTTAGTGTGTGCGTTTCCATTGTAGACACATGTAATCATTTTTCGTCACATTTTTCTCAGCAATGATAAAATGTTGAAATTTGTCAATATCTTTGGAGGATCATGCTATATTGTAGGATTTATTTTCAGACCTTTTTTAAGTTCGGGGGTATCATCAGTGAGCACTAGCTCAGAATAATACTTGTATAAACTGAAAAAAATATAGAACTGCGAGTAGTACTTATCCACTTCAAATAGAAGTTATCCTTCCTAATATCAATTATACAGTCTATGTGTTGTTGATAAGTAATTAGACATCAGAAAAAAAATAACACTGGGATTCATAACAATTGCTATGAAACAATATTCAAAATCGTAACTGTGTTAGTTTGAAGGTATCTATGTATCTATATCTACCCAATACAAATGGAAAAAGCCACTTACAAAATCCGACAACGCATAGATAATCTGATGTCAAAACGATTTGTCGTGTGTTATGGGTGCCTGTCTAGAATTGCAAATTAAAGTATCAAATACACAAATACAACGACTAATTAATCCACATCGATAGATAATTCAGTAGATAATTTGTAGTCATATATTTAATTTACTATTCTAATATGACGTGCTTTAAAGGCTTTGAGACCACAACTGTGGTAAAAAAATGATTTATCTATAAGCAACACGCGCTGAGAAGGGCGTGTTTTAAATGGCTGTTCCAATACAAAACCGTAACTCCCACCGGAAAGCTATTGCATATGACGTACAAATCTTATAAATAGCGACACGCGCTATAATTATCCGTTGCAATATATTGTGTGTTACATTGACGGAACAGCCAGTTTATGGCGGAAATGATGTTTCCTATAGGTACGAAAATATTATAAATGCACTCTAATTGTCTTATTAGAATAGAAATAATTCACGGAGGCTGTGATTTATCATTGTTTTACCACGGGATGACCATTTATGTCGTTATTTTATCCCTCGCTATCGCTCGGGAAAAAATAATACGACATAAATGGTCACCCCGTGGTAAAACAATGATAAACCACAGCCTCCGTGAATAATTTCTTAATTTATCACCAAAAGTAATTGACATGTACCTTTGAAAAGCTGAATATATTGAGGTAGAGACAGCCTTAACGCCAATCTGATTTCATTATTGCCATATCTCATTAACATAAAATTACTCCAGATCATGTACACATATACGAACGTGCTACTTGATGCAAAATATTTTTAATTGAGGTAGTTATTGTCAGATAATTTGCTCATACATTTAATACAGGTATGAGGGGCCTCGGTGGCCAAGTGGTTAAGGTAGTTCGTCTTAATAAAGATAAAAAAAGGTAGTTCGTCTACTAATTATCACGTGGTCTGTCAATACTGAGATTGCGGGTTCGATTCTCAGTGCAGACAGGGTGTACTCGACTTCAATCTTAATGACAAGGATTGCCAGTTTTCCTACCGCAGGTCGAGGGTTCTCTCCGGGTATTCCGGCTTCCTCCCCTAATAAAACACCATTCAAACAAACAAAACAATCACTTTGGTCACGTGCCTTACCAAATGTGTTCAGTTATAACTAGTATTCCGGAATACTTAACTTTGGTCACGTGCCTCACCACATGTGTTTAGTTATAATTAGTATTCCGGAATGTACATTTGGTCACGTGCCTTACCATATGTATTTAATTAAAACAGTACTTACAGTGTCTACAGTATACAATTATGACCTTCTTAAGAGTTGGACATCAAGAACTGCCATTTTCCGGAGGGAAGACAACACAAGCAAGCTGAGAATTCTGGAAGTCCACCGATTAAGGAGGCAGTAATTGTATTATTAAACCGAGCAAACCAACATAAACAAAAATTATAAACCAAACATGATTCTTTACTGGCGTAATTTCTCATCACTCTGTGTTTTCACATTCTCGTTCCTGGCCATAAATACAAATATAATTATAATATGACGTGTCTCAAACGCGTTAAGTAAATACCTGTGGTAAAACAGGTATACAATCCTGATCAACGTCATAAACGATCAACACGCTTTACAGCGACGTCATAGTAAGATTTTTCACATATATTTTAACAACGTCACAATCAACTTTGTGTCATAAATGCCGACAAGTCATGCAACTAATAGGTTACTTTTTTTTATAAAAGTTAATATATATGTCCTATTCTAATCGAAATAACTCATTAGAGGCAAGAATATATACTGATTTTTCCGCGGATTGACGCTCTATACCTAGATTTTAAAATATTTCCCATAAAGGGCCAGCCCGTGGTAAAATTAGTATATATTCGTTCCCCAAATAATAATTTCTTAAATAATGTTCTCGAGCAAGTTAGTTTAAGTAAATTATGGTCGCCGATCAAATGATTTCGAGGGTGACAATGGTGACAATCGACCTTTTCGAAATCCCATAGTTATGTCGTTCTTTGGGGAAAGGGAGGGGGTAAGATTGGCAGTTATCGTGTCTTTACGTCAAGCATCGTAGGATGATTAAAAAAATATACAGCTATCGTGTCTTTCCGTCGAGCATCGTCGGAAGATCAAAGAAAAATATACCGGCAAATATAATTTTTTAATATGGAGTAGGCATTGCCAAAATGCGAGCACAGACAATATAGTCCTTTATTATTTATATATAATGCGCTTTCATAATTGACGTTACTTCCGAATACCCTAAAAGTGCCTCAACTACATTCCAGTGGTCACGTGACGTCTTTCTTTGTAATGGTGACGTCACATGAAATGTAATTTGATTGTAAGTTTTTAAAGATCGATTTAGAGAGTGCAAAAAATACTATGAAATTTTTGTTGTTATTTTTAAATATAACATTAACTTATTTATTTTTACGTCTTTCTTTAAAATTAAATTTAGTGCTTCTTCATTCACTTCGTTCCAGTTTTTTGACGATATCAACTTCCGGACGAAAAAAAATCAATATCAGCATTAAGCTGATTTTGATCACGTGATTTCATTTTGATCACGTGACACGTAATTGCCGTAGAGCTCACCGCTCTTCGCGGGCAGCGAAGCTGCCCGCTGCGAGCTGTGCTCGCTATTAAATTATGCTGACAGTTATTAAATACATTCATATTTATAAACATTGTTAATAACTAAATATTTTTTCAGAATTTAAAATTAACAAAAAATGTAAGAAGAGCAAAACAATTAACAATTTATGAAACAATTAACCTTCTGTAACTTTTTACTAAATTATATTAACTGTTAAGATATTTAAGATATTTATTCTAATGTAACTAAATTATTTTTTATAGTAATTTTATATATACATTATTCAAAATTTCGTTTACTTTTTAATATGTATTAGTTTTAAGGACTTCATATACGATCTCATTCTCTAAGTATCTTAGGTCGGGAATTTTCTCCGGGTACTCTGGCTTCCTCCCCCTATAAAAACTGAACGCCATGATACAGCTGAAAAAAAATGCTGAAAGTGGCGTTAAACGATATTTAATCAATCAATCAATCAAAATATCACGACTTATTGGTTTTTACGTTTACATTTTTATTTATAACATACATGTTTTTTAAATCTAATTATCATATAAACTTCATAATCTAAATTTATATTTTCTCTGCTGCTTATGTCGTCTTTTATAGTTCTTTCATTTTTACATTTCATCAGAGTTCTGTTTTATGTTACAAATAAGCCAATAACAAATAAACAAGGCATATCTACCCCACGCCTCTTTCTCGTGCGCGAGAGTTTGGGATTTCAAAATCGTCAATACCGTCACCGGCCGTTTCCGGTTCCGAGATTGCTATCATCTGAGAGCAAATTTTCGGGGATTTCTAGCAAGATATAAACGTCAAATGAAACAAACCCGTCCAGCAACTGTCTTTTTAAGGGAGGTTTAACACACATAATTATGGCATACATATCGTAAGTCAAGTTTTTCATAGTTGATGTTGATCAATATCTTTTAATAAAAACAAGATCACTTAAAAACCTTAATACCAAGAAAATAAAACGCCATTTATAGGATGACTTGTGTTATAAACTACATATTACTCGACAGACGTTGTAGTCAATATCCCTGAACCGTTAGCGGTCAAAAGACACTCCCTGTTGCACACAACTTTCATTATGCAGACAGATGTGTTATTTGAAATCATTTTTCTTTTACTTCATATTAAAATTGTGTCTTGATTGATTGAAAACAGAAGATACGTGTATTCAATAACACTACTACGCAGTGAGGATGATCATTTCACAGTAATATTTATAGTAATTAATGCTGGACTATGATTTTACGGACCTATACGCTGAAAGTATACATTATATTGTTATTAAATATTGATGCAGATAATACAAGCGAAAAAAGTTCTCTTGTAGATACTTAATGAAAAGACATGTGTAAATAATGCATCTAATTATCGAATAATTATTTAATTTAATTTTGGATACTTTGTGTATTAAGCTTGCTAATCGTAAGCAATGAGTGTAAATAAATTTTGTTACCATTTAATTAAATTTAATTATTTTATAAAGCATTATATACAGAATTCGAATTACAAAATAATGGTGTCCTAACGTTTTTTTCAGAAGGCTGAGCAAAAATTGCAGGAAGCACAATAAAAACATACAATAAGAATGTTCAATAAAATGTAAATTTTATAATATGGAGCAATTTATGTACACAGCAGTGTCGGAAGGAAACAAGGGGTCTATTAGTTTCATAGTTGTCAAGAGGAACACAAACTAGTGAAAAACGTGCAAAATCGGTATTTGGTAAATATTACCTCCCTTGATTATGACATGGCCTACAATGAAATCTTTAACTTTATAGCAATTGTATTCATACCACAACTAACATTTTTCCTAGTTTCTTTATGATTTTACGCTACTTTCAGCAACTTTTCAGCTGTATGATGAAGTGCAGATAGTAGTATGGGTCAAAATCTCATGACCTTTGGCAGGTTACCATTGTCAATTAAGTTTGGTTTCGAGCAAATACCGAACTAGCACCCTCTGTGTTAATACGTCAATAATCAATAGCATACAGGACTACGTACTTAACGACTCGGCAATTCATAAATAATTTACTATTGTAGTGTAGCCATAAGTCTATGGTAACTGTTTTATAGAATTTCAGAATAATTAATGGCTAAATATGTAAGTTATATCTTAATGGTATCAATATAATTATACAGATTTAAATTTTAGCGGATTATTGTTTTGAGCCCCCCTTTTTCCGTGGTTACGCAACGTTTAACTTGCGTAAGAATATTTGCAATTTTCATTTTACAGTAATTGAGGCCTATTTAAGAAAACAGGAAATATACAATAAACACCAACCGACTATTTCAGATGAATAATTTAAGCCCTCATTTAAGTTATGTAACATTTTATTAAGAAAAACTATTTTGTAAATGTAATAGGTAAACAAAAAAGAATTTATTTTTGTTTGCTTATCCTGTTGCCTTTCCATCGTTACAATTAAACGTTCCTTGGAAAATCAATACAAATAGGAGGTATAAGTGACCGAGCGGTTGAAGTAGTCTCCTACAATTGATCACGATGAGGTTGTGGGGTCGAGCTTTACTGCCAACTGGACACTCGACTTAATTGACAAGCATTACAGTTTTCTCTCCTTAACTTGTACTGATACAAAAAAGGAAAAAAACTGCACAAAAAAATTGGACGTCATTAAAACATTAAAACGTTAAAACATTGCTGAAGGTGGCATTAAACACAATTCTATCAAGACAATCAGTACAAATAATGTTAAGATATGCCACTATTTATTGCTATGATATATTACATATTATTATACCTCAATTTCATTTACAATGTTAATCTTTCATAGGCCACCGTGACATATAAGTACTGTAAAAAAAAAATTTACTGTCGGAAAAATACTGTCACCCGCTACCATAGGTACGGAATGTACGAAAATTAAACTGTATCATTCGCGTATGCGCAATATCTATTTTTACATTTCCGTTGTAAACAGACGACAATGATGTCAAGCAACAAACTACCATAAACTGAAATTAAATGTGGTGGTGTGACTGTTAGTTTACTTTTATTGTTAAATTGCTGTTTCATTACCACTATTACATCAATTAAATACCATTATTGAATAAAGTTGTTCATGGTTTGAATAGTTTTTCGGTATAATAAAATAAATGTTACATGTCTGACAGGGTGACAGTAAAATTGTCAACTTTCGAAAATACTGAACAAAATTTCCTCAAGTTGACAATTTTACTGCCACCCTGTCAGACATGTAATATTTATATAATGTAATCATATAGAATACAGATGAGAAGATACCTTGGTCGGAAATAGAAAGTTACGATCAACAAAAATACACAAAATTGAAAAAGTGCATTCACATATAAAAAAAAGCGAAACCACCAAATGAAAACAGAAAAATTTAGGGCCTCAAGCAAGAATTTGTGAAATAATTAAAGAATTCAATACAAGGACTTGTCTTTTGCTTCCTGGTTCAACTAGAAATGCTATTTCAAATTAAAAAAATGGATTAAGATACAAGAAGCACTACGTTACTTAACATTGAATTAGATAAATAACGATTGAAACTGCAAATATCTTAATGTTGTAATAAATAAGCCGTCATTCAATTTTGTAGTGTCACGTTGATAATCAAGTCACATTGACAGATGTTATTTATTTAGAACACACTAGCGATTGGTTTACTGCGGATTCAGTTATATAAGCAAGGGAGTAGATCTTTTTAGAGAATTACACCAGGGCCCAGCACTATAAAACCTACTTGAGTAAAAATGTTTTGCTCAGCATGCGAATTTACTCAACTACTATGACAACAATGGATTGATTGATTGATTGATTGATTGACTGGATGTCTGCTTTACGTCCAGCGAGCAGTATTTCAGCTATTTTCAGGACGGGAACAAGTTAACAAACAATAAATTAACGGAAAATAGGGATGGGATGGGTCACAGGGAATAAAATTTTGACTGCCACTGGAAAAGTATGGAGTTTTGGGTAGGGGCGGAAAATTAAGCCTTTTGTAGCGGCTACAATAAGCCTACTCTTTTTCGAAATCTTCAAAAGGGGTCTTTATCGTGCAAGGAGCGTGGCACTCTCCAAACACGTTACCCACTACGGTCCGCGGTCAGGCTTTCCGTATCATGACCTGACAACCCCCAACGAGAGGGTCTCCCCTATCCGCCACCTGGGGACGCGCTGGGCTGATCTGTGGGTCGAGCACTGGGAATCCTCCCAGTATGGTCCCAGGACAACAATGGAAAAGGAAAGATTTGATTCGATGAAATGGAGAATAAAAAAGTTCTCAGCAAAGAAAATGTTTATGGCACTCGGCCCATGGCTACTGCATTTGATGTTACGTTTCATTGTGCACTGCTGTGCAAAGAGTTGAAAAATAGCAATGCCGACTTTCGTATTTTTTATATATATTTTTTCACGATCGTCAAGGATGGTAATGCATATCTTAAAGCTGTATCAATTTGGCCATTTCAACTAATTCATATAGTCAGTAGTTTATCAGTCCGTTAATACTACGTTTTGTACAATAGGTAAAATACTAGCAATCATGTGTCTCATAGTTTAACGTCCAACAAGTAGTATTTCAGCTATATTTATTATTAAGACTAGAACATGTTTACAAACAATAAATGAAAAGGAGAAATGTAATGGACCAATAACTGCCACTGCCAACAGTATAAAGTATTGGGTGGAATGGTCCAATGACTGCCACTGCCAACAGTTTAAAGTATTGGGTGGAATGGTCCAATGACTGCCACTGCCAACAGTATAAAGTATTGGGTGGAATGGACCAATAACTGCCACTGCCAACAGTATAAAGTATTGGGTGGAATGGACCAATAACTGCCACTGCCAACAGTATAAAGTATTGAGTGGAATGGACCAATAACTGCCACTGCCAACAGTATAAAGTATTGGGTGGAATGGTCCAATGACTGCCACTGCCAACAGTATAAAGTATTGGGTGGAATGGTCCAATGATTGCCACTGCCAACAGTATAAAGTATTGGGTAGAATGGTCCAATGATTGCCACTGCCAACAGTATAAAGTATTGGGTGGAATGGACCAATAACTGCCACTGCCAACAATATAAAGTATTGGGTGGAATGGTCCAATGACTGCCACTGCCAACAGTATAAAGTATTGGGTAGAATGGTCCAATGATTGCCACTGCCAACAGTATAAAGTATTGGGTGGATTTTGTAGCTGTTACAATAAGCCTACTTTATCAAAATATACAGAAGCATTATTAGTCGTGCGATGAATCGCGACACCCTCAAACACGTTACCCACTGATGTCCGCCCTCAGGCTGACAACTGTCCTGCCGCCACCTCGGGCCTCGCTGGTCAGCTGGGTGGGTCAAGCAGTGAAGTGGGAAACCGCCCATTTTGGTCCGAGTTTTTGGATTAAAGATAGAGTTTATACGAGTAAATATTATATTAAAATATGTTGATATTGTTTACAGGCGACGATGACCTATTAATTAGAAGAATCCTATACAACCGACAACCGATGATGAATAGAGCAGACGACAGCGAACTTGTTTCTAGGATAGAAGCTTTTTTAAAAGATTTAAAGGACAAAACACATGTTTATCCAGAAAACAGCAGTGACATTTTTAGCAAAAAAAAGTAAACTGGTAAGTTACATTAATAGAAGTATTTTTTTTCTTTCAATACATGAAGAGTCTACATCTGTTGTCAACATGAAGAGTCTACCTCTGTTGTCAACATGAAGAGTCTACCTCTGTTGTCAACATGAAGAGTCTACCTCTGTTGTCAACATAGACTTCAACAAAATACTAAGAAGATATATTTATTTTGTGTGTTTCCCAATAGCAAGTTTTCCATTACAACAATATGGCGAGAAAACGTTTGACTCACGTTTTTATCGACGTCCTAATTTTTACATTAAGTGATCAACTCATTTTCAATCAACCTCTGAGAAGCTTGTTAAAATAATGATAAATAAAAGTATCTAGTTTTCGGCAGATTTATATTGTCATATTCAGAGCGCATGATATCACAAGTAACCTTATAGCTCCTGATCCTACTGGCCACAAAAGCCACAGTATCGATAGGCAGAAACCCAGTTAATTATTGAACATACGGGGATTATGTAGGAAATGATAAAAGTCATTCTAGGTGCAGATAAAATAACAAGTAGACCTTTACACACCTAGATCTAGGTTAGAACAATTTTTTTTTGTTCAAGACAAATGTAACGAGGATGTCAATGGTCGCAAATTGAAGTTGCTACTTCTACTTATGTAGATCGAAATATGCTTTTACCAATAACTCATGAGTGACTCCGAAAGTATATCAAATTTGAGGAGAAAACTGAATTATTATCTAATTTGAGTCAAATATGCGTTACATTATATGAATGAACTCAATTATATGTGCGATTGTCAACACTTTCATGAAAATACAAAATGACATGCGTCCTTCAAATATAGGTTATTTAGTGTTATGGCAAGTTGCTACAATTCTAATTAGACGACTTTTTCTTAATTATAGTAGATATGTACTGAAAACCTTGTAACATGCATTTATTAATATGTCCAAGTTTGCCGATAAGAATGTTAGTGAATGTATTTGTATCATGTATGCAGTATGTTGCATTAATAAGACGCCTACATATTCTTTCTTTACTACAAATACAAACTTTTAAAATCTAGACAATGCTAATATGAGATTGTAAATGTAAATTAATAGCGAGCATCGCAGATGCGAGCTATACGGTTACATGCATTTGTGTAAAAAAAGTCACGTGATTCATATGAACAAATCCATTTCAGATGGTAGCTGAGCTATCCGAAGAAAATATTGTAGACGAACGAAAAAATATATAATTTAAAAGTAGACAAAAATAATTTTGACATCGATAAAATAAAAGTGTTTATTTTTTAAATTACTACAAAAATGCCAGAAAATTTTTTTTTTCAATTTGAAACGCTGCATTTGAAATTACCTGGTCCCCTGGTGCAATATTTTTCATTTACGCAAGCTTCACTATCAAATATAACCCCAGGTCACCACCAATTTACTACCCAGTTTGATTGGTTGTTTAAAACGCCATGTTTTAGCTAACTTTTCGCGCGTTTTGTTCCGTAGGAAATTACTGTCCAAATACAATTTAAATAAAGTAGCTACCTGTTTCTTGTTTTCCGGCTTTCGAATTAACCTGACCTTTTCCGTAGAGTTATTTCCACAAACGAGACATAAATCGATAAAAGCATTCTTTTGATAAACAGGATTTTTATTTGAATTTGATTACCGGACGCCGGACGTTACGTCATAATGCTTTGTATCGGAATTACGTCAGTTACAGTTAATACTGACGCTAATTTTGAGGCATTCCGAATGTTGCAAACCGGTCAAAATTTTGACCGGATTCATTGCTGGTGACCTGACTGTATATTCGAACCGGAAGTCCGCTTACGGTATTGAGAATATTTAGTCAGGATCCCAGACTATATTTGAGATTGAGTTTTGTGACGTCACAACACATTACATAAGACGTCACGTCATCAATGGAATGTAGAGGCACTGTTAGGGGGCTCTGGAGTAACGAAATGAACAATGTGCGATGCTCGCATTTAGGCTGCGCCTCCATTCATAGCGAGCATCGCAGATGCGAGCTATAATGTTACATGCACGTGTGTAAAAAAAGTCACGTGATCCATATGAACAAATCCATTTCAGATGGTAGCTGAGCTATCCGAAGAAAATATTGTAGACGAACGAAAAAATATATAATATAAAAGTAGACAAAAATAATTTTGACATCGATAAGATCAAAGTGTTTATTTTTTAAATTACTACAAAAATGCCAGACAAATTTTTTTCAATCTGAAACGGTGTATTTGAAATTGAATTTTGTGACGTCACCAACACATTAGATAAGACGTCACGCCATCAATGGAATGTAGAGGCACTGTTAGGGGGCTATGAAGTAATGACATGAACAATCTTCGATGCTCGCATTTAGGCTGCGCCTTCATTCATATTATACATTTATTGACTTTGATATAGGTTAATACCTGGTTTTATCAACCCTGAAAGAATGATATCCACCGAGCCAACGGCGAATGTGGATATTATTTTTGAGGGTTGATAAAACCAGGTATTAACCCATATCAAAGTCGATGAATGTTTTATTATATGACATTTTTTGTACTTTTACACTGGAAGTCTCTAATAAAAAAGGATAAAAAATAATAAAAACTTATTTCAACAATAACAACACTAAACTATCACATTTTAAATTGAAAGAAATTAACATTTTCCAATAAAAATGTATAGTAATATTACAGCAATTAAAAAAAATTGGCAAAAAAGTTTCTGTTCATTGACAGTTGCAATACTTGTCTGCTGCTCGTCAGCCATTTTGAAACCATGTCAACAAATAGAATGTTTTAAAAGAATGATTTTGATTGGCTGATGTTTTTAATTCAACCAATCAAATTAATGCTTGTTTCCTATTGTTGAATTCTATTTTTAACTACTGAAAAGTGATAAATATTCTATTTTTAACTACTCAAAAGTCAAAACTTTTATATCAGCCTATTTTTATCTACTTTGATGTTAACACACCGTCTGCATAATACTTTTCATGATACCCGGGCCAATCAAAATCAAGATAAATGTTAGTCATATAATAATTTCCTATAATATCAGGTAATATTCAAGAAAAATACAAAACTGAATTTATTAGATATTACTATCATACAATTAAAGACACAAAATATTTTAAACCAATTTGCCTTTATAAGATGTATCAAATATTTTCAAATAAGGCATGGTATTTAATAAAATAGAATTTTAATATAGGATACAACGATTAGTTGTACCTGTGCACAACGATTTGTTGTACCGTGTACACAACGATTTGTTGTACCTGTTAACAATGGGTTGTTGAAGAAGCAAACAACGATTTGTTTTACCTGTGCACAACGATTAGTTGTACCTGTACACAACGATTTGTTGTACCTGTAAACTACAATTTGATGTACCTGTACAAAACGATTTGTTGTTCATGTACACAGCGATTTGTTGTACTTATAAACGACGATTTGTTGTACCTGTAAAGAACGATTAGTTGTTCCTGTAAACAACGATTAGTTGTACCTGTAAACAACGATTAGTTGTACCTGTAAGCAACGATTTGTTGTATCTGTAAACAACGATTTGTTGTACCTGTAAACAACGATTTGTTGTACCTGTACACTACGATTTGTTGTACCTGTACACAAACGATTTGTTGTACCTGTACACTAAAATTAGTTGTACCTCTAAACAACGATTTGTTGTACCTGTAAGCAACGATTTGTTGTACCTGTAAACAACGATTTGTTGTACCTGTACACTACGATTTGTTGTACCTGTACACTAAGATTAGTTGTACCTCTAAACAACAATTTGTTGTACCTGTAAACAACGATTTGTTGTACCTGTACACTACGATTCGTTGTACCTGTAAACAACGATTTGTTGTACCTGTAAACAACGATTAGTTGTACCTGTACACTACGATTTATTTTACCTGTACACAACGATTTGTTGTACCTGTAAACAACGATTTGTTTTACAGCATTGAATCATTAAGAGCAGAAGAATATGTTGTATTTTGCTAGAATGCATACAAATTACCTTAAGCTGTTGTTGGATTTTTGTAGGGGTTTTCTTTCCAAAGTTAATAAGACACTACAGGCTGCTTCACAAGAAAAAGCAATATACAGCCTGTTAAAGACATAAAACAAAACAGAGACAATGACAACGGTTTATTATTCCTAAAGGACAGATATAGAAATTCAATCGCAAACGTTCGTTAAAGCAGAACCTGAAATATTTCTGTTAAGTTTAATTATATTGTTCCGATATTGTAGTAAACTTTCAAGTTCTCTATAAATGGTCTAAGACTCGCGGATTTCTATTGAAACAGGTTAAAAGGATACTGATTTCCCAAAATAAAGACGAATATATACTAGATAAGAAATGTTTATATTCCATATAACATTATTTATATCTAGTTGTCGACATAATTACAAATATTTATTTATTATTTAAAATATTTGCAATTAACATGTATGTAGCGTTTTTGACTTGAATGGGGTATAGGAATAATTTATAAATGAATTAACAAAAACCATGTAGTCCGATAGAAAATCAATATTTTAAGTGCCCCTTGCCAATCCGCTTTGGTGTATTTTTTTTTAAAATAATTCTATACCATTAACTACTCAGCCTTATACTTTCCGTATCTTGAGAGTACTATTCCAGTAGTTCATGCGTAAGGTGTTGACAATGTTATGCTAGATATTCCGATGTTGTAGGGCGGACGCTGCTGTTGGCCTGGATAAACTATTTAACCAGGGATCTGTAGCATAGGTCGGTGGCATCTCTCCCGCAGTTTTAAACCATTGTTATAAAAAAAAAAACCATCTCAGACATTTTGTCCTTAGCCATAGGAAGTTTCCTTTATAAATGGAGCTGCCTTTTTTTTACAGACATGACTATGAATAACTCGACAGGTGTCTTATTTATTACAAGCAATGCGTAATCGTTCGGAGCATCCATGTTTTTTTTCAGTGGATTCAGATTACTCATTTTTTGGCTTTTGTAGTTCGTTTGATTTTTTCTTTATATCGTGTGTCCGTCTGGATTTTGTCACTTTTTTTTTTAGTTAACGATTCTTGTTGACTGTTTGGTTTCTTTTGCTTAGATATTAATACGATTTTCTTTTCATTTTGCAGATTCCTAGTGGAAAGTAACATCGATGGATGTTAAATATAAAACAACTGGACTTTATTTAAGAAATCCAAAAACTGTAAAATGAAATATGTTTATTTTGGAAAACGTTTACATTGAAAAAATATTTAAAAAACATTTTAAGGAAAAAACTAAGGAAAATCTAAGTTAATTGTTCGTGTCCTTGAGATTTGATAAGTCTTAAATTATGTGTACAAATTTCAATATGTGTAAAATTTTCAATAAAGATCTTTTGTTATATTTTGTGGCAAATATCTTTTCTGATGCAATTAAGTTGAATAGAAACAAAGCAGTATTTCAGCTATAAGCAGCACAAAATTCAAAAAACAAAAAATAAAGAAGTTTTACAACTATATAAGGTTTTGAAAATATCGCTACCCATTATGTATCACGATAAATTTAATTCTGCTCTATTGTTCAAGAGCAGCCACTGAATATAAATAGGACGACAGTACTAACATGTTAGTAAATGGTGTAACTTGATCAAATAATTTTGGGCCACCAATCTATTAATTGAATATTGGAAAAAACATTGGCTTGCCTAAAGTTCTGCCAGCAAACGTTGGTTGCCTACAGTTTGGGCCAGCAAGCTTTGGTTGCCTACAGTTTGGGCCAGCAGGGGTTTGACTACAGTTTGGGCCAGCAGGGGGTTGACTACAGTTTGGGCCAGCAGGGGGTTGCCTACAGTTTGTGCCAGCAATCTTTGGTTGCCTACACTTTGGGTCAGAAAGCGTTGGTTGCCTACAGTTTGGGCCAGCAAGCGTTTGTTGCCTACAGTTTGGGCCAGCAAGCGTTGGTTGCTTACAGTTTGGGCTAGCAATCTTTGGTTGCCTTAAGTTTGGGCTAGCAAGCGTTAGTTGCCTACAGTTTGGGCCAGCAAGCTTTAGTTGCCTACAGTTTGGACCAGCAAGCGTTGGTTGCATTCAGTTTGGGCCAGCCAGCTTTGGTTTCCTACAGTTTGGGCCAGCAAGCGTTGGTTGCCTAGTTTGGGCCAGCCTGTGGTATATTTGGAAAAAACATTGGCTTGCCTAAAGTTCTGCCAGCAAGCTTTAGTTGCCTACAGTTTAAGCCAGCAAGCGTTGGTTGCCTACAATTTGGGCCAGCAAGCTTTGATTGCCTACAGTTTGGGCCAGCATGCTTTGGTTCCATACAGTTTGGGCCAGCAAGCTTTGGTTGCCTACAGTTTGGGCCAAGCGTTGGTTGCCTACAGTTTGGGCCAGCAAGCTTTGATTGCCTACAGTTTTGGCCAGCAAGCGTTGGTTGCCTACAGTTTGGGCCAGCATGCTTTGGTTCCATACAGTTTGGGCCAGCAAGCTTTGGTTGCCTACAGTTTGGGCCAAGCGTTGGTTGCCTACAGTTTGGGCCAGCAAGCGTTGGTTGCCTACAGTTTGGGCCAGCAAGCGTTGGCTGCCTACAGTTTGGGCCAGCAAGCGTTGGTTGCCTAGTTAGGGCTAGCAAGCGGTCTATTAATTGTATATTTGGAAAAAACATTGGCTTGCCTATAGTTCTGCCAGCAAGCGTCGGTTGCCTACAGTTTGGGCCAGCAAGAGTTGGTTATTATTACAACTAAAAGTACAAAAATAAAAAAGTTCAATTGATAATTTATAAATCAAACAGAAATATTGCTTCCAAAAATATTTGACACAATCGATTGAAGCTCAATATTCAGTCTTCAATTTAAATTGCAAAACGTAATTTAACACAAGACACACTGCATGCAGAAATGTAGTGAATATATTATACTCAGGCTGTGTTACGTGTTTGGAGGCGCATCAACTCACCAGTGACAGTCAATGGTATCATTTTTCTCATTACTGTTGTACATTTGGTAGTGATTAATGATACATTGTACTTGTAATTAATAGAGAAACGACATTTTTTCCTAATGGTAACTGATTGTCTACGTAGAGGTCTAGCGTTTAACAGTAGTATCAATAATTGTATCAACCAACCGTTATAAAAGTCATTAGCCACACAACACAGTTAACCTTACACGAATTATAAACTGGTCTTTGCGTTATGCCGCGTCGGTGTTTTTATTGGTTCTCAGATACCTCTAACCTTAAATTAAGAATTGTAACAACAGAAACCAACACGAACAAGGTGTTAGTGCAGTGCAGACCAGTAAACACGAAAGCTACACAACTGAGAGACCGTCAATAAATTATCGGAAAACTGATTAAAGACTTAAAAACGAATCATTAAAATAAATAAGATAATTGTGAAAATAAAGATATTTGAACATGACATTTCTATTAACAAAGGTCTGTAGACCACAACGCACTCCTGAGTCACATAAGTACTCCATACTCGATGGTATAATTAGAATTATGTTCAACCGTAATTATATCTTTAAAATAATTTTACTGCAAAGATAAGTTATCGACATATACTTTTAAACAATAAGTTCTAACATGCAAATGTAACCCTTAAATACAGGAATGCCACGGCGGCGCATAAAAATACACGACAAAATTCTAACATGCGTCACCCTTACATACTTGAATGCCACGGCGGCGCATAAAAATACACGACAAAATTCTAACATGCGTCACCCTTACATACGGGAATGCCACGGCGGCGCATAAAAATACACGACAAAATTCTAACATGCGTCACCCTTACATACGGGAATGCCACGGCGGCGCAAAAAAATGCACAACAAAATTCTTACATGCAAATGTCACCCTTGAGTACGGAAATGCCACGGCGGCGCATAAAAATGCACAACAAAAATCTATCATGCATATGTCACCCTTAAATACGGGAATGCACCAGCTGCGCATTAAGAATATACAACATAATTCTAACATGCATATGTCACCCTTAAATACGGTAATGCACGGCGGCCCATATACAATATTAATTTACAAAGATATTACCGTTACGAAACCACAAGCGAATAAAAGAATAAAACATGTTAGAAATTTATCTGAAATCCTTAGATTGCTGCTAATTACAAAATACAGGCAAACAAGACTGTACACTAGTTGCAAAACTATTTTACTACTGAGAGCTGTTTGAGTACCTAGGTGCAAGTCCACGCGAAATGGTATATCGTATACTTCCATACCTTTTACCCATTCTGGCCCAAAGTACGTGTATCTATACAATTCTTTTGTCTGCAGATAAGCAAGAAAGTACATGTTTTGTTTACACACACACACACACACGCTTCATAACATTTGCAAATTTCGTTATAATAAAGAAATAAAAAATATTCGGTTCACCTAATCATCTGCTATAAACACAGATTTAATAGACAATCAACAGTATGAACAGTCTTAAATGAAGCATACTGTGACCAAGGCTCTCTCACACCTACACACATTATAAATAAATGCCCAATGATGATTCATCTTCACACGAGTGAAAATTGTTCAGTAATCTAGAAACTAAAGAATTAATAGGAATGGACAAATCAGCTGCTCAGAACAAACATGACCACAAAATGTCATAGGTAACTGCTAAAGTCGTGCTGGGAGAACAACAAAGATTAGAACTTCAACTTGATAAAATGTAAACATTAGGGGAACTAAATTAAATGTTAGGAAGTAGTTGAATTATGTTTCTCATAACATGTCATCTTCATCTTTTAATGTAATATTGGTTTGTATGTTAATGTATATATATTATTTTAATATTTGTTATATTCTTATGTCGCACACCTTGCATGAGATTAAAATAATATTTTGATATTTTGATATTATCAACAACTGAGCAGCACATGTATCGACAACAACCAAGCTCTACATGCAACAAGAACAAGTGCTCCACATGATGCGACATCATCAAATTATAATGCATGACTTTCGGTTTAAATATTTGTTAACACATGAACTTTTTCTGTGATTTTGAACTCCACATATACCCCAAAATAAAGCATTATAGTCCAGAAGTACAGTATCTAGTCAATGTTACGTATATGTGTTTTTTTATAGTTTGTGTTTTTTCTAGCTGCATAATTGTTTTATTTAATACTGTCTGTTTTCTGTATTCAACATGCTACAAAACAGATCTTTTGTCAGTAAAATGATCTGTTTTACCAAGACTATAATTATTAATGCTTGTTAGTATGTATATCCCGTATTTTGTTGTTTTACAAAAGGTACAACGTCGAATAAATCATATAAAATTGATATTTTTTAAACTAAATCTGCATATCATTTTTGAATATATTACAATTTAAAAAAGCACTGAATATTTCTAATTTGTACACAAATGCTAGTTTTAACCTTGCTGTTTTTAAACGAATACATTTATTTAATTGTCTAGGTCTCCGCAGCTGTATTATGCTCCAAACGAAGTTAAACAGGAAAATGAGAATATGGTGAACTAGATTGACGACAACTTAACACATCCTCAACTGCATGCTTTAATTAGTGGAAAATCAATAATAAACTCGACTGAAGCATGTGACGGAATTCATTTAAGCCGGGTGGAACATTTCACAGCTTCAATTCATTTATGTTAGATTTAAGTTATATCACTGGTCCCATAGTGTAACGTTAATAGTCAATTAACGACCTCAATATTACAAATATAATGACAATAGAAATCTCACAATAACAGTCTGTAGGTACAGTCTTAAACATGAAAAAAACGGGTCAAGTCCCACAAATGGCGTAATTATAACATTGTCAAATAGGTACAGTCTTAAACGTGAAAAAAACGGGTCAAGTCCCACAACTGATTACCATGGGAGACGGTATACATAGTCAAATAATTATCAGTCTTCGGAGTAAATGACACTCTGTTACTTGATTGGGTGGTTTACTAAATCTATAAATATTTTTGTCATTTCATTGGTTTACGTCAGGATCGCACTAGTATGTGTACTAAAATTTCGATCTATTCTTAGGTTGAATCGGGGTTGTAATCAGTATTTTAGTGTAGTATTGTTACGTTCCACATATTGACTTCTATTTCATTCAATGCATTGGTCAGTGAACAATTATAAGGTAAACATTGTACCAAAATCTCCCTACTTTATAAAGCTGTTTTGGAAAAATTTATATGTTTAGTGTAGTAATGTTACGTTCCACATATTGACTTCTATTTCATTCAAAGCATTGGTCAACGAACAATTTAAAAGGTAAACATTGATCAAAATCTCCCTACTCTTTAAAGCTGTGTGGGTTAGGCAAAAATTATATGTTCTGTATCTTTATTTTTTGTTCTGATATTTGATGCAAATTTAACAAAATACATTTTTACCGCTCATTTTGAACATTTGTTTAGGGAGTCAACTTTTGTTTAATTATTTTTTAAAAAGCACGTGTGAAGTAACGACAGGCATTTAAAACGATCAAGCACCACTGGATAATAGTTTAGCGTAAACAAAGTCCTTACAAGGTACACGAACATTGTATACCTATCCTACATATAAATTACAAAAAAACCAGATACTTTAATAAATCCATAAAATTTGTAATGCAGCTAAGAGACGGTTAGCTTTTTAGAAAAGCTAAACTTGTATAATTATAGCATTGTCAAATAGGTACGGTCTTAAACGAGAACAAATGGGTCAAGTCCTACAAATGGCGTAATTATAACATTGTCAAATAGGACCGGCCTTAAACATGAAAAAACGGGTCAAGCCCCACAAATTGCATAATTATAACATTGTCAAATAGGGTCTTAAACATGAAAAAACGGGTCAAGTCCCACAAATTGCATAATTATAACATTGTCAAATAGGGTCTTAAACATGAAAAAACGGGTCAAGTCCCACAAATTATATAATAAAAACATTGTCAAATAGGTACGGTCTTAAACGAGAACAAATGGGTCAAGTCCTACAAATGGCGTAATTATAACATTGTCAAATAGGTACGGTCTTAAACGAGAACAAATGGGTCAAGTCCTACAAATGGCGTAATTATAACATTGTCAAATAGGACCGGCCTTAAACATGAAAAAACGGGTCAAGCCCCACAAATTGCATAATTATAACATTGTCAAATAGGGTCTTAAACATGAAAAAACGGGTCAAGTCCCACAAATTGCATAATTATAACATTGTCAAATAGGGTCTTAAACATGAAAAAACGGGTCAAGTCCCACAAATTATATAATAAAAACATTGTCAAATAGGTACGGTTTTAAACGAGAACAAATGGGTCAAGTCCTACAAATGGCGTAATTATAACATTGTCAAATAGGACCGGCCTTAAACATGAAAAAACGGGTCAAGCCCCACAAATTGCATAATTATAACATTGTCAAATAGGGTCTTAAACATGAAAAAACGGGTCAAGTCCCACAAATTGCATAATTATAACATTGTCAAATAGGGTCTTAAACATGAAAAAACGGGTCAAGTCCCACAAATTATATAATAAAAACATTGTCAAATAGGTACGGTTTTAAACGAGACAAATGGGTCAAGTCCTACAAATGGCGTAATTATAACATTGTCAAATAGGTACAGTCTTAAACGTAAAAAAACGGGTCAAGCAATTGGTATAATTAAAACATTAAACGTTTTCGCCTTTACAGATTTTCTCTAGTAGATTCAAAGAACATGGTTGTATTCAATTATCTTAGTTTGCTGTAAACTACGAAATCAAAAGTCGAAAGTGTTCAGGACAAAAGCAATACGGGTTTGACAAATACCGTTATTCTGTTTAATAAGTTCTGGTTGTTAATATTGATATCATGCATAAAAACCGTAGTAACATCCCAATAAAACAAAAAACAAACCTAATTAAATAAATAACCGAATTCACCACGCAAATAAAAAGTTAAAATATTTTATCGTAGTTTGAAATATCTTGAGGAGTATATTTGTTTTAGTATCATTATTATACCCCACGCAACGAAGTTGTGGAGGGTATAATGTTTTTGACTGGTCCGTCAGTCCGTCCTTCTCTCCGTCCGTCCGGTAGTCAGTTCTAATCTTGTAAGCGCAACTCCTCTATAACTACTGATCAGAATTGTATGAAACTTGGTAGGAATGAAGGACACCATATGTAGTTGTGCGTATCAACAGGAAATTTTGCTACCATATTTTTTGTAGGAGTTGTTGCCCTTTTGAACTTGGAAATTCTCGAAATATTCATGTAAGCGCAATTTCTCTGTAATTACTGATAAGAAATTTATGAAACTTGGTAGGAATGAAAGCCACTATAGTTGTGTATATCGACAGAAAATTATGATACAATATTTTTTGTAGGTCTTATTCCTCCTTTCGACTAATAAATTTCTTAAAATATATATTTGAAACAACTTGTTTCCGCTTATACCAAGAAGCTACGATACAATTTTGTGGAACTTGATAGGTATGTGGTAGCGTGGGGTATATGAGCGTGCTCACTAAAGTTCTTTACTTGATATATAAATTAATAATAATAATAATAATTACTATTATTATATATTATATTATTATTATTATTATGTTTCTGAAACATACTACGCATTAATGTCGTTACTTCATACACAATAAAACATGCACACATGATATAATATGACCTATTAAAAAGTACTATAACCGAATTTCAGTGGTTCTGTGGAGTTAATAGACTTGATTCTGTCACATCTAATTACATTGTAAGATAGGACTGTTTATTATAGACAACTGTTTAAATAGTGCTGATGTACGTCACTTGACGTTTTGAATACATCAATTATATAAACCCGATTCCTGAAGTCAATTTCTGAAGTTAATCAATTATTTTTAGTTATCTTTAAATGTTAAAATGTAAATGAATGCACTTGTTGCTATGTTTAGACTTGAAGTTAAACAAATTTAATGCAGTTTGATGTGTATAATCATTTCTTTGGCATATCTCATTCATTACCTAAAACTCAATGCTCTTCAGAGTTTACAATGACTTAAGGTAAAAGATACAAGTAATATACAAGATTTATTAAAATTTATTAAAAAACTGTTTTCATAAAGCAGTCATTTTTACAAACATTAAAAGTCAAACATTCTCTTCCAACAAAACACGCCACATCACCCGGAGGATGTAACAGGCGACGACGTCACTTCTTTGAAAAAATTTAATATAGATTTAGTGCTATCTCAGCTATGGTTCATTTTTCTGGCGAAAAAAGTAAATAATCGCCTTTTCATTAAGTAACTGTAACACACGAATTTGTAGTTTAAATAATCGACAAGCGGTTTAGTACGTGTTATCTTTTTATTATGTCTGCATAATGTATCACAATCAATTGTTTTATCATATGTTATACAAAATATATACACATTTTGTACGGAAATCGATTCCCAATTAACGAAAAAGTATCGTATATTAACTTAAAGTTGTATTGGCGTTTATAATGCTTATTCATATTCTGTTAAAGACTGTGATGTCATTCGTCACACATTTTCAGATCCATAATAATTTCATTTTCCAATCATTATTGTCAGTTTTAACATTTTTTAATTAGCTGAGAATTCGTACAAGAAGTACATTCGACACAGCAAATGAAATATAGGTTCTTTAAGAGAACTTAAAGAGACGCGTGACTTTGATAACCAATACAAACAACAACACTGACAAAACCTAGATTCCAGGCAATGAACGCGAACGACAGATATGGTCGGTGGATTTAAAAATACGGCAGGTTTTTTTTTAAATTTACCATTCGAAAATGATGCAACAAAATAGAAGCGAAAGACAATACGGGAAAAGTAACACATACCCCTCAAATTATCACACCATCAAAGAAAAACAAACCAAAACATAATTAAACTAAAACAAAACCTAGAGATTGATGTTTTCTCAACTGTCCAAACATCCTGCTTTCAATCAAAAAGTTCTTTATCATAAGCACGACATGCGGACTGGAACATAGCTACATAACAATGAGGATGTTTAAGTCGATGAGGCACGTAAAAGGTAGTTACTCTTTTTAATATTTGAACTAAAGGATAATGAAGATAGAAATTGCAAATTGTTTCCATATATACTTTCATAAATTTTAATAAGGCATATTTTACATATGAAATTTTCACTATCCATATAAGGCAAACTCTGCATACTTTAATTCAATTAAACAATGACCAACTGACCAATCACATAAAAATCCCCAGGGCACAATGACCAACTAACCAATTACATAAAAATTGCCAAACACTATATAGTACCTTTTCATAAAGCTAGGAACGTTGTTTTATGAGATACAACAAAACAAACAGTCACATATTGACAATAAGACATGGACAGACAAAACCACGTCTAAACAAGAGGATAAAACAAAACAAACAGTCACAGCATTGACAATAAGTCATGGACAGACAAAACCACGTCTAAACAAGAGGATACAACAAAACAAACAGTCACACATTGACAATAAGTCATGGACAGACAAAACCACGTCTAAACAAGATAATACAACAAAACAAACAGTCACACATTGACAATAAGTCATGGACAGACAAAATTACGTCTAAACAAGAGGATACAACAAAACAAACAGTCACACATTGACAATAAGTCATGGACAGACAAAACCACGTCTAAACAATAGGATACAACAAAACAAACAGTCACACATTGACAATAAGTCATGGACAGACAAAACCACGTCTAAACAAGAGGATACAACAAAGCAAACAGTCACACATTGTCCATAAGTCATGGACAGACAAAACCACGTCTAAACAAGAGGATACAACAAAGCAAACAGTCACACATTGACAATAAGTCATGGACAGACAAAACCACGTCTAAACAAGAGGATACAACAAAACAAACAGTCACACATTGACAATAAGTCATGGACAGACAAAACCACGTCTAAACAAGAGGATACAACAAAACAAACAGTCACACATTGACAATAAGTCAAGGAAAGTCAAAACCACGTCTAAACAAGATAATACAACAAAACAAACAGTCACACATTGACAATAAGTCATGGACAGACAAAACCACGTCTAAACAAGATAATACAACAAAACAAACAGTCACACATTGACAATAAGTCATGGACAGACAAAACCACGTCTAAACAAGATAATACAACAAAACAAACAGTCACACATTGTCCATAAGTCATGGACAGACAAAACCACGTCTAACAAGATGATCCAACAAAACAAACAGTCACACATTGACAATAAGTCATGGACAGACAAAACCACGTCTAAACAAGAGGATACAACAAAACAAACAGTCACACATTGACAATAAGTCATGGACAGACAAAACCACGTCTAAACAAGAGGATACAACAAAACAAACAGTCACACATTGACAATAAGTCATGGACAGACAAAACCACGTCTAAACAAGAGGATACAACAAAACAAACAGTCACACATTGACAATAAGTCATGGACAGACAAAACCACGTCTAAACAAGAGGATACAACAAAACAAACATTCGCACAACAAACTATGTAACAAGAGATCACCTTAAAAAGACGAAGAATGCAAGAAACAAAAATACAATACCAGGAATTCTCTGGTGTTATTTAGTTTCAAATTAAGTAACATGCCAACAACTGTCAAATTGCATATAAGAACGACGTTGAACTTGAAATGACTTTAAGGTATTTTGACGACTATC
The DNA here is from genome assembly GCA_944474755.1 of Limnoperna fortunei. Taxonomy (NCBI): domain Eukaryota; kingdom Metazoa; phylum Mollusca; class Bivalvia; order Mytilida; family Modiolidae; genus Limnoperna; species Limnoperna fortunei. The sequence goes on along the minus strand of OX104122.1, from coordinate 60,550,563 downwards.
CAACTTTGTTTTACTAAATATAGAAAACATTCCTTTGTAAAATACGTCCAGTTTTAACGTTTTCGGCATGTATTATTAGAATAATATTCATTAACCAATAGCAAGTTTGGAGTATGTTAACTTTGAAATGTTTCCGGGAATTAAAACTTAATATACAATTACCGCGGTGTAAACTAAAACACGAACTATGAAACATATAAAATAAAAACGTTAAGGCTCTAAAGCAGGATACAAACTTTAATAATGATTTGAATTATTTATTTAGTGTTTTTTTTAAATATATGCAGTGTTTATTAATGTTTATGAATATTGATGCTATTTTTCCGGGAGATAAAACTCACACTAGTTAAACTAAAGAAAACGCAATAATAAATAATATAGATATGGTCCTTTATAACTAGTGTATTACAATCAGTACAAAAGCAGCTTTTCATATCAAAGTATGCACCTAATACATTTAATTCCATTACAGCGTGCAACGTAATTCAAAAGAAGGTACAATTTCAAATTTCGTTTCTAAAAAGCAATTACCTTATAATATTCAAATCCTAATGATTCTGATCAAAACAATGAGATTATTATTATGTGGTATATACAGCAAACAGCAGTAGCATGTTAACCATTGAAAAAAAACAAGGACATAAAGTCCGAAAGACAGAAAAAAGGAAAAGTAGGAAATACACTAAGGTAAAACCTGGTGAGTCGGATATTGCGTCTTTTGGAATTCAATCTAGAGTTAATCTAGTATCCCGGATGTCTAATTTCAAAAGGCTCATACCAAACTGATCTGACAGTGTTACCATAGTGCACAGTAATTAACACAATATGTGACATTTAAAAATGAAAGAAATAACAAAAGACCAAAAACCGAAAATAAGAACGCAGTATTCATTTATATATAAGGTATCCTCACCTTGCACTGAATGTGTGAAGCAAATTTAGTTCCATCAACAGTTTTTTTCTATATAACTCTCGAGTTTAGGATTTTATTATTCATTCCCTTTCCATTTAAATAAAAAGTCAACAAATGTAATAAAAATTGAAATTCAATAATACTGATCTTATATATTTTGAAAACCTTTTGAATCTATCAAAGAATCAAAGCATAATCTTCACGAATATTAATTAATGCGTTCCGGGTTTCTCTTTTTTACCTTTCATGTAAATTACTCATATTCGTCAATACCTCTTGCCATTTGAAACGCCAACATGTCCGTTAAAGCAGTGGGAAAAAGACGCTCTATTGCACGACATAGAAGAACTGTTGTATGATAGTTGCTTTCTCGAGTTATGATGTCTTCGTTTAATTTTCTTAATGAACGACAAAAATTATAGGAAATTTAGTATCATCACGTTTATTGCTTTTCATATTACTACATAGTCGCACACGTAAAGCCGTTTGGTCTCATTTCCTCAAATCAAAGAAAAGCTATATTTAATGTTCGCTTTGATATTAACACTGATCTGTTTTAAGACTGTGTTCACCATTCCAACACCTTTTGTTAACATAATAAGCTTTCTAATTGTGGATACATTTTAACAGTTATTGACTGTTCTACTTAACTGTATACGTTTACCTTTCGATATTCATAATTATGTTAGCATGCAAGTGTTAAGTTTATAAGGGTTACTTGTCTAAACGTTGAATAATTAAAAAAAATGGAAAATCTACTTACCCCGTCGTTTTCATTGTACCATAGAAATCTACTTACCCCATCGTTTTCTTTGTACCAGATTTGTTTCTTTAACAAGGTAACAAGCTGGGAGCGCATTATGATTCCTTTCATATTCCACCTGACATTTTTAGGCATAGTTCCTTGTCTATAAATTAAACAATGTATATTAAGCAATACACGATAAACAAATAACCTCAATAACATATATAATTACTAGACTTGTTTTAATATAAAATCATGGTAGGAAATAAAATGTCATCCAAGATACCAAGGTTATTAAGTGTACTACGCCAGATGCGCGTTTCGTCTAATCAAGACTCATCAGTTACCCTCAAAACCAAACAATACTTAAAATATATTGATTGATTGATTGATTGATGGTGTTTAACGCCACTTTCAGCAATGTTTCAGCTATATCATGGCGTCCAGTTTTTATTGGGGGAGGAAGCCGGAGTACCCGGAGAAAACCCCCGACCTGCGGTAGGAAAACTGGCAATCCTTGTCAATTAAGATTGGAGTCGAGTACAGCCTGCCTGCAGTGAGATTCGAACCCGCAATCTCAGTGTTGACAGACCACGTGATCAATAGTAGACGAACTACCTTGACCACTCGGCCACCGAGGCCCCTTTAAAATATAATTTGAATAAGGTATTGTATAGCTGTTATAGTAGCTTGTGGTAGAATTGTTATATTTTACTTACTCTAATCGATTACATTAAGCCACAATACATGTATATATATAATGTCATGTAACGAAATGTTTTTTTTCTCACACTCCATATCTAAATTTAAACATGATTGAATAATTGGCATGTTTTGATATTTTGTCCTATACAGTTTCTTCTTGTATTTTTTTTTATTAACAACGCTGTTTTATGTTTTAGTAAGCAATAAAGAAGAATCTTAACGCCCATGCCAAGTTTCCGTGTCATTGAATCCATAACGCTACCCTGCAACTATTACTGAAGTAGGATTGTAATGGTACTAAGCAAAGAATCATTATCAGGGGGGTGTAAAAAATATATGAAAACTAAAAACCTAAAATTTAAATTGTCATTTAAAAGATACAGTCTTCAAAACTAAGCATGCAATTGTAAGTTTTTATTTCCTTTATATAATACAGTATTGTGCAATACAATGTGGTTTTTTTTTAATCAGATTAACTTTATAAAGCTTGTTTAATCAACGTCATTGTAGAACTGTAAACAGAACACTATACATATATACTATATACAAGATCTTTTTAAACAATGTCAACGCCAGTTTGATTTACAGATTTTGTATTTATCATTAAATATATTTCAGGATCAAATAACTAGCCCCGACAATAGCATCCTACCGCAGGTCGGGGTTCTCTCCGGGTATTCCGGCTTCCTCGCCCAATAAAAACTGGACGCCATGAAATAGCTGAAAAATTGCTGAAAGTGGCGTTAAAACACCATTCAAACAAACAAACCGACAATAGCATCGTAAATAATTTTTTAGCGAAACGTTCTTTTACGTACAAACAGTTGCAATTTAAAGTCAATCGTCAGTAATATAATATTCTTTCATTGATTGTTATTCGTCCACTTACATTAAAGATAAGTATTAGGGAGGCGTGAATTGACTCTACGACATAATGAAATAAAAGATTGTGTCAAAAATGCTTAGATTCACGACGCATTAGTATCACCATAAGACTTCGTGATATAAAGATTCTTGTAAGTAAAATACATAGATATTTCAGAATATTGAACCTAGCCAACGTTTCCCGAGTCAAAACCTGTTCATAATCTGCTCATAAAGGTAAAACGCATCACTGTTTGTGTTCAATTGCATATTTATAACTACATATAGCGTCAACATCAGCGACTTCCATAAGATGAAAAGAATGTTTTTTATATTCAATGGGCATATCCAAAAATATTTCTACAAAGTAACTGTAATGATTCTGATTATTGTGTATAGAATTTTCAAGGCTAGAACAAAATGTTACTTAAACATACTAAATTTAACCTAGCAATAGGACAAAATCGAACAACATGCTAAGAACTTCTCTGCAATGTTTCTAGAACCATGCCAAACCAGTGGCAATATATCACCACAGGATTCTACATGTAGACGTCTTTATCCGCAGGAATTTCGTGTATTTGTACATTTTTTAATATATAACGTTCAGTTAAGGTAAATTGTAGCCAAAAGCACGGAGAACACAAACTTCCAACATATGATCCCGGAGCCATAAGGGTTTTCCAACAAATACAGTATAAGTAAAATACGGAAATTTATATACATTAGTGTCATAGAGGTTTTCCTACATAGAATTACATTTACATCACAACGATACGATTTATAGTTCAGAACATGACACTACTAATGGGATTTATAATTGTACATGGTTTTTATACATATTTTAAATATTTTCTGGATTTTTTTTTCTTTTTGGTCTAGTATAATATTTTGCTTTAAACTTTCAAATACATGATTTGTTGTATTGTCGCCTTTACTATTGTCTTGTTCGCCGTTATATAACGTTAATGATTATACAAATTACGTATAAATGAGAAACAAATGAGGTCCTCTGATGATGAAGGTAACAGTGTAGGTCTGATTAGTAGTCTCATCAATTACACGCCTACGTGTTGAATATTATACAATTAATTGATACCGACAGTAAACAACTGAAAGGATATTTATTGAAATCGACAAAGGATTAAATTAACAAGTAGGACAGATGATGACTTTAGACCGAGAACATGATCCATATATGATGACAGTGTACAAAATAATACAAAACCACAGCAAACAGTCCACAAACTACATACAAGAATCTATAATACAGTAAAAAATAAATAGTGGTCATTTTATTCGTAGTGATATATTTGGCAAACGCAATACATTAAAGTAGTAACAATAGAATTTGATATTAAGACATTGCAATTTCGAAAACAATTATCGATGTATTTGATAATGAGCAAAGAATGCAGCAAAGGGATTCTTGTAATACGTTGACAAAAAGGTTAGAATATTGTGTGTGATTAAAGCTCCTAATGTACTAGATTATGAAGTAAGATAACGTAAATATACACAATTTATCTAATTTGACGTGCGTTTGTCACATGAACTATTCCTACGCCGTTAACATTCAAATAGTCCATGACGTCATCGATGTTTTTACCATTAAAATTGTCATGATTTACAGTTAAAACGACATTATAAGGAATATTTCAAATTTCTGAACAGGTTATACTCTATAGCCTGGCTTGGATCTGTTTACATAATTCATTAACAGCTTCGCGGTTTATTAAGCGTAAACAAACCATAACCATTTTTGTATGGTATAACCTGATCAGAAACTTAAAATGTTCCTAAGTAAAAGCAGCTATTCATAAATAAATTATGAATAGTTAGCTTTAAAAACCTATCGGCAGTTTGAATGAGTAAATATGTAAGGGATATTTATAAAGTAAAATAAGAAGTATATTGTTGGAAATGCGATAAAACTCTCACAGTAACTATTAGTTAACACAAGGTACTAAATCTAACCACGCTCACAGTAACTGTTAGTTAACACAAGGTACTAAATCTAACCACGCTCACAGTAACTGTTAGTTAACACAAGGTACTAGATCTAACCACGCTCACAGTAACTGTTAGTTAACACAAGGTACTAGATCTAACCACGCTCACAGTAACTGTTAGTTAACACAAGGTACTAGATCTAACCACGCTCACAGTAACTGTTAGTAACACAAGGTACTAGATCTTCTACGCTCACAGTAACTGTTGGTTAACACATGGTACTAGATCTAACTACGCTCACAGTAACTGTTAGTTAACACAAGGTACCAAATCAAACCACGCTCACAGTAACTGTTAGTAACACAAGGTACTAGATCTTCTACGCTCACAGTAACTGTTGGTTAACACATGGTACTAGATCTAACTACGCTCACAGTAACTGTTAGTTAACACAAGGTACCAAATCAAACCACGCTCCCAGTAACTGTTGGTTAACACAAGGTACTAGATCTAACCACGCTCACAGTAACTGTTAGTTAACACAAGGTACTAGATCTAACCACGCTCACAGTAACTGTTAGTTAACACAAGGTACTAGATCTAACCACGCTCACAGTAACTGTTAATTAACACAAGGTACTAGATCTAACCACGCTCACAGTAACTGTTAGTTAACAATGTACTAGATCTAACCACGCTCACAGTAACTGTTAGTTAACACAAGGTACTAGATCTAACCACGCTCACAGTAACTGTTAGTTAACACAAGGTACTAGATCTTCTACGCTCACAGTAACTGTTGGTTAACACAGGGAACTAGATCTAACTACGCTCACAGTAACTGTTAGTTAAACACAAGGTACCAAATCTAACCACGCTCCCAGTAACACATGGTTAACACAAGGTACTAGATCTAACTACGCTCACAATAACTGATAGTTAACACGGTACTAGATCTAAATACGCTCACAGTAAAACAGTTGGTTAACGGAAGGTACTAAATCTAACCACGCTCACAGTAACTGTTAGTTAACACAAGGTACTAAATATAACCACGCTCACAGTAACTAATAGTTAACACAAGGTACCAAATCTAACCGCGCTAACAGTAACTGTTAGTTAACACAAGGTACTAGATCTAACTACGCCCACAATAACTGATAGTTAACATAAGGTACCAAATCTAACCACGCTCACAGTAACTGTTAGTCAACACGTACTAGATCTAACCACGCTCACAATAACTGTTAGTTAACACGGTACTAGATCTAACCACGCTCACAGTTACTGTTAGTTAATACGGTACTAGATATAACCACGCTCACAGTAACTGATAGTTAACACAAGGTACCAAATCTAACCACGCTCACAGTAACTGTTAGTTAACACAAGGTACTAAATCTAACTACGCTCACAGTAACTGTTAGTTAAAACAAGATACTAGATCTACATACGCTTACAGTAACTGTTAGTTAAAACAAGATACTAGATCTACATACGCTCACAGTAACTGTTAGTTAAAACAAGATTCTAGATCTACATACGCTCACAGTAACTGTTAGTTAACACAAGGTACTAGATCTACATACGCTCACAGTAACTGTTAGTTAACACAAGATTCTAGATCTACATTCGCTCACAGTAACTGTTAGTTAACACAAGGTACTAGATCTAACCACGCTCACAGTAACTGTTAGTTAAAACAAGATTCTAGATCTAACCACGTTCACAGTAACTGTTAGTTAAAACAAGATTCTAGATCTAGCCACGCTCACAGTAACTGTTAGTTAAAACAAGATTCTAGATCTACATACGCTCACAGTAACTGTTAGTTAACACAAGATACTAGATCTACATACGCTCACAGTAACTGTTAGTTAACACAAGGTACTAGATCTACATACGCTCACAGTAACTGTTAGTTAACACAAGATTCTAGATCTACATACGCTCACAGTAACTGTTAGTTAACACAAGGTACTAGATCTAACCACGCTCGCAGTAACTGTTAGTTAACACAAGGTACTAGATCTACATACGCTCACAGTAACTGTTAGTTAACACAAGGTACTAGATCTACATACGCTCACAGTAACTGTTAGTTAACACACGATTCTAGATCTACATACGCTCACATTAACTGTTAGTTAACACAAGGTACTAGATCTAACCACGCTCACAGTAACTGTTAGTTAAAACAAGATTCTAGATCTACATACGCTCACAGTAACTGTTAGTTAACAAGGTACTAGATCTAACCACGCTCACAGTAACTGTTAGTTAACACAAGATTCTAGATCTACATACACTCACAGTAACTGTTAGTTAACACAAGGTACTAGATCTAGCCACGCTCACAGTAACTGTTAGTTAACACAAGGTACTAGATCTACATACGCTCACAGTAACTGTTAGTTAACACAAGATTCCAGATCTAACCACTTACTCTATTGATGCGTTCAGGTCTAAATTATAGTGGTCATCATTGGATGCCTGAAACAGATGAATTAACAAAATATTTACATGTGCAATTTTGTAAAGCTCCTGTTATGATCTTGTCATTTTTGTTGTAATGCGAGATCTTATAGTGTAATGGCTGTAGGTTTGTTTTATAAGTGCTTTGCCTGCCAATAGCGTGTTTGTCTACTGAAAAATCCTCCCAAAAAAGCTGATTATATGATCGTCGTTTTTTATATTAATAGACAATTTAGATTTCCAACAATCAATATGGAAACGCTTTCAAATAAAAAAATATCCTTCGCAACGTTCAAAAACACCGAGTTTATCCAGGGCGTACATACATATTTCGTTTTCGTAGGGCTTATGATACCCCTGGGACTAACTCTAAACCAGCAGAAGCCAACCAGTCGATGGGCTAATGATACCCCCGCGAACTAACAGTAAAGCATGCTCCCAGTGGGAGCAAATCAAATTTCGGATAAAACATGACAAGACATGCTGTTCGTCAACTTAAGATTCATATTGTCAGTCAAACTAAAAATATGTAGAGACCAAATAATTCAGATGATATAAACAAATAAGAAATAAGACTAAAAAATCTAATAATCATACTCGAACAGTCAAGTAGTTAATTTCACTGTCTTTCAATGATAACTGATATTTCTAATCTAAAATGTAATTTTTGTTTGTTGTGTTAAATTGTGCATAGCAACCACATATCGACTGTATACTGAATACTTAATCTTCATACCTCTGTATTATTATCAAGAGCTGTAACTATCGGAAATGCGTTGTGTGCGTTGGTCTTCAATATTCGTACAATTGATAAAACTCGTGTAGTCGGGTAAAGTACTACAACCGGTTTGCTCATAATATCCGACGCCTTAAGTCTAAAAGTTAAAAAATTATAATTTTTGACACAAGGCGACAATGACACAGGTTCCCACTAAAATATTCGTCTGACAAATTATTATTAACTACTTATTTTTAACTCTATATCTTGAAGTCGACAAAATAGGTCAGTTAAACTCTATATCTACGAAAATCGACTCGACGTCAAACTCTTTCTGCCTGGTAATAATCAGTCGGCCCACTTTTTATGCAGTATATATATGTCAATTCATATAGTGATTGCCAGTTATTTCTGAAGTTCGTGCTAAGATCGTCCCTGGAAAGATATTATGGTCGCTCTCCTAAATTAGTTTATCTTTATTGAGTATCTGTCTTTAAAAAATGGGGACGGATGTTTTGAGGGTAACTTACTGGTCACTGCTTTCGTTTTTGACCTCAAATCGATTTCACCAATAAGTAGCACAATGGGTGTAAGAGGTAAGCAGGACATGGTCAACTATTTGATATTCTCCTGTGTTCGTGTTGCATTTAAATTGTGATTTGGTTTGAGTGTTTGTTGTTTGTTGTGTCTGGTTTCGTAAATGCGATTTTCGTCTTGTGATTGCCAGTATTCGGAGATGATTGGTATCTTCTAATTTATTGGATTTTTATAAATGTTTAACTTGATAGTTTATAATACAGATATATAGTTAAAATGCTTTAAATTTAACATTCTTATTAAACTATAAACGCTAGGTACAGATAATTTTATGTCACATACACGCATGTCATCTCTTTTGAAGAATGACCTTACGTAATACATTTACAAAAGACGAACCATAGGTTAATACAATGACATGATGTGCAACGCAATAAAATAATACAATGGCATGATGTGCAACGTAATAAAATCTCAGAAAATTATGCAAACAACTTCCTTCAATAAAAAAGTTGTTGCTGAGTAGATGGTACATTGGCATGTATGACTTAACAGGACTAATGCTAACTTAACTACATGTAAACATTAAGATCTTTCACTTATTCCCTTTGTATAACTGTAAACATGCGAATAAACTGTCCAAAATTGACACATGCAGATAAAAAAAAAATCATGCAGATTCGAAAAACATATTTTGGAACCATGCACAATAACATATACGCTATATAAATAACTGCATGTCAAAAGACAATAGTGTTGACATATATCTTCTAGATATAATAAGTATTTTTAAAGACTTTTGTGTAATATTACATTGATTTCATTTTGCACAAATATTTTATGCTACTAATTAAGCACTTTTTAAATTATGGTAATGGGATCTCGAATTAAACCAAATGTTAAGTCCAGTTTGGTATTAAAATGAACTTGACTGTCAATAAAATACGAAGAATATACCAGTCATAGCCAGACAATTAAATAAAAAAGGGAAATAACTTCCTGACAACACTGCAACTTAATGAATATTCTCTTGCAGTACTCAAACCGTAGTTAGACAGAAAAACTGTATATTTTAACTATTTTTACAAATATTTCAGAAAATATTACTCTACCTGTCTGTCTTGTCATCCGCTTCCCATTCCAATAGAGGAACACCTCTTAAGTGGATATGGATATCATACAGACCCTCATTAAACAAGTCACCAGACCATTTAGCAACCTACAGAAAGAGATGTTAATACTTTTACAGCATTGACAATGATTATTAAGGGGCAGACTGCTGCCTGCTATCTTATAAACTGTAACTATTGCTCAAGGTACTTTTGAGAATAGTGATTAATTGATTGATTGATTGGATGTTTGCTTTACGTCCAGCGAGCAGTATTTCAGCTATATTCAGGACGGGAACAAGTTAACACACAATACGTCAATTGAAAAGGGGGTGGGATAGGACACAGGGAACAAAATTTTGACCTCCACCGGAAAAGTACGGAATATTTGGTACGGTCGGAGAATTTAGCCTTTTGTAGCGGTTACAATGATCCTATTCTTTTTCGAAATCTACAAAAGGGATCTTTATCGTGCAAGGAGCGTGACACTCTCCAAACACGTTACCCACTATGGTCCGCGGCCAGGCTTTCTATATTATGGCAACCTCCCAACGAGAGGGTCCCCCCTATCCCCACCCGGGGACGCGCTGGGCTATTCTGTGGGTCGAGCACTGGGAACCGTCCCAGTATGGTCCCAGCTTTTGAGAATGTATTTGTTGGTCTACGTTCAGCTTATTTACTTCCAAATATGTTTGTTGGTTTAAGTTCAATTTGAAAATGCGGCTTTTTTTACAAACTATTAAAACATAAATACATCTTATGTCTGCATTATGTTTGTAATACGCGAAAGTAAATATTAGTAATATCTTGCGAACGTTCGCCTATAACTTACTATTGACGCACGACTGTTATTTGATCGAATTTGGAATATGTGATCTTCCGTTTAAATGTAACTAGACCATTAATAAATTTGTCATATCGCGGTTTTAATCATTCTTTAATTACAAGTATTGAGTTAAGGTATCAAAAGTTATAGTAATATTTGATAACATGTATAATTGTGACAGTGAGAAAAAAAATCGAAGATACCGAGGAGGATAGAATAGGTCAAGGACAGACAAAACAGACAACATAACAGTCACACAATACTGTGTGACAGGAACCCCACTAAAAACTATGGGCGAGTCCAGGGAAGGGAAATTAGTAAAAAATGTCACGATGAGCCCAGGTGAGGGAAAATATAGTAATAAATGTCACTTAAATATGTTTTGGCAATCAAACTTATATTATAATTGTTTCAAAAGGTTAAAATGAATGTTATCTTTGTGTGTATGCAACGAAGACTTTCCAAGATAAAAGAGACGTTACCATTAGCACTAACATCAGTGGCAAACCATAACTTATTTCATTGGTTGATTCAATTAAAATCACCGTCAGACTAATCGTCATCCTCACTACACCTCCGAGGAATGAAGCAGCACCTATTAACGCGAACGTACCGGAATAGATTGAGTGATTTCCGTAGCCTACAACACTAAAAACAGAAAATCATTAAACAACAGTCAAATTTAAAACGTAGCACTGTAGCCTGTTCTTAATTAATTTGTCTGATGTTATAAATTGCTTTGAAATGATTAAATAAAGTAAACAGAACTGAAAAACGATTGGCTGTAAAAAAAATAAGTTAAAAGCCGACTACCCTTGCTATACACAAGCATGAAAGAGTTATGTACCTAACATATAAATTTTTAAAATACATTTAATAGTAGTATTACAGTGTGGAATACAGATGCTAATCAGTGATCGTTCTAACAGAACATGACAAATTTGTTAGAAAAACATTTTTAATATAAATTAATAAAACAACATGCCTACAACATCTGTATTTTCTTGTAAAAACTAAAACGTTTAAATGGTATCACGGGTAAGGTACATTTGTTTCATAAGCCACGTTACTCGCGATAACTGATAATATCATTTGATACAGAGAAGCACAGAAAAAGTACACATAGTTAACAATACTTTACTGCAGACAACAATTTAACAAAGTCTGGAATATTATAAACTCCTCATATAATGAACGTTATCAAACAAATGTAAAAGAGAAAGAGATAGAGGGCGCTAAACATAAAATAATAATGAGAAAGAGGCAGAGGGCGCTAAACATAAAATAATAATGAAACAAACAGAGGGCACTAAACATAAAATAATTGCACATTAATAGTAGACAAAGCAGTGCTGTTTTGATTAGGGAATACTTACTCAACTAAAATGGTAGAGACAAGTCTACCGTAGGCCGCTCCACAAAGTAAGGAAGGAACAAATAAACCACTGGGTACACTGGACCCGTATGTCCAACAGGCAAGTAGGAAAAACAAAACTACAAATATCGTCAAAGACCTTATGCTGAATTTTCCTGAAACGAAAGGTCGATTCAAGGTTTTGAATAACTCAAAGAACCGACTATCATTCAATGGAGTCGTTTAAAAGAGAAAGACGTCTTAGTGTCATCTAACTGAAAATTTTTTTTAGAATTGATATCACAATAATGTGCATATTATTTGAGCACAAGATGTCGTTATGTTCAAATTCGTGTTAAAACCGGGGCACTATATCGCTTTAATTCATTATTGATACAAATCTTAGGCAATTTGTGTTTCAGTTCAATTTAAGAACGCCGAAAACTGTATAAATTGTACATGTATTTATATCGTCAAGATCGTGGAAGAAATATATGCCATAAATATGATCCGACCGATACCAGTAGTTCTGAAAATCTTTGGAAACGTATGCAAAAAGTGACTATTGATGACAGTCAACTGAATCGGGGTAAAGCCTGAGGACTACTTCGAAAAACGTTTAAATGCATATACTGTTAAGTTTGGTATAACCTGATGTAAAAAGAGTACAGTTCTTGTCAGTCTTACATACCTTCTTGGTGATAGTTCTTGTCAGTCTTACATACCTTCTTGGTGATAGTTCTTGTCAGTCTTACATACCTTCTTGGTGACAGTTATTGTCAGTCTTACATACCTTCTTGGTGACAGTTCTTGTCAGTCTTACCTACCTTCTTGGTGACAGTTCTTGTCAGTCTTAACTACCTTCTTGGTGACAGTTATTGTCAGTCTTACATACCTTCTTGGTGACAGTTATTGTCACTCTTACCTACATTCTTGGTGACAGTTATTGTCAGTCTTAACTACCTTCTTGGTGACAGTTCTTGTCAGTCTTACATACCTTCTTGGTGACAGTTCTTGTCAGTCTTACATACCTTCTTTAGTGACAGTTATTGTCAGTCTTACATACCTTCTTGGTGATAGTTTTTGTCAGTCTTACATACCTTCTTGGTGATAGTTCTTGTCAGTCTTACATACCTTCTTGGTGACAGTTATTGTCAGTCTTACATACCTTCTTGGTGACAGTTCTTGTCAGTCTTACCTACCTTCTTGGTGACAGTTCTTGTCAGTCTTACATACCTTCTTGGTGACAGTTATTGTCACTCTTACCTACATTCTTGGTGACAGTTATTGTCAGTCTTACATACCTTCTTGGTGACAGTTATTGTCAGTCTTACATACCTTCTTGGTGACAGTTATTGTCAGTCTTACATACCTTCTTGGTGACAGTTATTGTCAGTCTTACCTACATTCTTGGTGACAGTTCTGGTCAGTCTTACATACCTTCTTGGTGACAGTTATTGTCAGTCTTACATACCTTCTTGGTGACAGTTATTGTCACTCTTACCTACATTCTTGGTGACAGTTATTGTCAGTCTTAACTACCTTCTTGGTGACAGTTCTTGTCAGTCTTACATACCTTCTTGGTGACAGTTCTTGTCAGTCTTACATACCTTCTTTAGTGACAGTTATTGTCAGTCTTACATACCTTCTTGGTGATAGTTTTTGTCAGTCTTACATACCTTCTTGGTGATAGTTCTTGTCAGTCTTACATACCTTCTTGGTGACAGTTATTGTCAGTCTTACATACCTTCTTGGTGACAGTTCTTGTCAGTCTTACCTACCTTCTTGGTGACAGTTCTTGTCAGTCTTACATACCTTCTTGGTGACAGTTATTGTCACTCTTACCTACATTCTTGGTGACAGTTATTGTCAGTCTTACATACCTTCTTGGTGACAGTTATTGTCAGTCTTACATACCTTCTTGGTGACAGTTCTTGTCAGTCTTAACTACCTACTTTGTGACAGTTATTGTCAGTCTTACATACCTTCTTGGTGACAGTTCTTGTCAGTCTTAACTACCTTCTTTGTGACAGTTATTGTCAGTCTTACATACCTTCTTGGTGACAGTTATTGTCACTCTTACCTACATTCTTGGTGACAGTTATTGTTAGTCTTACCTACCTTCTTGGTGACAGTTCTTGTCAGTCTTACATACCTTCTTGGTGACAGTTATTGTCAGTCTTACATACCTTCTTGGTGACAGTTCTTGTCAGTCTTACATACCTTCTTGGTGACAGTTCTTGTCAGTCTTACATACCTTCTTGGTGACAGTTCTTGTCAGTCTTACATACCTTCTTGGTGACAGTTCTTGTCAGTCTTACATACCTTCTTGGTGACAGTTATTGTTAGTCTTACCTACCTTCTTGGTGACAGTTCTTGTCAGTCTTACATACCTTCTTGGTGACAGTTATTGTCAGTCTTACATACCTTCTTGGTGACAGTTCTTGTCAGTCTTACATACCTTCTTGGTGACAGTTCTTGTCAGTCTTACATACCTTCTTGGTGACAGTTATTGTCACTCTTACATACCTTCTTGGTGACAGTTATTGTCACTCTTATCTACATTCTTGGTGACAGTTATTGTTAGTCTTACCTACCTTCTTGGTGACAGTTATTGTCACTCTTATCTACATTCTTGGTGACAGTTATTGTTAGTCTTACCTACCTTCTTGGTGACAGTTATTGTCACTCTTACATACCTTCTTGGTGACAGTTATTGTCAGTCTTATATACCTTCTTGGTGACAGTTATTGTCAGTCTTACCTACCTTCTTGGTGACAGTTATTGTCACTCTTACATACCTTCTTGGTGACAGTTATTGTCAGTCTTATATACCTTCTTGGTGACAGTTATTGTCAGTCTTACCTACCTTCTTGGTGACAGTTATTGTCACTCTTACATACCTTCTTGGTGACAGTTATTGTCAGTCTTATATACCTTCTTGGTGACAGTTATTGTCAGTCTTACCTACCTTCTTGGTGACAGTTATTGTCACTCTTATCTACATTCTTGGTGACAGTTATTGTTAGTCTTACCTACCTTCTTGGTGACAGTTATTGTCACTCTTATCTACATTCTTGGTGACAGTTATTGTTAGTCTTACCTACCTTCTTGGTGACAGTTATTGTCACTCTTACATACCTTCTTGGTGACAGTTATTGTCAGTCTTATATACCTTCTTGGTGACAGTTATTGTCAGTCTTACCTACATTCTTGGTGACAGTTATTGTCAGTCTTATATACCTTCTTGGTGACAGTTATTGTCAGTCTTACCTACATTCTTGGTGACAGTTATTGTCAGTCTTAACTACCTTCTTGGTGACAGTTATTGTCACTCTTATCTACATTCTTGGTGACAGTTATTGTTAGTCTTACCTACCTTCTTGGTGACAGTTCTTGTCAGTCTTACATACCTTCTTGGTGACAGTTATTGTCAGTCTTACCTACCTTCTTGGTGACAGTTCTTGTCAGTCTTACCTACCTTCTTGGTGACAGTTATTGTCAGTCTCACCTACCTTCTTGGTGACAGTTATTGTCAGTCTCACCTACCTTCTTGGTGACAGTTATTGTCAGTCTCACCTACCTTCTTGGTGAAATAATTGCTTGATAGCCACTTCTTGTGAGTTGAATAGAAGTGTAGCCATGTCGTTGTAAAATCCTGCGTCACAGAAGTATGTCCGGATCGTATCCTCCATTGTATCCCCAGTTTCATTTGTGGCGTTAAGGATCTTTGTATATGGTAAAATTAAAGAAGGATTATAAAACAATTTTGGGTTTTGTTAAGTATTTTTAATATTGAATGAAAACGATAGAAATATATTTTCATATAACAACGCAAACTTTTCCAATAGGATGTGAAATATTTTCCGTGGACAAAATTTTCTACAATTTTCATAGTCCGATGATTACTAAACAGTAAAAGACTTCTAATATTGAAAAATGCATAAAAAGAACATGGTAATATAGATATTCTAGACAAAGCGAAAAAATTATTCGTATACATGTAATACTATTGTACATTAAATGTAATGAACCCAGGATAAAATATATTTATCCTGCAACCGTTACATTTGCTGTACAATAAAGGTAGCCGAATAAATTTTTGCTTTATTCGGCAGTGCCGAATAAAGTCTCCTGGTACCCTTGTCGTCGCTTCTAACGATATTTAGCATTCTGTTCTGGTTTAGGACGTGTTGTCGAATACAATATTTGTTTGGGGGCCTCGGTGGCCGAGTGGTCAAGGTAGTTCGTCTACTATTGATCACGTGGTCTGTCAACACTGAGATTGCGGGTTCGATTCTCACTGCAGGCAGGGTGTACTCGACTCCAATCTTAATTGACAAGGATTGCCAGTTTTCATACCGCAGGTCGGGGATTTTCTCCGGGTATTCCGGCTTCCTCCGCCAATAAAAACTGGACGCCATGATATAGCTGAAAAATTGCTGAACATGGCGTTAAACACCATCAAACAAACAAACAAACAATATCTGTTTGTGACGTCAGGCTATCACTTAAAAACGCACCGAAACGCACCGAAAATTTCACGTCAGAAATCAATCAATCAGTTAAATATACAATATTCATACAGTGTCCGAAAATATAAAGTTTATTTGTACTCGCCGTTAAACAGGTGAGAAATGCTCGGCAGAGCCTCGCATTTCTACCTGTTCTAAGGCTCGTACATATAAATTTTATATTTTCGGACACTGTACGAATATTGTATATTTAACTGATTGATTGATTAATTGTTTGACGGCATAACGTCAATAACAAATTAATACTATAAATGACTAATAATCAATACAATGCATCAGTCGGGTTCGGTATAACCATAGCGTAACCACTGGTTACGACAATATATTATCCCGGTTTCAGTAAACATAACCGGTGGTTACAATAGATTATTCCGGTTACCGTAAGCATAACTAGTGGTAACAATAAATTATTCCGGTTACAGTAAACATAACCAGTGGTTAGAATGTATTATCCCAGTTACAGTAAACATAACCGGTGGTTACAATAGATTATCCCGGTTACAGTAAACATAACCAGTGGTTACAATAGATAATCCCGTTTACAGTAAACATAAGCAGTGGTTACAATAGATTATTCCGGTTACAGTAAACATAACCGGGTGTTACAATAGATTATCCCGGTTACAGTAAACATAACCAGTGGTAACAATACATTATCCCGGTTACAGTAAACATAACCAGTGGTAACAATACATTATCCCGGTTACAGTAAACATAACCAGTGGTAACAATACATTATTCCGGTTACAGAAAACATAACCGGTGGTTACAATAGATTATTCCGGTTACAGTAAACATAACTAGTGGTTACAATAGATTATACCGGTTACAGTAAACATAACCGGTGGTTACAATAGATTATCCCAGTTACAGTAAACATAACTAGTGGTTACAATAGATTAGCCCGGTTACAGTAAACATAACCGGTGGTTACAATAGATTATCCCGGTTACAGTAAACATAACCAGTGGTTACAATAGATAATCCCGTTTACAGTAAACATAAGCAGTGGTTACAATAGATTATTCCGGTTACAGTAAACATAACCGGGTGTTACAATAGATTATCCCGGTTACAGAAAACATAACCGGTGGTTACAATAGATTATTCCGGTTAAAGTAAACATAACTAGTGGTTACAATAGATTATACCGGTTACAGTAAACATAACCGGTGGTTACAATAGATTATTCCGGTTACAGTAAACATAACTAGTGGTTACAATAGATTAGCCCGGTTACAGTAAACATAACCGGTGGTTACAATAGATTATCCCGGTTACAGTAAACATAACTAGTGGTTACAATAAATTATCCCGGTTACAGTAAACATACCGTTATTGGCACGGCTTTACATTCACCAAGAAACATAGAACCACCAAATGCAACAGTTGTTGTTACGGCAGACACCAGCATGGCTTCTAATACTCTGAAACAGTATAGACTATTTGTACAATTTAAAACAACATAAGAAATTGATTGGTTGATTGATTGATTGATTGATTGATTGATTGATTGTTAAAGTCCCGCAAACAATATTTCAGCTATATTCAGGACGAGAACAAGTTTACAAGCAATCAACGGGACACAATTTTTGACTACTACTGGAAGGTATGGTGTATTGGGTAGGATGGAGTATTTAGCCTCAATAAGCCTATCATTTTGAAATCTACAAAGGTGTCTTATCATTTTGAAATCTACAAAGGTGTCTATATTAGGCACTATCTAAACACGATACCCAACTACGTATTATAACCCGTCAACCTTTCACCCAACAAAAGTGGAGCGCGTAAGATCATTATTAAGACAGGCTCAGGCATAATTTGAGGTTTTTACGTCACTGTTAAAATTTATTGTTTTATGTCCTGAGGCAGAGAAAGAAACGGTTATTATATGTTAAAACATCAAGCCCGCTATTATACAGGTTATATTGCTAAAAATTCGATTTTAAAAATATGTGAATGATTTCTGTTGGAGTGTCTGTCAAATATGTTCAAAATTTACTCAGTTTAAAACTTCAATCATTTTATTTCTAAAAGCCCTCACCTGATCACTTTATGTCTCTTGTGTATGTGTGTCATTCTATATTTGGTCAGTCGTTTGTTCAGTGCATTGAACAGCGCCCCCATCAGTCCCCCAAAGAATCCCATCACAATAAACACAGCCAGGTCTATTATATTCCACAATCGACAAAACTCGCCACTATCGTTCGAACACTGAAAGTCAGAAGTAAACAATAACAGCCCAGCAATTAAAGCAATTAAACAGACAAATCGACAAACTCGCCACTATCGTTCGAACACTGAAAGTCAGAAGTAAACAATAACAGCACAGCAATTAAAGCAATTAAACAGACAAATCGACAAAACTCGCCACTATCGTTCGAACACTGAAAGTCAGAAGTAAACAATAACAGCACAGCAATTAAAGCAATTAAACAGCTTCCCAAAATATTTTCCAAACGTTTTACTTTATTTAAAAGATTTATTATTTCCGCCATTGAAATAAGTAAATCGGTGTTTTATTTTTATTTAAGCCAATTAGAATAGAATCGACGTCAACAATTATATCGCAAGCATGGGTACGCCTGGAATAATTACATTTCTTTGACATCAAAGAAAAGTATTCCAAATTAGCGATGAATCTGTATCAAATGGTTTTAAACATCCTTACTGCCATGTGAGCATCGAATGACTTTTAGACATTACGCTGGCAAAGTTCAACTTTGTAAAACATTAATTATCCAAACAACAGTGTGTTTTGTTTTGCTTCATCTCTGCGAGATTAAAATAATAACAAAATTGTTGTAGCTAAAAGAACTGTAGTAAAGCTTTCCTATTCCTGGACTTGACTTTTTTGTAGACATGAGAATGAGTAATTTGACAGATATCTTATTAAAGGCAGGCAGTGCTTACTCGTCCGGAGCCCCTATGTGGGTTTGGGTTACTCACTTTGTTTTTGTGTTTTGGTTTTTCTTTTTTGTTGTATATGTTTGTCCGGATACGCAGTCATCCCTTCAACCTTAAGTTTCGGGCTCTAGTTATTCGGTCGGTCGTCTTTCCATTTTCTTAGCAAATAACCTAATACAATTACCTTAAAAACCCCAAAGTTGATCAGTCCTGGTAGGTAGAAATATCCCCATTCACCTCTGTCAATACCAGACAGGAAAAAGTTCAACGAGTACGTTGCAGCCATGGAACAAAAAAACTTTAAATAAAAAAATTAGTATCACTATACAGACATGAACATTAAACAAATGAGTAGTCTACCTAGAATTTCCCACTAAATGTAAACAGGCCCTTCCTTTGGAGGTTATTTCCATGGTAACAATAGAGAAGTTACATCAAAACAAAGCTTACATGTACAAAGATAGCACAACAAATCACTAAATACTAACAATAGGACAATAATCGAGAAGGTTATAACAAAGTAAAAGGGGGATAACTCAAATTTACAATCTGTGAAGTAACTTCGTTTGCAAATATATCGGTCATGCACTTTAATTATCAAATGCCAAGGAGATTTCTGAAGGTTATCTTACTGTTCTCCAAGTGAGCTTCTGGTTCCAAAATGAGCATCCTTCCTCCAAGCTAAATAGCACTCCACCAATAGGAGCACCAAATGCAGCTAAAATAAAACGATATGTTCGACATACATAACTAGGAATTTGAAACGAATAGTTGAATTTAATTAAAAAGTATGTAAAATGTATAACCATGCATTCACATACTCTAAGGTGGGATATTGTACTAGCTCTGAATTCCTGCTTTCTATGTTTCTCAAACATTTGAACAGATAGCTAACTTAATAATAATATTACCAGACAGATACCCTTTAAGAGTTTCAAAGATTGAAAACACCACCGTACACGAAGGTCGGCCTTTTGTCTAAACCTTTTACTACTGAACCCTAAGACAAACGTGATAACTTCAACTTCCCAATTGCCAACGTTTATTTCTTCTATAGTAATTAGCAATATTACATCAAGTGCAACATTCAAAATGGTTCTTTCTGCTTATGCGCGAATGAAACTCTTGGCGGTTTGTGAAAATTAGGAGACTTATGTGACCGCATACTTATATCCCGTAACAATAAAATGCGCACAAAACACATATTTCTGTCATGATATAGGCAAATCTCCACGCAAAGGATTCTGGGTATTCGATGTCAACCAGTCACCTCTGCCATACCATTAGTTGACGCATTGAGAGATATCTCTCATGGCGGATCCTCGCATACAAATGCAGTACTTTTTATGTGTCAAAATTGTATAAAAAGACTATATAAAAATAAATATGATTTCGCGTATATTTTTACAAACATCCGTCGTTGCTTACAAAAACCATTAGCAGACGATAAATGTAGTCCCGCAGTAAATGTGTGCCAACGTGTGACAGAAGTAATATCTGGGAACCAGCTATGTTCTCTGTGCCGGAGAGTGGATATATGAGACATTCCTATTCGAGTATTACCTGCTACACCAGCTGCGGCTCCTCCAGACACGAAATCTCTTTTGTCCCTGAAAACGATTAACAAACGTCAGCTTTATGATCAAGCGACTCAATGTAGAAGCAAAAGTTAAACAAAGAGAGCCAGACAGACAGACAACTTTATGATCAAACTCCTCAAAGTAGTATTAAAAGTTATACGGAGACGGGCAGACAATATTTAGGGATTACATTTATCATTCACTGTTATTTGAAAAAAAACCCTTATACTTCATTTAAATATCATATGATATGTAAACGTCATTTTGTTTTTTCAAGCGTTAAATAGTATTACAAATTAGGTTAATAAAGTCACATGTTTTGAGAACATATGTAAAGGCAGACACCATCTAGATATTATTGTATTAGATGAATGACGTCATAATGGTTGTAGTGTCATGCACCTCTGTCTAAGGCAGTTGTTATCCCTATCATAAACAATAATACAACATGGTTCAAACTGTTGTAAGGGGAAGGTACTATAAGAGGTCGTTTTGGCCCTCAACAACACAGATGTCAGAATCCTGAAAAAACATAATGGTGTTTGGTACTAAGTACTTTTTAAGAAATTGTTTATGTGTGTTTGCTATAACTGTTCCAAAAAAAATTTTGTTTACTTGTTTCGATGCTGTATCAAAATCTTTACTTTTCGATAGCCTAAAACTGAACCTTTGTGACCATATCCTTGAATGCTTATTTACTTCCTATGTGTTATTGGGTTCCGTGCATATTTCCTGGTACGGTAAAGAGCTGACCTCATAGCCTGTTGTATTGCGCTCTTATCTGGTACGGTAAAGAGCTGACCTCTTAGCTTGTTATATTGCCCTCTTACCTGGTACGGTAAGGAGGTGATCTCTTAGCTTGTTATATTGCCCTCTTACCTGTTACGGTAAAGAGCGGACCTCTTAGCTTGTAATAGTGCCCTCTTTCCTGGTACGGTAAAGAGCTGACCTCATAGCTTGTTGTATTGCCTTCTTACCTGGTACGGTAAAGAACTGACCTCTTAGATTGTTATAGTGCCCTCTTTCCTGGTATAGTAAAGAGCTGACCTCATAGCTTGTTGTATTGCCCTTTTACCTGGTACGATAAAGAGCTGACCTCTTAGCTTGTTATAGTGCCCTCTTTCCTGTTACGGTAAAGAGGTGATCTCTTAGCTTGTTATATTTCCCTCTTACCTGGTACGGTAAAAAGCTGATCTCTTAGCTTGTTATAGTGCCCTCTTTCCTGGTATAGTAAAAAGCTGACCTCTTAGCTTGTTATATTGCCCTCTTACCTGATAGGGTATGGAGCTGATCTCTTTATCTTGCTCCATTTCCTGGTACGGTAAAGAGCTGACCTCTTAGCTTGTTATATTGTTCTCTTACCTGATACGATATAGAGCTGATCTCTTTATCTTGTACCATTTCCTTGTACAGTAAAGAACTGATCTCTTAGCTTGTTATATTCCTCTTTTACAGCAGCTTCGTAAACACTATTCATTGCAAAGTGTTCAAATTATTAAAACTAACCTAATAGTTCAACTTTAAATACTCTAAAATATCTCAGAATATTGTTAATATATACGTACCTATCTGTTCTAAAGAAGCTGTATTTACTTATATTTACTCTTTTGAACGCAATGCTTTGGAACTAAAAATAATTAAATAGTAAATACTAAACACGAATTAAAGTTAAAAATCCGGAGTCACTATTATTCGTGAGATATATAATTTCGTGAATTCTCATTAATCCCAGACTAAGGCAGTTTCTTATACAATTATGAAAAAAACTTTTTCTTAAATAGAGAAATGTCTATTTCACCATACCTGATGCGTAATATTATTAATATTATTTCTTGTTTGTATGTATTTTGTTTACATGTGTAAATTGTCAGTCTTTTATCCATTTGCTATTTATATGACATATTCATCCAAATATAAAGACTCTAGACACATGTTTCAAACAGACTACCAGTACAAGACTTAGGCAGATGTTACAAACTGACTACAAGTACAAGACTTAGGCACATGTCACAGACTGACGATCGGTACAAGACTTTAGGCACATGTTACAGACTGACTACAAGTACAAGACTTTAGGCATATGTTACAGACTGACTACAAGTACAAGACTTTAGGCATATGTTACAAACAGACTACCAGTACAAGACTTAGGCACATGTCACAGACTGACGATCGGTACAAGACTTAAGACACATGTTACAGACTACCAGTACAAGCCTCTAGGCACATGTTACAGACTGACTACAAGTACAAGACTTTATGCACATGTTACAGACTGACTACAAGTACAAGACTATAGGCACATGTTACAGACTGACTATCGGTACAATAGTTTAGGCACATGTTACAGACTACCAGTACAAGCCTCTAGGCACATGTTACAGACTGACTACAAGTACAAGACTATAGGCAAATGTTACAGACTGACTATCGGTACAATAGTTTAGGCACATGTTACAGACTGACTACCAGTACAAGCCTCTAGGCACATGTTACAGACTGACTACAAGTACAAGACTTTAGGCACATGTTACAGACTGACTACAAGTACAAGACTTTAGGCACATGTTACAGACTGACTACAAGTACAAGACTTTAGGCATATGTTACAGACTGACTACAAGTACAAGATTTTAGGCATATGTTACAAACAGACTACCAGTACAAGACTTAGGAACATGTCACAACGCAGCGATATTAAGGCACTTTCAGTCCCATTTTTTAAGTTGGAGTTATCCCCCTTCTGCGACGTCTGATTATGCACAATATGGCGGCCAACGACGTTCAGCGTCTATAGTTATATTTTGTAAAGTCAATTTTAGATGAATCCAAAACAGTGTAATTTCAATTGTGTATGATTATATGGCGAGTGTTTTGCGACAAATAGAAGATGTTGACGATAAATGGTAAGTAATGCTATGGTGGCATATATCTGCCACCACATATCACTTAATTAAGTCGACATATTTTCGGAAATATGTCAACATGCTACATAATTAAGTCAACATAATACTGAATTAAGTCGTCATTATCAGATTAGAAAAAAGAGGGAAAATGCGCTGTTTGAACAGAATGTGCCATCTACTTTTCCACTTATTTATCGTGCAAGTAGACATAATTATGAATTAAGTGGACATAATTTTCTGATTAAGTCGACATAATTTTATGATTAAGTCGACATAATTTTATGATTAAGTCAACTTAATTTTCTGTTTAAGTCGACATAAGTTTTTGATTATGTCGACATAATTAAGTCCACATAATCTGTCTGATTATTAAGTCGACATAATTATCTACCATTTAACTTGAAAAGGAGGGGGGGGGGGGCTTGGTGTAGAAGTTGAAATTCCAAGACCTGAGAATCATGGCACGTGTCATAAAAATAAAGATTTTTTTCTTGGCTGTTGCTATTTTGCCGTAACCGGAATTGATTAAATTTCATCTGTATGAGCCGTTAATTAGCATGATTAGGTGAAACTTACAAGTTTTGTATTGTATGGTAACCGTACGCGAGTTACCTATACGTGGTGTTAGATTTTAACACAAATAAGACCTCTTTAAACTACGGGAAACAAAACTGAGAAAAAAAGAAAACATATATAACTAGTAATCCTGTGTTGGGGATGCCCAACACAAAAGAAGTCCCCTCCCGTTACTGCACATAAATTAAAAAATTATATTAATAGAAACCCTCATGAAAATCGGATCAAATTGTGATTTTCAATAATTTTTTTCACAAGTGTTTTGGCAATTTTGGCGGCCAGTGTTTTTTTTAAATATGATTCTCAGGCTGTTACGAATGCCATGGTGGTTTTAGCCTTGGGTTACCACCCCTGATTTACTAAAAAGCGTCCGATAAATTATTTAAAGGGTTCAAAATCATTTAAAATTTAACGATTACTTCATAAATTCAATACAGGGGCTCTCATTATAACTGATCGTGCGCTAAATCCTGGCTCGGTCACTCTTTAGTAAATCAGGATGAAAAGTTTACCAACATTGGAATTGAACCACCATGGCGTCCGTAAAAGATTCAAAATCAGAATTCTTCTGGTCAAAAAGGTCCATATATCAATGTCCAAGGTAACATCAAAGTGATTATCCCGCTGCTGAACAGGAACACGTGC